>OW119933.1:80411273-80790417 GCA_933210815.1 Meta bourneti | reverse complement strand
GTAAGTAGTAAAATTGCAGTTTTAACAAAAATATGCTGACAAATTCAAGGAATAACACTGATTTTGTTTAGTGTTAAGATTTCTCTTATTAGTGTATCATATTAAACGTCACTGTTCTATTGACTTTTTGTGTGTTACACATTTGTTTATTCAGTTTATAAAGCATTAGTATTTATATTTTCTTTGTAAGAAAGTAGAAGGCACTAGCATTTGCTAAGTAAAATCTAATTTGCTTGTTTTGTCACAAGCTATGGAAGAATTGCAAAATCTAGCTAGAATTAGAATCAAAACAGTTTTTTAATATTCCAAGAAATTATAAAATGCATACCAAAAAATTCATTTACGACTACAAAAAAAAAATTCCATCGAAGTTAGCTTTTTAAAAAGATATCTTACATAAAAATTTATGATTTTGTTCGAAATCAAGTTATTCAAAAATCAGGGCCCCTCACTCAATGGGGTTGCTTGATACTAGGGCCCTAAGATAATAGGGGACCTATGAAATAAGAAAAATTCTAATGTATAGTATATTTTCTAAATTTAAAAGTTAAATGTGTTTTATATATTCACTGTTCTAATCATAATATTAAAATATATGATTATTACATATGTATTCATAATAAAACCGAATAAGCATGCAAAAGGAAGGAAATGAAACAATTTTACATTTATTCAGATTAATTGAGTACTTGGAATACATATTTCTCTAGTTTCCATAATTTAACCTGATACTAGGGCCCGGAGTTCAGAGGGAGACCTGAACAGTTTGCCAGAATGAACGATGTATAAAATATCAAGTGCTACTTATAGAAACAATACTAATGTTTCTGGATTTCCATGTTCATACAAAGGTTTTACCCAGCTGAATGCGGTGTTTGAAATGGATATTGGTGTACTCGTGTGTGAATTAACGAGATATCTCGTCGTTATATTTCCGATTTCTTTTATTGTGAAGAGATCAAAATCTAATCAGTTTTATCGTAATGACGAGATATCTCATCCATCAAGATCTGGTCAGTTTTGTTAATGACAAGTTACCTCTTCGAGACAACCACCAGGAGGATTAAAGAACTTTCCAACGAATGAACTCTTGTGCAATAACAAAAACGTTATGAAGTAACGCAAAAAACGTTAGCTAAACAAGAAAATAATGTGGGCAATATCAAGTACTCAATATCAAGTAAGAACAATATTACAGTTTCTGGAATTCCATGTTCAAACAACAGTTTCACACACAGTATAATGGGGCTCTGAAACGAATATTGTTGTACTAGCAGAGAGTTGAAGAACTTACAACGAACGAACTCTTATGAATAGCAGAAAAGTTACGAAGTAACGAAGGAAAACCTTAGCTAAATAAGAAAATAACATGGGCAATATGAAGTACTCTTAAAAACAATAGTTCCAGGAGTTCCTGTTCAAACAAAAGCTCCACCCAGTGCTATGTGGCGTCTGCAACGGATATTGATGTACTCGCGTGTGAATAAAAGCTTTACATCAAACTCAGTCTTTTATGAAATAGCGCGACCCGAGGGGTCACCCACTGAGGGTGGCTCCCCCTGCTACCGACAACAAAGATAGGAAGATTGGGGTGGGGAGATATTAAAAACACTTTGAGAGATGGAAACCATTGATCTATGAAAGAGGGTGGGCTTGCTGCTTCAAATGTGTTGAAGGTTAGCTATGGGTCATTGAAGACATGCAGAAGATGAATGGCGAACATTTGCCTTCCAAGTAGTATACCGCATTTTATCGAGATTATTTTCTACAGATATAGCGTCGAAGCTCTCTAAGGTCTTAGTATATCGCGTTTTATTTGAGTTTTGTTGATTGCTGTTTCAGCTCTTACGTCCTCTATGGTCTAAACCGAATATCCTTTTATTTTAGACCTGTTTAACGTCTTTGGATTTAGTACGAGGTCAGAAACACTCTAAAATGGTCTAAGATGCACTTAAATCATGAACAAGCTGTTTTCAAAGTATAAAATTATTAGGACAAAGTATTAATCTCTGCTAAGAAAAGTATATTATTTTCAAATACACGTATATATTCAATTTAATTTTCTTTTTATTAAATTTTAAATCCCAATATCTTGTACTATATTGTACCAATATTGAAATATAGCTTTAAACTGCAAACGCCAAAAATCTAGTGTGATATTTTGAAAATGAAAACTTGGAATTCTCTCTCTAAAAATGGGCTGTCTCCAAGATCCTTCTTTCTCTTAACCACTCAAAAGAAATTGACGCCTGGATAATGGGAATCTGCTATCCTCCATACTGGTGCACCATGGTGACGAATTTGCAGCTATAGTTGGGGGTTTTGAAAATTAAAATTTTGATTACTATAAAAATGAGGGTCTTCTTCCCAAAACTTATTTCTCTCAACCACTCAAGAGAAATTGCCGCCTGAATTGTGATCCCGCTATCCTTCATACTGGTGCACCATGATTGCAAGTTTACAGTGGTTTTGAAAATTAAAACTTAAATTTTGTAAAGATGAGGTCTATTCTCCCAAAACGTTTTTAAATACTCAAGAGAAATTACGGCCTGAATAACGTGATCCTGCTATCATCCATACTGGTGCACCATGATGACAAGTTTATAGTAGTCTTACAAATTCAAACTTGAATTTTGTAAATATGAGGTCTATCCTACCTAAACTTTTTTTAACCACTCAAAGCAGATTACGGCCTTAATAATGTGATCATGCTATTCTTCATACTGGTGCCTAATGGTAAGTTTATAGTTGGGGTTTTGCTAATTAAAATTTGACTTTTGCAAAACTGGGGCCTGTCTTCCTGAAATTTCTTTTCTCTCAACCACTTCAAGAGAAATTGTGGCCTGAATTATGTGATCCTCCTACCCTCCATACTGGTGTACCATGATGACAAGTTTATAGTGCTTTTGCAAATTAAAATTTGAGCTTTGCAAAGACGAGGTCACTCAAGATGAATTATGGCCTGAATAATGTGATCCTGCTATCCTCCATACTGGTGTCTTATGATAACAAGTTTATAGTTGGATCTTTGCAAATTAAATTTTGACTTTTGTAAAAATGGGGCCTGTCTCCCCGAAAAGCTTTTCTCTCAACCACTCAAGAGAAATTGCTGCCCGAATTATGTGATCCCGCTATCCTCCATACTGGTGCACCCTGATGACAAGTTTATAGTTAGACTTTCTGTTTTTAACTTTAGAGCGGAAGAAAGCGATGGGCAAATGTTTGGTGTCCTAATTCTATTATAATTACTATCGTAATCGCGGAGCCATCTATGGGGTTTAACGGAGCTCGGCATGGAGCCCAAAAGCTTCAGTAATTACTTTCGGTGACTAGCGTTTGAGCCAAAGCATTCAAAATTCGATACACGAATCGCACCACCTAGGGTAGCTAATTACATAATCGATAAAACGAGAAAAGACATTATCCTGTTGGCGGTCTCAAAATCCTACGGTCGCCCTTTCTCCCTCATCAATAACAGATAACAAAGGAGCGATAGAATTTGCCTTGTGTCCTAAATCACACCAGCGTTGTGAATTTTTCTTTAAAATCGGCCGACTATAATGACACTCCAAGATAACTTATAAAACTAGTTATTTTTCACGTCGATTTCTAAACTATGTTTGAGTTGGAATCCATTTTTTGTCCGTCCCATTTCTTTTTATCCCGGGGGAATGAAACGGGGGGAGCGAGGTGGGGAGGGGGACTTTTAAAATTCAAGGCAGAAGGGGTGGGGAAGTCATCAGCGGGCATTAAGAATCATGAAAGCTTTTGTCGTGTAAATCAGCTCCCAAAAGAATCCGAGAAGTAATGTTAGTCCCATTGCAATAATGTCGTTCATATATCACTGCGCTCATCTGCAAGCAGTGCCAGGAAAGATTAATGGCATTCGGAAGGGAATTTGGGTCGGTTAATCTGTTTACATTGCTGGTACCTTCGAACTTTTCTTGCGGCTTCGACGTTCGCCAAAATAATAGACACGTGCATTGTGTCAGTGACTGGGGTGGCAGTGTCATGGTTCGTAACACGGCGGTTTCGGATCCACAACAGAGGCTCCCCTTCGGGAAGTTGGAAGTTAATTTACCTAGTGTCTTTGTACCTTTTTAAACAATTTACTGAAGATATCGGTTTGAAACGTTTCGTATACTCACAATAGACATTTAACCCTCCAAGTCTTTTAGACGAGATATCTCGTCCTTGATGATCTGATCAAGACATCTCGTCATCAAGATACTGCTGATTTTTTATGACCAGATCAAAATCTGGTCAGTTTTCTTCTAATAGCGAGACATCTCGTCCATCAATATATGGAGTGAATCCTAGCAAAGATTGCATTTCTCAAGAAAACGGGTCAGAAGGTTCAAACAGTTCAGGGAAAACTGCAGGTTGCAGAAGGGATATATGCATGCGAACCTCTCAGAGGGTTAAAGTAGTTTCTTGAAATAGAACCTCGAAAATAGAAAATATTCGATTTGAGAAAATCGAGTTTAAAGTTCAAATTGGAGTTTATTATTAGTTTTATTTACAATTTTTAAAACTTTAAAAAAGGGTTTGGGAAAGGAACAAGGGTCATTTGGAAAAAAATTGCACAAAATACTCTCCAGATCTCTAAAAATACAAAACTCGAAATTTTGTGAAAATTGTGTTCAAACTCCCCCCTGGTTAAACAGTACTGAGATAAATATAAATTCATAAAATAATTATATTCGTATTGAGTGAGCTGAAATACAGGAAACTTTCGCCAATGGTAATAAGAAGCTTTAATTCGGGTGACCTTAAGAGGCACGGTAACCTGGTTGGAAGAGTTGAGAATTTGCAATCGGAAGGTTGCGAGTTCTAAACTCGATTCAATCAAAGACCGTCGTGCACATGGTGGCTGATGCACGTTAGATCTGTCTTGACCCCGAATGTCCTCACGTTGGCGTGATGTTGAAGTTTGGAGAGTGGGGTGCCAGCTCAGGTTTTCCCCATGTCATCTGACCGGAGTTGTAAACCACAAGGTGGTATCCTCGGATCTTTCTCTTAGGAAAATTAGCCCGGATCGTCGCCAATAACCTGCTGTGTTACTCCAGTGTGGAGTTATTTTAACCTACATACCTTCCACTAGGGGACGAATATTTTCATCATTAATGAAACCTAACTACGTTGACGTAAATCACAACTCTTACATACAAAGGTGCTCCACATGCTCAGATTAGGTTGGTTGGCATTGGGGCGCAAGAGCCATATTTGGCCAAGCTGCGCCAAACAAAAGACAATCAACGTTAAGTAATTGTGAAAAGAAAGAATGGAGAGAAGTAGAGAAAGATCGCTTGACTTCCTGGGGTCGCGACTCCCATGTTTAGCCCCATGGGAAAAGAATAGATCACCGGGGTACCTCGGGTTCGTGAAGCCAGCACACACCTAAAGATGTATTCCTGAGAATCAAATTAAGAAGCTTTTGAAATAAAAAACTTTTTTTTAATTCCTAGAAATTTTCAATTTTTCTGTAAATACACAAAAAAAATCATATCCCATAATACTCAGTGTAACTCCTTCATACATACCATACTTCTTAGATTAAAAAAGCCCCATCTGAAGAACCCATCAAATGAAGATTACGGCCGATGAAAACAACCGTTAGCTTCTGCTATCATGTGATTGTGCGCCATCAAGGAATTCCATCACGTTCACCATATAGCACTTCTGATGGCATCCTTTGATCGAAAAACTGGCAATAAAACACTTTGGGGTCCCGGGATCGGGAAAAAAATCAAAATGAATCACACGTATGGGTTTAGTGATTTCAATTAGGTTTCGTAGGTGACTCGGTCCTTGATGAGTCTCTTGAACTCTGGGATTGTTCTTCACTCTGTATCACAATAAACTTCCTCTGTTTCTTTAAGCTTTGTCGACGAGTCTTCGCCTTTTCTAAAAGTCGTTTCTTATCTGATTTAAAAATGCAACGCCTAATACACTTCCTATGTTCTTTGAAGAGGATCGACAAAGCAGGAATACAATCAAGTAAAGTTGGTGTGGAGAGATATGATTGTGTTATCTTAACAGAACTTCGTAATTTTTATTTAGATAGAGAAGTGTTTTAAGTTTTTTGGGGTATGTGAAATACTTCCAAGTTCCTTTTCGCTGCGGATGATGACATTTGGGGCAGTTCTTGGTATTGCAACTAGATTATTCGATATTTAAAAGGTATTCAAAAAGGAGTTGAAGCACTTTTTTGCAGCAAGTTTATGATCAATTTTTCTTTTTCATGAATACTTTTTAATATCATTTTAAAAATACCTCGTAAAGGCTTTATGGATCCCCATCAGGGACTGTATCTTTATATTTTCTTGACCACTCTGCCACACGTGTCCGATTATATGTCCAAAATCACGAGCAATTAATTACACAGGTATAAAAGTAGTTTCTTATCTGATTTAAAAACGCATAGCGTAATACACTTCCTGTGTTCTTTGAAGAAAAAGCCAACAAAGCAGGGATACAATCAAGCTAAGTTGGTGTGAAGAGATATGATTGTATTATCTTACAGAACACTTTGTAATTTTTATTTAGATCGAGAAATGTTCTTTAGTTTTTTGGGGTTTGCGAAATATTTCTAAGTTCCCTTAGCTACGGATGATGACGTTTGGCTTAGTTCTTAGTACAACAACTAGGTTATTTGATTTTCGCAGCAAGTTTTACGATCAGTTTTTATTTTCTCTTAAGTTATACATACTTATACACTAGAAGATTTTTTAAATTTTTGACTTATAAATCCATTTTTTTGCAATAGGTCATTAGGCATATGCTTAAAATCATTTCAGTGTGGTAAAATCAGTTTAATCTAATCATTAATCATCTAACTTAGATATAATTAGCTAATTAGCATGTTTTTTGAACAGTGATATCTCAAATTATAATTTGCTCAGAAAGGCAATTCCTGGTGGAAATTATTCCTAATATTCATGTTTTAACCTTCAATCAAGTTGCTGGAGTATTTTTACAATTTTTCAACAAGGTAGTATTAAAAATCAAGATTTTTCAGGTTTTTAAAATTAAAAACCAACAAAAAGTTCTTTCTTGACTAATTACTCTGACTGAAGGTCAAAACATCCACTGTATTACATAGATTGCAATGGCCACCAAAATAATTATAATAGATCAATTCATTGCTGAGTTATCACCGTTTGAACAAAGCATCATCTCCAATACCGACTTCCCCAACTGAATACAAGCAGTTACAGTACTTTTTTTATAACTTCCCGTATTCTATCAGTCAACTATGACAGCACAGTGCTAGATGCAGCCTTGAAATTACGAGTAAGAGCTTTCATTTTTTTAATTTTTAAGGGTTTGGTTCCAGACGTGTCATCCGGGATCTTTCAGAGACAGGAACACTTCAGAGGTATTGAGACCACGATCCAAACCCCCTTGGGAAATGAACAGAAAGCTAAGTAAGGGGGAAAATCCCCCAAAACAATTTAAGCAGCACTCTTCATAATAGAAAGACGGGCCTCCGAAGGACTTACTTAGCAACCCCGATTTCTTGTAGGGATCGAACTCCTATTACTTCATCGATGTTTAATCCCACTTTCTTATAGTTACTTTTTCCAAACTTCATGGGAAAGCTTATCCCTTTACCAAAATGTAATTGTCTGAGGCTTGTTTGTATGAGTAGAATTTTCTGTGAAGCTATTTATGAGAGCCATTTTCTGTCAAGATAAATATAGGTAGAAAGTTGAATTAATGTCACACTGGAGCAGCACAACGGGCTATTGGCAACGGTCAGGGATCAGTCCCGCAGAGAAAGATCCGAGGACAACACCACGTAATTTTGAACTATGGTCAGATGACGAGAACAACTGATCTGGAACCCCATTCCTATTCCCAATGCTCTTCTTCCGAGCATGCCTACCACATAACCCTCCTGGTGGGTGTCTCGACGAGGTATCTTAGTAAAACAGACCAGATCTTGATGGACGAGATATCTCGTCATTAGAAAAACTAACCAGACCTTGATCATCAACAAAAAAATCGCAATAACTTATTGGTGACGAGGTGCCATTAGCAAAATTGGTCCGATTTTGATGGACAAGATATCTCGTCGAAACCACATGGAGGGTTAATTTTACAAGGGTGGAGCCCCAGATATTATCCGCCTTGGCTTATCCCAACAGTACTCAAACCCCGACTTTGGTTTAAAAACCAGACGCATTTTTTATATAAAATACTTGCAGAAGCAAAGGATGTGTGTATTTTTTCTTGATTTTATATCACGGAACACTTAACAACTCGTGAAACACGACTTAAGAAAGCTCAGTCAAACTTGCACGGCTCTCCTGCTGGAAGGTCACGACTCACTTGAGAGCCGCGACAGTTTAAAAACGCGTATTTTACGCTTTTGTTAATGATGTGACAGACTACAGGTGAGTGAGATTATTGGAATGAAAAATTTTAGACAGTATGTTGCGCATTACGGGAAGATATAGTTCATGGGGACATGGCGTATAGGTATGTTGGTTCATATCTTACTGCAACGAAAAATCCTTTAAATTGTACAATTTATAGCCGCCAAGGAGGTTAAATTGAAACAGGTAATTTGAGTTCAGGTTCCTTAGTAAATTTTCATAACTTTTTTTGACTTGAATATTTTTTCTCTTAAATAGCGAACTTAACAATTTCATTCTCTTGCTTCAAAGAGTTTCAGTATAAGTACTTTTTAGAGCAGTGTGCGTGTGCCTTTGACCACTCGAAGTTTGTAGTTTAAAATGTAAAAATTTAATTTCTCGCTTTCATCTAGACCACACATGCTTAACTTTTCCCGATTTCTGTACATTGTGGGAATTTTTTTACCTCAAACCCTTTTGTAGGATTAGTACCCCATGATGGAAGTTTAGTTAGTTCGTGAAGTTGAGAAATTATTTTTATTTTTAAATAAGAGCAGAAGCAGTTTACACATGACTTTAGACAAAACTCGAATTTTAAAGAAAAATCCCAAAAATTAATATTTTGAGACAATTTAGTGTTGTCCATCGTAGTTTTACTATTCCCTTCAAACCTATGAAATAATGGACTTGAAAATATGTTTTAAAAGCAACATTTTATCTGAAGAATTCGCAACTAACGTTGACCTCATATCAGAAACTTTGAGAACATGACACATCATTCATATTTCTTGGGATTACATAATCTATTTAGACATTGATAATTGAAACAGAACTCTTTAAAAAGTATTTTAATAAAGTCACGAATCCTTAATCCACAAAAAGTGGCACCATCTATCTCAGTACTTGTATTACAATGGACAGAATGGTAAACTCCAAGCAAACATGATACACAAAAATCATCAAATTTTTTAAACTTAAATTCTAGAATTCTTATCTTAATCTCTGTGATAAAAGTTTAAAGTAAATACTATAATCCGTCGAAATATCGTTTTTCATGGAGGGCAAGAAAAAGCGTGATAGATTTAAAAGAATGATATATTATAGCCAAAAAAGCTTATAGAAATAAAAATGTAGAAACTTTTACGTTAAATGACCCATTCTGTATTTTGAAACTGTGTAAAGCTATAAGTTAAACACAAAATCGATGTTAAAACTTTTTATAATATTTCTGAATAAGGAATTTTTGTAAACAGAAATGTATTTTCATTTTCACTTTCGAGGTATACACATCTTTTTAACTATTCGGCTTAAGATCAGCTTAAACAAGTGATAGTTGAAATCTAAGTCTAAAGAAACAGATAAAGATAAAGCATTCGATTCTGAAAAGTACTTGATTCTGCCCATCTCTAATTAAAACGAACTGTACTTATTGTTACCCTTTTTCCCGTTACCCGTATATGTAATTGAATTCTTATTCGATACTTGAAAGTACTCGAATACAGAGTATTCGATTCTGCCCATCTCTAGTTAAAACGAATTATACTTTTATTGTTTCCCGGTTTCTTCGAAACTTGAAAGTACTCGAATACAGAGTATTCGTTTCTGAAAAGTACTCGATTCTGCCCATCTCTAGTTAAAACGAGCTATATACTTATTGTTACCCGTTTATTGCCTCCACTTTATTTATGTATTGCTATTTCGATTGAAAAGAAATTTGCATAAACTCGAAAGTAATGCATGTCGGGATGGGGGAAAAAATCCTGGACAGGCAGCATGGAATTTCGGAATGGTCCATATTGTACTTTTTTTCCCGAGTTTCCTGCGCCGGCAAAATCACAGGAGAAGACACGCAAAGGAAAAAGCAGCACGAAGGGAGAAGAAAAAAGACAGCTGAAATTCGGAAGGAAGCCAGGAAAGATGGGAGTAAAAAAAAGAGGAGGAAGGGAAAGAAAATAATAATAAAAAAAAATCCCGAGTTAGGCGAAAGAATTACCAGAGAAAAGTGTACGCAGCAAACAAACAAACACGGCGTAGAGCAATGAAAGAGAGGAGAGAAAAAAAAGATAAAAAAGGGCAAAAAACTTTTTTCCTCCTCCTTTGACGGAAGAAGACGGGGGAGAGGAGTCTGCATGTCAAGTTAAGAATGCATTTGGGAGGTATTTTAGCTCTTTCGATCCACTTGATTGATGACTCTTCGGGACAAAGGCTGACAATCAATCAAACGAACTGTCACCAGTCTTCAGAGATTGTAGATTTGCTGAATTTGTAAAAAGTAAACTCGGCATTTCTTTAGTAGTCGTGCCGGTTCATGAATACTGCAGATAGTGTTTCCAGTCTATGAGGAATTGATTCATTGGATAGGCTTAAGGAATTAAAAAGTACTTGATTCTTATGAGGCTTCAGGTGCTATCTTAAATCTCTATGTGAAATTATTCAAACTAAAACAATGTTTTTTCGAAAATTGTAACGATTATTACTCGTTTTTCTATCATTATTCAATATGAGGCCAAATGACTATCGAAATATCATGAAATTTTGCTATTTTCAAGAGTAGTTTTAAACATTGTCTTGTTACTCGAAAACAAACCGCTAGAATCTGAGAATATGAGTCTTACATGTCGGGTACTACCTAAAATCTCTATGTGAAATAATTGAAATTAAAATGTTTCGAAAACTGTAATGATTATTACTCTTTTATTATCATTATCGAATATGTAGATAAATGACTGACAAAATACTATGAAATTTTTCTGTTTTCAGGTGTGGTTTTAAACATTTTCTTGTTTCAACGCGAGAATCTGAGAACTGAGTATTATGAGTTCTGTAGTCGGATACTACTAAAAATCTCTATGTGAAACAATTCAAACTAAAATAATGTTTGGGAAACTTCAATGATTATAATTCTTTTATTATATATCATTATCAAATATGTGACCTAACAAAATATTATGAAATGTTATGTTGCTCTAGGTGTGACGTTACTACGAACGTACTTACCTTTTAGAATAGGTGTTACAAATACGTTTCTAGTTAAATGGTTGCAAAGTAATGCAAAATCTTTAAATAGCCAGTTATTGCTTTACTCAATTTACTGTTACGTAATTGAAAACGCAATGCGATTTAAAGCATCTAATGATATATTCTTAAATATGTGTAGAGTTCAGGAAACTGATATCTACTTAAATATTTAGAGTTCAGTATAGGAATATTTAGAGTTCAGTATAGGAATATTTAGAGTCAAATTTAAGGAATATTTTACAACCAAATACATTCGATCAACATAGCATGAAAAATATGTTAATTTATTTTTAAATGCCTTATGCCCTACAAAACAGCTGTAGAATTTAAAAAAGTAAATATTATTTTGTTGTTTATTTTTGAGGAACGAAAACTCACATCGTTCATTTTAAAAGAAACCCACCCCCAGCTTATCCGAGTTTTGTTTTCATCGATGCATCCTATGCGTAGTCGATCATAAATTCCGATGCAACTAATCTAAGTAATTTTATTCGCTTCTTCCCTGCTTGGTAATCCCTTACAGTAAGGAATAAAATTTGGAGCTCGGTAATTTCTCCTTTTCCTTCAAAGCCGCAACCCGTTAGTAGCTCAAAGAAGTGATTGATTTAATTTTATATCGATCGAACTTATGTTTATAAACCTCGTATTCCTTGTTTTCTCCCTCCGTTCTAGAACGCTTATTTAGTTCTATTTTTTCTCCACCCCCGCCCCAATATACTTTCTCGTGCATATATGTATATGTTTAATTTTCAATTTCGAAGTTTCTCTTTTATAGATAAGGGGTGGAACGGATTATCAATCAAAAAATGCCGACACATTTTCCGATAAAATGCATTTTTCTCCGTGTGGATCTAAAGTATTCCGACATTGGCCGGATCAATAGAGAAACTGCTTCGAAAACAGTTCACTAACATGAAACATATTTGACAGTTCATCTAATTATGTTCCGAGCAAAGTTACTGATGGATAATGGCGGTGACTATTATTTTTGAGTGTTGCGGAAATTTTTTCCTTGAAGAATAATTTATGGTTGTTCAGGAGCCGCAAAGGAGCTGAGTAAAGTTACTACCTTATAGTTATAAAAATCGCTTAAGTGTAGTTTAAATAGTTCAAAATTAAGGTTCGATAAAAATCAGTTTTCTTCGAATAAGATAACCGCGCTCCATTTCAATAGTCTTATCTTAACAATTTTTTATAATTTTGATAAACATTAAGGTATTACGTTGAAAAAGTCGATTTTTGAATAAAATTTCATACATCATTTTATTCGCTATTCGTAATATTAAGACTTCTTTCTTTACAAAACTGTTTTTATTTTGTCTGTACGGTGAATAGAAGCGGAGATAAAAAAATTTGAATAGATCCTGACAGCTGTTTTTCAATTCATTTTAAAATATATAAATGCATTTTTCTCTGATTATGATTTTGAACAAAATTTTTCATGAGAAACACGATAACTAAAAATGTACTATATATTTTTGAATGAAATCTGGTGTACCGGTTTTTATATTTGTTTTGGAAGGCCCGAACTAGGATATAAGAGTTATTTTGAAAGGAAAACTTTTTATGTTTCAGTGTTGTGGCGTAAGGAAAAATTTCAAAAATTCATGTTTTCTTCTACATTATTCTCAATATCTCATGAGTGGAAAGGAATATTGTATATCTTTTAGTTCAGGTCTTAGCTTTTATCAAGCCCTAGCTTTTATCAGGCCCTAACTTCTTGATCTCGTTCGTCATCGTCAAAAAATCGGAAAAATATTGATGACGAGGTATCTCGTCATTAGTAAAGTTAGTCAGATCTTGATGGACGAGATATCTCGTCGAAACCATTAGGAGGGTTAAGTCATGGAAGTCTCAGGTCTAATCTTGTTTTATATCAATACTGGTAGATTTCTGATTCTCTAAAGTTCTCTACGCATCAAGGCTAACAGGAAATACACAAATGCATCGCATCGCAAGAGCCAGAAAAGCAACAACTTTCAAGCCAATAGAAGGAAGTTACCTGCTCTGTTCTCGAAGAACATGCACAACCCAAAACGTGCCAAGACAAACTGAGTGGAAGCGGCAAGGCATCTTGAAGTGTGCGGACCATCCATGTTTTATCACCTGATAAAGGAATGCAACTCGCTTTCTTCCTCCTTTAAGCTATGTAAATTTAATATTTGGTTTCTCTAGAATATATACGTGAGTAATGGATGAAGGAAAGCAGTGGATACCTACGTGAGAAGAGGAAAGACATCATAAATTGTTGTGACAGAAATTCGCGTTTGGTGTTTTATCTGCCTTGGAAGCGAGCACATAGAATGCACTTTTGCGCGAAAAAAAGGAATTTTCAATACGTTTTCCTGAAGGTAAATCCGCCGGGTAGGTTTCGTGGCTTGAGATTCGAAATAAGTTAAAATAGTTTTTTCCCTATCGGAACCAGCACGGATTGTTTTGGCTGAGAGTGAGTTATTTTTAGGTGTCGAATTTGCGATTTGAATCGATGTTTTGGACTTGATTATTGGAAATCTGAGCAAAAATGCGTCAGAAAATGAAATTGGGATTTATTTTTACCCCTTTTTAAAGCTTATCAAGTAATAATCTTATATATTCTTCAGCCAAAAGAGCCAGCACGGATTGTTTGGGCTGAGAGGAAGTTATTTTTAAGTGTCGGATTTTTGCGATTTGAATCGAAGTTTTGAACTTGTTTATTGGAAATCTGAGCAAAAATACTTCAGAAAATGAAATTGGGATTTATTTTTAACCCCTTTTAAAGCTTAGAGTAATAATCGATTCATAAAATAGAAATACTTATCAACGAATGTTTCAATTTCATGAAATGAGTCACAGGATGATCACCATCCTCTAGAAAATTTTTAAATAATTTTTGTCTCCAATCACACTGGAATCTGCATTTAAGACAAAACTAAAGAAAATGTACTAAAAATACTCAATATAGGGATTGATATCGAAAAATGTATACTAAATATTGATAAGTGCCCTTGTATGAAATTGTGCGCCTCACTGCTCATGTAATGTGTTCATATATTTCATAAAAATTTCGCCTACTTAGAGCGGAAAATCATGAACTGATATTTTTCGGGGAAGCTAAATGCTTATTTTCATAATGATGAGAAATTATTATCATATTTTAATGTTTAGAGGTATATAACACTATCAAAATGTTTTATATTTTATTTTTATCTAAAAACTAATATCCTTTAAACAGCTATACAGCAAAAAGCAATTCGTCACTTAATGAGTTTCAGCTCCAAGACAAAGATATTTATACTAATTGAATAAAATAAAACAGAAAATTTTATTGACTAACAGACAAATAAATATTATATATTTATAACTGAGTAAATTGTATTATCAAGCAAATCGAAATACTTTTGTAGCTCGTTCATAACATATTGATTTACTGGTATGTTTAGTGGCCAGTGGATTTGCCCACTGTGATAGGAACCTGCGAGATGTAGGCATAAAGGAAGTATAAAAGTAGAGTGAGCAATGGTGACCCCTTTTTATATGCCCAGGATCATGTGACCAAAACTAGTAGTAACGTGACCCTTAGACTATTTCGTCTGCTGGGTGAAACCTAACATTCATAATCAGATTTCTCCACCGGACGGAAGACGCCCATCCATTGATTCATCATCTGATAGCAGTGACTGACGATTTCATCACTTTTGTCGCCACTCTAGAAATGCACGTTCACAAACCTACCCTGTCATACGATGGTATATCACCAAAACAAGAGATAAGATACAAAATCGTCCAACAAAGTCAATTTTTCACAGAACAGTCACGTGACTACTAGTCAACGCGTTGATCACACTTTTTGAAGCTCCCTCAATAAAAATGCTCAGTCTACTTTTATTTCACATCTATGTTTATAGGCATCGCATTTTCTATTTCTAAACTTACCCTGGGCATATTTCTCCTGCAGCATTAAAATCTTCCTTTCAGGCCGCGGTAGCCCAGTTGATAGAGTAACGGATTAGCAACCGGAGGGTTACTAGTCCAAAACTCGGTCCAGTCAAAGACCGTAGTATACAAGAGGCCTGGTGCCCGTTAAATCTGTCGTGGCCTCAAATGTCCTCACGTTGGCGTGGTGCGAAAGTTGGGAGAATGGGGTGCCAGCTCAGGTTTTCACCTAGTCATCTCACCGCGGTGCAAAATTGAGAAGTGTTGTCCTTGGATCTTTCCTTTTGAGATTGATCGCGGACCAATAGCCCCTTGTGTTGTTCCTGTGCGACGTTACTTAACTACCTAACTACTTAAAATTTTCCTTGTGTGTGTATGTCCACTACTTGACTTTGCTTGTCTCGTGTTTGGAGCAACTCTGCCAAATATGGCCCTTGTGCCATAAAACCCAACCTCGTCTCAGTGACTTAACTGCCAGTATCTAAAAGAATCTGGTTTAAGTAATGAAAAAATTTCTTATCTCACTTCACCGTCGAAAAAACCCCAATTGCCGAAAGTATGCTCCCTTTTTCCACGTCGTGTGCGAAACGTCACAATTAATAGGCATCCAAAGCAAAGGGGTTTACTTAGCGCCAACATTCGCCACAAGCATAATTATATTACGCAACCGCAGTGTAATTACATGCGGAATGCGTTTCAATTTAATCCCACAGCCTCGGTTTAGTCGCTCAACATACCGGAGAGTGGGAACAGAATCGCGCCGAATTGCTTTCCGAAAACGTCGCAATACTTCAGCAGCTTGACATTATCTCGGGTTAAGGATCTTTTTTTAATATCTCATCACCAAAGAACTTTTCTCCGCATTTCGCAAACAGCATTTCCAACCAATTTCGAAAGTTCAATTTACGTAAATGATTGCTGGTAACTACGTTTCGCTATCAGTATCGTCGGGGACAACCAATTTCCCCAAATATAATTCCAGAGTGCAATTTTTCTATCATTCCTCATTCTAAAATACGAGTAGTTATTTCTCCCATTTAGGGCGTGGTATAACCGGATGTTTAAACCGTCCTCTCCAACCTGTCCGCTAAATAAGTATACTTCCAAATCAGATACGAAATTAAACAGCATGGGCGGTGCTGGGATTTGGCATGTAATAATAATACGGTTGTAGTAAACTCCACGGTGAATTTGATATCCTTATCGAATGAAACTTTAAACGCCGACCAAAATTTCGGTACTAGATGATGATAGCGCAAGGGACCACCTGAATAGCAAGATAGCTGCTACAAAATAGCTTCCCGCTAATACTTTATTCAATTCAGAGGTGTGACCTTACCATAATGATATGGGTAAGTACTTCAGAATGGAGATAATTTTGGAAACTTTTCCGAGAATTTGAAAAAATTGCTCATTAATAATAGTACGCATCAGATAATTCATCAATTCTTCAAAGAACATGATTTGATGAAATAAATACTTCAGTAACACGAGAACGCCCTTTAAATTAAAGGAGTGTTGTTACTAGTAACAGCTTTTGGATACACGTCGGTAGCAATTTTTTTTCACCCTGATTCAGCTCCAAATTTAGGCTCACCAAGCTATGAGATTTCTGGATGATAAACTGATATTAATGGGTGTTTAGATCGGGTATAAATTTTTCACTCTGGACACCCATGGAGAATGTCTTGGGAGTATTCGACGAAAGCCATTTAAATCATGTTCAATATAAATTCATATCTTAGCAATAAATAACCCATACGACATAATAACACGAACTGGGAGTCGAGCTTGGAAGATTAATTTGCACCGGCCTTCAAAAAAGTCGCATTCTTTGATTATTTGATACTTTTACGAATCGGAAGAACTTGTTCCACCGGGAATTGCCCCGACTTCAATCTGATAAAAAATGAACTCAACTGGTCTAATTTTCTGTTATCTAGATGCAAGTTTATGCGTGGTTACTTAATAGACGCTGGTATAAATCACGAGTTAGAAAAAAAGATTTTGATTGAGTGGAAACAACCTCTCTTTTTGAAACATGGTCAAGGGTAAGACGCGAACTCAGATGGCATTTATAGGCATTTGAAGTTTATCTACGCATAAATTAATGGGCTCTTATAACAACTTTCAATGTATTGCTGCTTTTTGGTCACAAATGTAAAATAATACCATGCGTTTGTTGAACTGCATGTGAGAAATTAAACAAGGCGAAACCTTTCACACTCATTCACTATTTCATGGTCAAGTGTAAAACGAGAACTCATTTATAGGCATTTAAAGTTTATACATAAATTAACGTATTTTTATAATATATATATCGTATTGGGGTCTGTAGTTAAGATGCAGGCACCCTGCCCGAACAAATGGCAGAAATGAATTGCATTCATCTGCTTCTTGGATGGTGAATAAAAATATCGAGAACTGTTTTTGAGTGTGAATAATGCTGATGTATTGCTCGGACTATCTTAATCGTTTTTCTGGATCTATCGCTCCTTTCTGATTGGTGTTTGGACAAGTGAAAGAAAAGAAATCCTCACCCCCTCCTTGTGACGCAATTGCGTTTTTCCGCCCTGCGGATATCCATTCATCTCCTTCTCACCCCTCTAAGTCCGAACGAGAGGGTGGTATCCAGCCAGGGTGAGGGATCAAACGGATTTCGGATGAGAGAAGGGGAATTGGGTAAAAAAGTTATCCCGCTGTGGTGGCAACCGTAGTTGATAGCTCCAGGGAATTAGTCATCATCTTCAAAACTCTTCATTCTTGCACCGAATCACAAGATCCAGAACTCCTTTCAAAAACTCTTCAATTTTTGGCTCATGAAACAGAGTCTTACAATATTCTAGACATATATGCTATCATCTTGAAAACTCGTCATTCTTCCACCAGATCACAAGATCCAGAACTCCTTTCAAAAACCTTTCAGTTTTGACTCGTGTAAAAGAAATTCAATATGCTAGAAATGATTCCATCTTCTTCTATATGCTAGAAATGACATTTAGGATCATCATCTTCAAAACTCATTGTCCTTTCATCTGTTCGCAGCATCCAGAACTCCTTTCAAAAACCCTACAGTTTGGCTTGAGAAAAAGAAAGTTTCTCGATAATTATTCTAGAAATATCATTTAGAATCACCCTTTTCAAAACTCTTCATTCTTTCACCAGATCACAAGATCCAGAACTCCTTTCAAAAACCCGTCCACTTTTGACCCGAAAAAAAGAAAGTATTACAATAATATTCTAGAAATATCTAGAATCATATTCAGAACTATTCATTCTTTCACAGGATACAAGATCTAGAGCTTCTTTCAAAAACTTCCTTTTTGGCTCGGGAAAAAAAGAGAAATTTTATAATAATATTCGATAAATATATTTCGGAAGAGTTAGTCATATTACGTCTGGAACCTGTAATGAAGGGTTATCCAGTCACATAAGCATTTTGTTCTACTTTCCCTCGGGTAACAAAGAGTAACCGTATAAGGACAAAAGAAATCTAACCTAGAAGCATTTTATTAAATTGAAATTTTCGCCACCTTAAAATTTTGCTCTCTGTGGCTTTACAAAGTGTCTTAGATTATTTTGATCCATTTCACCCTCGGTTAACCAATCAAACCCATCAGATTCTGTCAACACATTTAAATTTTTATCAGTAAAAATATTTTGTATCATGTCTACAAACTTTACTAAGTGCCTTAAGGTCTTACTATTTATAAGTCATCGATGCGAAAATGAAAATATAAATTCACATTTCAGTGCAAATTCATAATAAAATAAATCAAATTATACATATCTTACATTTCACCTTACTTCAATCTACAATGTATTCTATATAAATAAATTGAAATCTCAATAGAGGCAATTATTTTCATAAAATCATGAAAAGAAAAAAGTGTTTGAGATTTTAAAATCAAAATTATCATAAATGACATTTTCCTAAGTCAGTGATGTTTTTAGAATAATCTTTCATATTTATATGAAATTGTCTATTTCATTAAAAAATAGTTTTTATACATAAATTCAGCATATTATTTTTTTGTATTTATTTTGAAAGATATATCTACTTCAAATCGAAATCTATCAGCCACATATTTTCTCTTAATAAAATCATAAAAAATTTGTTTCTATTAGATTTTTAAAATCAAATATAATCATAAATGACATTTTACTTAAGTCAATGAATTTTTTTTGAATAATCTGTGTCATATCCATTTAAAATTTTCTATTTTATTAATTATATATATTCTATTCAGTATATTATTATTTTCCTATATTTAAGATCACATTTGCATCGAGATGTTTTATGACTGAAAATACACCCGACCTTTTAAAGAATCCAGATTTCAAATTTGTTTTACGACTAGTACATTTTAGCTATTTAAAAGATAACGCAAATAACAATTTTTGGAAAAACAAAAATCTACTCCGTTAATTTATTAATTGTATAGAATATTCATTCATTTTTAAATTATAAATTTCACAATGATCTCAAACGAAACGTTGCAATTAATTTATAAGAAACATCATTATACTATCAGTTTTGTCAGTTTATAACTTTGAATTTGTGAAAACAGGCATCCGTTATGTCCTCCTTTAACTTTAACCCTGCTGGTGGATGTCTCGAAGAGGTATTTGTCATTAGCAAAACTGTCCAGATCTTGATGGACGAGATATCTCGTCATTAGAAAAACTGACCTGATCTTGATCTCGTCATCATCAAGAAACGGCAATATCTTAATTATTCGTAATTCAGCCGGCATTATTGATGACGAGATATCTCTTCATTAGCAAAATTGATCAGATCTTGATGGACGAGATATCTCTTCATTAAAAAAACTGACCTGATCTTGATCTCGTCATCATCAAGAAACTGCAATATCTTCATCATTCGGAATTCAGCCGGCATTATTGATGACGAGATGTCTCGTCATTAGCAAAATTGGTCAGATCTTGATGGACGAGATATCCCGTCGAAACCACTTGGAGGGTTAAACCAGACTGACACAACTTTGCAATAGAAAGTCAGATCGATAGGCAACTTTATTACTTATTTCTCCCGTCCCATCAAATGTGTGTTGTCCTGTCAGGCGAAAATACAAATCAACGCCGTGGCAGCAGCAGTGAATATTATATGAATCATGGCTGACAAGAGAGGCCTATTTGGAGCAGCTGGAACTGCCCTTTTCCCACTGGCCCAACCTGACCTATGGTCTGATCTGGATTAAAGTTGATGGATTGACACAAGACCTCTGAGGACGATTGAAATTCGAATAATATGGAAATTTTCCCTGGATCGGGGAGCAGAAAATGAGGTTAAAGTTCCATATCCGATTGAAATATCGCTCCTATTGAATTTCCATTACTGAGCCCTCGGAATATAACAGGTTACTTTTTTATCGAATTTCGAAGTAGAGTTATTGCTATGCTACTTTAGGGGTAAGTCCCTTTTCTCTCTTTCTTCCATTGTGGGTTCAGGAACCATATTATGTCGGTTGTAATCTGCGAAGTAATAAAAATAAGGCATTGGATAGGAAAATAGAGTACATTAGTAATGAGAACTTGAAAATCTGTTTTCCGTAAATCGCGTGATACTAGTGGTCTGTCATTTGATATCGATATAATTGCCTTGTGGTACGCGATGCAAGTGCCCACTTTTCTAGATGGCACACTTTGTTAAAACACAATTTAACAATTTTTAGAGGGACGTGGTAGCCGGAGGGTTGCGAATTCGAAACTCGATCCGACCAAAGACCGTCATTTACGTGGGTGCTTGTCCTCATTAAATCTGTCGTGGCCTCAAATGTCCTCACGTTGGCTTGGTGTGTGGAAGTTTTGAGAGCGGGGCGCCAGCTCAGGTGTTGACCTCGTCATCTGACCGTGGTTCGAAATTACGAGGTGCTGATGTTCTCATATATCTTTTCCTTCGGGACTGATCCCGGACCGTCGCCAATAGCCCGTTGTGTTGCTTCATTTCGACGTAAATTCAACTACCCACAACCTGCCTACCCTAATAATTTCCCGAATCAACTTTCACATTGGCGTGGTATGGAAGTTGGGAGCGTGGGGTGCTAGCTCAGGGATTGACCTCGTCATCTGACTGTAGTTCAAAATTACGAGGTCTTGTCGTCCTCTAATCTTTTCCTTCGGTATTAATCCCGGACCGTCGCCAAAAGCCTGCTGTGTTGCTCCAGAGCGACGTTATTTCAACTACCTACGTATTGTGAAGGGCCGCTGTAGCCCAGTTGATAGAGTCTCGGATTTATACGAGTTTGAGGTATGCGAGTTCGAAACTCGATCCAACCAAAGACTGTTGTTTACGTGGGTGCTTGCCCTCATTAAATCTGTCGTGGCCTCAAATGTCTTCACGTTGGCTTGGTGTGAAAGTTTGGAGAGTGGAGCGCTAACTCAGGTGTTGACCTCGTCATCTGACCATTATTCAAAACGGCAAGTTGTCGTCCTTGGACCTTTCCCTTCGGGATGGATCCCGGACCGTCGCCAATAGCCCGTTGAGTTGCTCCAGCGCGACGTTAATTCAACTACCTACCCATAACTACATGATAGATTTTCGAACCAAGCGATTGGCAGAAATAACCTGAAGGTAAAAGCACATATTCCGTCCATTTCGTTAAAAAGTCGATGGGGTAAGCTCATTGAACCACTTAAAGTTCATAAAAACTTGGTATCGAAATCGACTTACACTGATAAACGGACACTCGGTCAATCGGAGCTCAGATAATCGATGTTCTGCTGTGCATTGTAAGACGAAGACTACTTCTTTTATTGTTTGTTATGAGTCATCCATTTTCCCGAAAGATACCGAAAAACCCCAGTTTTTCACAATGACTGTCCTTGTTAATCCGTCGGTTCATTTCTCTCCCCAATTTTGCTTTATTTATTTGATACATTTTCCCAACGCGTGCCATTTATCCCACTCGTGACAGGTGGTTTTCGAGAGATGAATCTCCCCGAAAGGTGTACCCGAAAAGCGCAGTCCCTCACAATGCCACCACAGCTGCGGTTGTCAAATAAGATGTCACCACCCTCCCAATCTATTCCGCGCCGACTTCCACCAGAGTCGAAATAAAGTAACTTTAGGTGTTAGCTGATAAAACTAAATGGGCCCCCGTGATACAAAAGCGGTAGGTGGGCCGCGCGGCTCCGCGACCCGCAGCAAAACGCCAAAAGAAACAAATGCCAGCGAGTGTCGCGAAGTCGCTCATCGCAGATAAATCTCTGGCGAGAGAAAAGGTGCGGGGGCATTGAGAGGACTGGCAGAAGCCGACTTTCGGGAGGTTAGAGGGGGGAAGAAGAGAGAAATCAGTACTAAACAGTAGCCAACTCATGTTTATCGCGGCATTCCATAAATTTGGCTCTCCCTCCCAATATCGGATGGAGAGGGGACGATACCAGGTAGGGGACCGCATATTCCGGTCGCTCTTGTATTTGGAGATCAGCAAAACATACGTGCGTTGAAAGTTGCGAGGAAGACTTTCGCTTCAAGAAAAGTTGCATGCGAGAAACTGAACACTGCAGACCAGGGATGCGCAGACTGCGGCCCTCAGTTGATTTGCTGGGAAGCAGTAGTCCGGTTGGAAGAGTAACGAATTAACAACAGGAGAGTTGCGAGTTCGAATCCAATCAAAGGCCATCGTGTATAAAGGAGGCTGATACGCGTTAAATCTCTCGGGGCCTCAAATGTACTGTCGTTGGTGTGGTGTGGAAGTTTGGAGATGGGGTGCCAGCTCAGGTGTGACCTCGTCATCTGACCGTGGTTCAAAATTTCGTGGTGTTGTCCTTGGATCTTATCTTTCCATTCGGGTTTGATCTCGGCCATTACCCGTTGTGCTACTCCAGTGCGACTTTAACTAAAATACCTACCGTTGATTTGCTGGAGGCCTGCCTCACCATGCGTTATTTTAACTTGAACAAATCACACAAAATTTTGTTGCGAGATAATGCATTAAAATGCGCAAGTCTCTGGGTCAGGGGCCGTCGTGGCTCAGTGAATATGTCCAATGTACTTACAAGCTTCGAGTTGTAGGCGGAGCAGGTTCAATTCCTTCCCTGGGGATATTTCTCTTTTCGGTGTCAGTAAAAACTTTTATTGTGTGTGTCTATTACTTGATATTGTATATCTTGTGCCTGGCGCAGTATGGCCAAATACGACCCTTGCGCCATAAAACCCCAAAACCAGCCAACTAACTCTTTGGGTCACCATATATCTGTGAACAAACTTTTTTACTCATGTGTTACAAATAGAAAAATATGAACCATTTGACTAATGAAAATTTAGAATCAATTTTGCGCTTGGCTACTACAAAAATCGAACCAAATATTAAAATAATTGTTAAATCAATGCAATGTCACGAAACAAATTAAATTCTTTTACTTTTATTATCTTTCTTTTTGAAATATAAATAATGTATGGTAGATAATTTTATTTTTTCCCTCCCACAAGTCACAGTGAATCTGTAGCCCTTGGTCTTAACAAGTCTCTGCATTCCTCCTGAGACAATACTTAGAATAAATTAAAATAATCTTACCCAATGTTAAAAACCTTAGTTAATTATTAACTCCAGGTGGTTTGGAAAGACCTTAGCAGATCTTGATGGACGAAATATCTTGTCATTGGAAAAACTGACTAGACCTTGATCTCGTCGTCACACATCTAAAGAGCGGCAATATCTTGATGACGATATATCTCGTCATTAGCAAAATTATTCCGATGATGGACGAGATATCTCGTCGAACCCACTTGGAGGGTTTATAAAGGTATTGAAAAACAAAAATAGTCATTGGCTATTTCGTCGCAGACCATCGACAGTGCAGAAATAAAACACGGGAGAAACTTCAAGGTTAAATGATATCTTTCATCGTGAAGATGGTTATCTTTCAGCCTGTAAATGTTATCTTTCATCATATTATAGAAGGTGATTCAAGTGTCTGGGTCGCTTGATCCTCGAGTTAATTACTTTAGCTTCAAAAAGTTATTAATAAAGATATTAAAAAACAAAAATAGTCAATGACCATTTCGTCGCAGACCATAGTGCAGAAATAAAACACGAGTGGAAATTTCAAGTTTAAATGTTATCTTTCTCATGAAAATGGTCATCTTTCATCGTGTAAATGTTATCCTTCATCACGTAAATGATAAATTTCTCATGAAATGTTACCTTTCATCGTGTAAATGTCATCTTTCTCATGAAAATGTTATCTTTCATTGTGTAAATATTACCTGTCATCATGTTATCGAAGGTGATTCAAGTGTCTGGATCGCTTGGTCCGCACAAGCACAATGATGAAAGATAACATTTAAACTTGCTTTTTCACTTGCGTTTTATTTTGGTCTTGACAATGATGGCCGTGTTGATCCACCACGGCCATCATTGTCAATGCCTTTTGATGAATGATGAAATGCCTTTTAATCAATCTAACAATTCCAAAAGATTCGTAATTCGCATTCATGTAGCAAAAAATAGCCAGTGCAGCAAAAAGTCAATGACCCAGTAGTCGTATCAACATGCTCACCATCGTTAGTACAGAAATATAATAGGAGGGGAAGTTCAAATGCTACAAGCGTGTTTAATTTCGTGTAATATGGATTAAATAAGAACTCTTAAAACAAACTGTTGCAGAGTTCTAGCAACAGAAATCAACCAAACAAATCCATTACAACTTCGTATTTTATTCAAATAAGTAAAGAAAATAGCAAGTACTTAAACAACGGTTCAAAAACAAATTGCAAACATAATTACAATGATGTAAGGTTTTTTCACTCGTTTCATAGAAATTAAATTGCCCGGGACGAAATTAAAAGTAACCTGTACGTTCGTTCCATAGTAAGTAAAACTGTAGTATTTATTACTAGTAGATCATTAGTTTGTAAGCACTAGTATTTATTACTAAGAAATAAAAAGAATTAGTGAGTTAAATCCGTGAAATGGATGCATATTTGATGAAAAAAACACTTTTATAACAACTAGTTTTAATAAATAAGCTATTAAATGATATCGACATATATTCTGTTCGAAATTAGATTATCACTCTATTCCAGCGATTTTCAACCGCTGTGCCACAGCACAGTGGTGTGCCTTACGGAGGCGAAGCGGTTTAAACTGTTTAAGGTTTATTTTCATTTCAACGGGCTGGTTTTGAACTTTGACAAGTGTGCCCGAAAATAATTTCAAGTTAATATCATATATATAATTTTGTGTATTATTTTCTTATTACTAAGTATCATAACTAAATTGTTTCAAAAAGAATTTTGAAGTCATTTGGGAGCAAAAAGGGTAGGTAATTACAATTTTTTTATAAATCAATCAAAATTATACCAATTTTATTATTAGATCGGCAAAAAATATGGTATAATTCTTGGTGAGCCGCAGAATTTAAGTAATTAGTTTATGTGTGCTGCAGAATTTTAGTAATTAGTTTATGTGTTCCATGAGTTGAGACAGGCTGAAAATCACTGCTATATTTCATTATTCTTGTTCTACCTCAAAACACTTTTTTGTGTGTTTTAATATTGTTTATCTTTTTCACATCCAAATGAATATGAATGAGGCAAATCCTAAATGTCACTTTTGCACGCTTTGATAAAACAATTTGTTTATGAAATTTTCATCCAAGCATTAAGCTTGAATTTCCGAGACAAAATGAAATTCCTTTTCCCGATTCATTACTTTCACTGCCGAATCCTCAGATCCTAATACATTATGCATCACTTTGTAACTTATCATTATGTAAATGCAAACATTTTTGCCCGGATCCTGATTCTAGTTGTACGCAGCATCAAATGAAAAGTTGGGAAGTTGCCTTCTTTCATCCTAAGCGAGGGGACGCAGTTACAATATGATTATTGTTTCCCACTATCAAAGACCCATTTCCCTTACGAAAGTTCTCGAAAGTCATCAGAATCTTGACCGTGGGTATTTTTCTCACACTCTTCCACAAATTATTTGAAGTCTTCGTCCTTAATATCTGATGAGTTTCTCACCTTTAATCTGTTTTCGTCGTCAAGCGTTGTTAGCTACGGTATCATTAGAAAGAAATGTGCCAAAATTCAATTTGAAATAAGCTTTTGGGAGGAATGCGTTTTTAAGATTTTCTCCTTTTTTCAGTTTTAAAATCACATTTTACATTGTCAGGGGGTGGGACCAGTAGCCTTATGATTACACAGCTTTCTTGGTCCTTAAGTGGGCCTTTTGACTGAATAAATTTTACTCGACAAATCCTTTTGTTCTTATTAACCCTCCTGGTGTCTGTCTCGACGAAGTTTCAGGTCATTAGCAAAACTGACCAGATCTTGATGGACGAGTTATCTAATCATTAGAAGAAAAAACTGACCAGATCTTGATCTCCTCATAAAAAAATCGACAATGCCTTGATGACAAGATATTCTGTCATTAGCTAAATTTTTCAGATCTTGATGGACGAGATATCTCGTCGAAAAAACCACTTGTAGGGTTAATGCATTTTGTTCGTCTTTTATATTTTTATTTTTATTATACCTATCTAAAGAAAACTGCTGGCCTCTAATGAAGCAACCAAATATTCAAATGCTTTTCAACAGAAAGCAGACACAACAAAGTCGTTAAAAGATTAGTTAACTTAAAATTAAAGAATAGTTTTTCATTTTTTTGAAACTATTAAGTACATAGTAATTAGATTTTTACAAAATAATGCTAATTTTTAAGTCTATCTAATTGAAGTTACTTGAATGCGACCTTTATTTTTATTACAGCTAAATTAATGTGGACTTACAACATGGAAAGTTTCCCAGCTTCTGCATTAAGTCAACTTGAAAGTTGAAATAAAATGAGAGAACGGAAGGATATGGAATCTAGGTAAAAATTCATTTAATTCCCTTACACAGAACTAAATAACAGACCAGCGTTTGAATGATTGAAAATCAATGCGACCAAATGCAAAATTCAATTTTGTTTTAACTCAAATATGAAATTGAATCCAATGCAGTTATACATTTCTCATCATTGAATTTACTTATTACTAATTCTCAAAGGAACATTACAAAAGTTTAATAGGATTTGAATACACAAAACTGAATCCAAGGCAGTAATATATAGGTATTTCCCTTCATGGAATTTAAGTATTACTAGTTCTCAACTGAACACAATGAAAGTTTAATAGGATTTGAATACACAAAACTCATACTTCTGTTCTCGAGCCTTCTGGTACGTGTTGTGAAGCACGAGATGTTTGTGATGTATCGCAAATAAAAACAATTCACACGTATTACTAAGATCAGTTTAAGGGGGCACAGTACCTTTAAGCATACAAATCAGCAGGTAAAATAGACTAATTTCGATAAACTGTATCACCAAAAGTTTTATGTGTATCATAATGAAATTTTTTGCAGGGTTTATTTATACTTTATAATGCAAATTGGTTTGATTTTTAAAAATTGAATAATATTTTACTAGAGTTTACCATAAGGTCATTTTTTAAAATACTTTACAAGCATAACTTGTGCGAAACATTCTGAGTCATCCTATGCATTTTCTATAAAACTAATGGCTGGTATGAGTAATACAATGCTTTTATTTTAAATTTAAACCAAAAAATAGTAGTTAAGTAACACATAAATATAATATAATCAATTAATATTTCACTTCATTAATTTTTCCAAATTTTCACTCATACTATATCAAAAATTTTTAATATATTTTTAACTTTTGAGTAAAATTTTGGTTTCATTTTGAAGCCCTTTTGATAATCTATTGTCATTCAAAATTTCAGGAGTCTACGTTCATTAGTTGCAGAGTTATAGTGCGCGCAAGCTTGAAAATTACCATTCTGAGATAAATGCAATTAAAGTTGAAATAGTTATTTTTAGCATTCACGTGCTTCAGGTAAACAAATAGATTTGTGAAATGAAAGAGTTGAGTAGTACATATTCTGCTCATATTTGTTACAGTAAAATATTATTAAAACTCTCGAAAAAAATAAATAGCATAATACCAAACCAAAACTAAGAAACGTAAACAAACGAACAGCTGAAAATAAAAATAGGTGTGGTCGAAAAATCCTCATTACGAACGAACGAATGCGAATTTTTTCATGCGGTTTTTTTACAGAATCAGAACATTTCAAATTATCTAAATGGATCAAAATTGGAAAATCGATTTTTTTTAAGGTTTTAAAGGTACTGTGCCCCTTAACCTTCTGAGGGGCTCACACCCATAATACCACCTTGCAACCTGCAGTCTTTCCTGCATGACACCTAAGTCACCTAAGGATTCTATTCTAAGAAAAATGAGAGTAATAGAATATTTCCAAAGGATTATATTCCAGAAAAGTAGTAATAGAATCTGTCCGAATAATCCTATTTTAAGGAAAGAAATGAAAGAATATTTCCAAAGGATTTTCTATTCTACAGAATGGGTCAAAAAATCGTCCCAAAAGGATTCTATTCCTATCAAATGAGCAATAGCATCTTTCCAATGGATTCTATTCCAACGAAAGGAGCAATACAAGATTTCCAAATGATTCTATTCTAAGGAAAGGAGCAATAGAATCTTTCCAAAGAATTCTATTTTAAGGAAAGGAATGAAAGAATCTTTCCAAGAGTTCTATTCGACAGAATGGCCGAAAAATCGCTCGAAAATGATTCTAGTCTAAGGAAATGAGCAATAGAATTCTTTCCAAAAGATTCTATTCCAATGAAAGGAACAGAGATTATACTCTAAGGAGAGGTCCGATAGAATCTTTTAAGGATTGAAAGAACCTCGGATTCTTTAGAAAGATGTGGTTACTTGGTCATTAAGTGTATTGTAAGGTAAAAGCAACATTAAGTGTATTGTAGGGTAAAAGCAATATTTAGTAACAAAATCAAGGATAAAGATAATGTTGAAAATAATTTTACAAATATTGAATAACAGTTACAAATAATTTTACAAATAATGAATAATTAGTTACGAATAATTTTTTCCGTATAAAATACGCAAAAATATTTTAAAGATTTCGTGCAACCTGTAAAACTGCTTGAAATCCAGAATCCCCCGATTTCAATTTCCCCCAGTCCCCCAACAACGAGGATATGATTTCAAGACTCCCACACATGCAGAGCTCGATGGTCGTTGATACGGACTAGCCGAGGGGCAAGAGCTCTGGGCGGGAAGAAGGCAGCGATGCTCGTCCGTCAATACGATCCGTCGAAGCCGTGTAAGGAGACCTACGTGATTTATTGGGAAAACCTTAAAAGCGCATTCACGTCACGGTGAGAAATATAGCTTTGAAAAACTGATACTGCTTTCGGGGAAAGTTATCGAAAACTTTGGAATCCAATATTGGGAAGTTACTTACCCTGTTTCCTATTACTTAGAGGGAAGATTAATTGGGTTGCTGACTTTTGGGACAAATTAAGAGATGAGTTTTTAATAAAATATTTCCCTTGTGTGTTATGCTTTTATTTTTAATTACTTTGGAAATGCAATGAAACCTAGTTTATATCTTCATAAAATGCCTATCTTCATAAATATCCTATCTAATTCAATAAATCAAGTTTCAGACCCGTTGATAGAAATACGTTCAAATTCACTCCTGTTTATTTAATTGTGTAGTTTATATTTCACAAATTTTTAAATAAATTTGATGTTTGCTTAAATATTTTATTGATTATTTTTTTATGTTAGTACTTGAGAATTTCTATCTTGGTTAAAATGTTTGAACCAATAACACGATCCATGACAAGTTTTGTAAACGTATTCAATTTCCACTACTCTGCATAACATTATTGTGCGGGTAATCAAATGCAAGTTTCAGAATTCAAAATTATCTTTTATGATACTCTTAACCCCTTCAGATTTAGTAGTATATAACTCTGAACCTTAGAAAAGAGAAAGGGCCAATATCAAAATTCTCTGAATTTTTTATTGGTTGATGTACCCCATCAAATGTAGTAGTATCATTTGATTAATCCCATCAAATGATACTCTACATTTTATGGGATTAAAAATAACATAAATTGTCTTTTATGATACTCTTAACCCCATCAAATGTAGTAATATATAATTGTGAACCTTAGTATAAAAAGATGTCCAAATTCGCTGATTTTGAGTTATGTCAACAAATCACTTCAAGGTAATGAAAGGTTACGCAGTGTTGAGAATTCTATTCTAAGAAAAATGCGATTTAAGTTAAATTGAAGGGTTAAATCTGAGATAGGGAAGTCAGAAAAATAAATTGTTTTTCATACTTCTTCAATTGGAAATGAATTAATGGGAATTTATTTTTTATCTAGTTTTTTTTACCAGTCAGATAATTTTAGACTGTAAATTCATCGAAATTGAAAAATCGATCTTTTATTGAAGTTTTAAAAGTACAATGCCCCTTAAAATTTTATTAATTTTCATGCTAGTCATGCGGATATTTTGTTTCCAGGAAGTATGTACCCATGAAAATATTTTTGCATCAGATATATATCGTCGGTTTACAAGGGAAACACACTACATCAAAAACATAATTCTGAGAAAAAGAAGGGGGAAATTTCTACTCTCTAAGCTTTACTCTCTAAATGGGTTTCAAGAAATCTAATCTTCACGCAAAGAAAAATAACTTAGTGCGCTTCAGTCTAAAGATCATCAAATTCTGGTTAGAAAAACTGCAAAAAACTCATCTTGAAATGTGTACTTAGTGTGTTGTTTCACTTGTAAGCCAAAGACATTTCTAAAAAGATTGTGGTTTAGAACTGCAAGATTTTTAATCCTTGCAATTTATTAAGAAAGTAAAATTAATTAAATTAAAAATAAGAATTTTAGATAACACTATAACCACTTTTTGCCAGATGAATATATGTCGATAGGAGGTTTTGTTGTAGACTTTATACACACACACACACACATTCTCTTCCCATCTAAATATGGTTCAATGGGTTTGCTATCTGCGAGTTCTAGGAGGTGCAGGTTTGATTCCTCTAACTTACCCTGGGTGTATTTCTCTCTTTCGTATAACTAGAACCTTCCATGTCTATTACGTATCGTTGTCTGCCTTATGTTTGGAATAGCTTGGCCAAATATGGCCCTTGTGCCATAAAACCCACCCACCTCCTATCTCTGTTTTTTCTTAAATGCAATACCACAGGAACTAAACACCAGACGGCTGTATTGTTTCAACAATGAGTAGACGAAAATTAACCTTTGCAATACATCAGAATAATAAATCTCTTCAGAAGAGTTTTGTATTGGTGTATTCACTAACTGGGTGTATTTCTCTCTTCTGTGTTATTAAATTCTTCCTTGTGTGTACATGCTTGATGTTGTCTGCCTTGTGTTTCGTACAGCTTGGCCAAATATGGTCCTTGTGCCATAAAACCCAACTCAACGAAACCCCCACTTTTCTGCCTTTTTCTTAAATACAATTTCTCTGGAACTAAATACCAGATGACTGTATTGTTTTAACAATGATGAGACGTCCAATGACCTCGCAAGACATCAGAATAATTTATCGATTGAAAGAAGTTTTATATTGGGTTATTTCTTTTTTTGATTAAAATTTTCCTTGTGTGTGCATGTCCATTACTTGACATTGTCTGTCTTATGTTTGGCGCAGCTTGGCCAAATATGGCCATTGCGCCAGAAAACTCAAACCACCCACCCTCCCATATCTCTCTGCCTTTTTTCTTCTTAAATACAATGTCACACGAACTAAACACCAGATGTCTGTATTGTTTCAACAATGGATAGACGCAAATTGACCTCGCAACACATCAGAATAATAAATCGCTTGGGAGAAATTTTTCAATAATCAATTACACCGCCTGGATGATAGATCGAAGTCTAATGTGTCGCCACACTACAATCGAATTAACAGCGCGCTCAGTGTTATTATAAAGATAACAATGGCGTGTACAACAAATGTAAATCAAGTGAATGCATAATACTGCGTACGACGACAGTGCAGTACAAAGTACCCGTCTATTATCTCCATCCAGACGCGAATATCATTACCTGAACGCAGCACACGGCGCCGCGAATTCTCACCAGCGCATAGGACCTCGTTCGTTGTTTGTAACTAAATGCAAATTAAGGATAGGATGGCAGATGTCAATCAAATGTGAATGCCTTCAGAGGAAAGAAAGCGCGTGCGTGCCATGTTTTCCTGAAAACCTCTCATTATCTGTAATCATTCTTAGCTGTTGGGGATGAAAGAATTTTCCCATTTGTTTCTGCTTTTCTTTTAAGGACATCTGAAGCGAATTCCCTCCGAAATCAACAACGTAAACACGAGGAAAACAAGTTTCGCTCAATTTCGGTTTGATTGAACGTGATTTTGAGAAGCATCGAGGCTGATCTGGTACTCGTTATGTGTGTTAGTGATTTCAGCCGCATTAATTTCGAGATTTGTTGTCCTCAAAAGGTTTCCAAGATGCGTGTGTGTAGAGGCACGTTTTGTATCTCGTTTCTTTATTGAAAGATGAACACGACTCTTGATAATTTTGCATGATTGTGCATGCTGAGAGACGGATTGTGCACGAGTTTTGGAGACTACACATATGCGATGGTATTTTTGAATTTTTATTCTCTCCGATATAAACAAATTCCATTACGTCTGCTAGCTTTAATCCTTCAAGTGTTTCGACGAGATATCTCGTCCAAGATTTGGTCAATTTTACTAAGGACAAAACTGCCTTATTACTCCAAGGGAAATGAAGATTAAAGTAGGAAAAAACGAATTGCCCTTTGCCCTGAACTAGTGACAGTTTGGAAAAGGTTTTTGCACCAGAGGCTAGCCACTACAGGCCCAGTTGGAAGAGTAACGGATTAACAACCAGAGGGTTACGAGTTAAAAACTAGGTCCAGCCAAAGACCGTCGTGCATGGACCGTACGGGGGCTGGTACACATAAAATCAGTCTCGAATGTCCTCACGTTGGCGTAGTGAAGTTTGGAGAGTGGGGTACCTACCAGCTCAGGTGTTGACCTCGTCATCTGACAGTGGTTCAAAATTACAAGTTGTTGTCCTCGGATCTTTCCCTCCGAGATTGATCCCGGACTGTCTCCAATAGATGGTTACCAGCTCCCGTGCTCTGTTGATTCAACTACCCCCTATAATTTTATCAGCATGAACTGATTGCTTCGAAATGCAAAGTTTAAACTCTATAATCACTATCGACTTGACCGGGCTCTAATACTTATACCATGAAATTAATTCTTCCACACATTTTCCTAATTTGAGTAGACAATTTTTACAAACACTTAAAAATCTAGTTTCTGTTATGTAGCGAGAAAAATGTTTTGGAGTGCAAACCATATTTCTTATTCAAATCACGCATTGAAAACAAATATAAAACGTAGTTCAGTCGCTTTGCTTTAGTCGATACTCATGTTTTGAAAAATAAAGGAAATAAAATTAGGTTGAACAATATAATAAAGTATTTCATGTAAATCTAATTCTTTTTTTAAACCATTTTCAGTAAATGGAAAAATAAGAATTAAATCACGATAATCATGTATCAATAGTTTGAACACAGGTTGCTTTACTAGAAAGGTGGAAACGATTTTCAGGGAAAAGGATTTCTAAAGAGAATTTAGAAAAAATGTTTATTTTTTAATGACAATCTAGTAATATAAAAGCAAAATTTAAAGTCAAGAAATTTCATCACTTAATTAATAAAAAAATAATATACGGAAACAAAATGCCGAAGTATTGATGCGCGTTATTGATTCAAATAGATTTACATGAATTTAATATTTAGTGAGTGATTTCAAAAAAAAATTATAATAATGCAATACTATTTTGAAATGTTGAACGTCAGAGTTTGAATTCTGAGTGTATGACATTCAAATCAATTTTCAACCAGTAAAAAATATGTGATACTGTTACAAGAATAAAGAAAAAGTTTTATAGGTAAAAAGAACACAAAAAATTAGGCAAAAATGTAAAGACTAGTTTTCTCGTTTTAGATAAATTGGAATGAAAACCAATTTATGTATACCCAATTAGAATGACTTGACTTATGAACTGCAATTATCAGAAATCTGTTTAAAAAATTCAGATTAATGAAATGAATCTAGGATGGTGTTTCTAAAAGGTGTTACTAAATTACTGGATAATATTTTTTATAAAATCATTCCAATTTAAAAAGTGTGCTAAAAATTTGATAATAGAATACATCATCTCTTGTAATCTTTAATAAACACTAATATACATGACTTTCTTACCAATATCCATTTAAAATAAGCACACGCAAACAAAAAAAAGTATAATGTAACATAGAACAACTAGAATCCTTTTTTTAACTTAACATTTAAAAAATGTATAAACAAAATTGAAGCATACGAATTACAGAAATGATACAAATACAAAATATACGAAATAAATCATAGCGAGTTTAAGTGAAAATATTAATACACGATCAAAGAAGAAGCAGAGATAGAGAAACCACATAACAAGTTATATCACTAGAAATGAGTCAATTATGATTCATATTTACTTGTGAAGTACATGTCTGGCATATCGAAATCATACAAATACAAAATAATCATAGCGACTTAAGTAAAAATACTAATACGCGATCACAGAAGAAACAAAAATAGAGAAAACACATGACAAGTTTATCACTAGAAATGAGTCAATTATGGTTCATGTATACCTGTGAAGTATGTTTGTGTGTATAACTGTCATATCGAATACATACAGATACAAAATATACGAAATGATATAGCGACTTTAAGTAAAAATACTAATACACGATCAAAGAAGCAACAGAAATAGAGAAACCACATGACAAGTTCATCACTAGAAATGAGTCAATTATGTTTCATGTTTACCTGCAAAGTACATATCTGTCATATCCTCCCGTTAAAAATGTGCAACTTAACCAAACCAGCCTACCTCCTGTCTGAGAACTAACGTCTATGTTACCAAACGCCAGGAGAAAGTGAGAAATCAAGTTTTGGAACAACAGACATTTGTTTGAAAAGTATCAAGCTGTGGAAAGGGCTACTCGTCTTCCCCCTTTTTCTTTCACCCCCATCCGAAAGCAGCAGGTAGTTCTACCCCATACCTCAGAAAAGTCAAGTTCTTGTCTCTTTTTTCCCCTAAAATACAGGTGTGTGCCCTCAAAAAATCCTCTTTCGTTCACGAGGCTCGTAAATTACCCTATAAACAACAATGCGTAAAAAAATGCCCCTTGTGCCGGGCATCCTTCGGGGAGATACCTGCTGTTTGGAGGAGGGTAAGGGCTGGAGAAAAACTAAAAAAAGGACTCCTAAAAAAGGGAGCGTTTTAGTTAAAAAGATAGGTTTAGGATCCTTTTGTTGGGCATTCTCCATGCGCGTTGTCCACACAATGGGACGAGGGCTTGGTTAGAGGACCGAAAATACTCACGTGGTCAAAAAACTATCTGTTTTTAAAAGAAGGATCGCTGGGGAGCGAATGTCACTGAAGCGTTACCAGTTTCAAGGACCGTTTCTAAGAACGTTTTTTGTGGTTCTTTGGAACCTTAAGCGTGCTTCAGGGGTTGGAATGGGGGAACTAGACCAGACTGTTGCTTCGATATGTGGCCAGATCTGGTGTATTTTGTTGTTCAGGTGTCCAAGAATCGAGGAAGGGGAACCGATATGCCGTCTTCAAGGGAGCCTCAAATATTCTAGACTCAAAATTAAGTTTGAAATACTATACGATTTTGCATGTGTTTCTCAGATTTCTCCGTAAACTCTAACACGTTATGTATTGCTTTCTGTCAACTGTTATCATCTTTAAAAATGCTGGTATGCGTTTGGACTTTTTCACCATTGAGGTAAATATTCATATAAAGTACTATATGTACCTCTTATATTTCTTAAAAAGCATGTTTTTAACCTATAGATAATTCACACATTACACGGGACAAGGTAGATACTTAAAATAACGTCGCACTAGAGCAACGCAACGGGCAATTTACTCGGAACAAGGGAAAATTATTGTCTTAAGTGGTGTTGAGCAATATTATATCGTCGGCTTACAAGTGAAACACATCGAGGCAAAATTTCCAATACATGAGTTTTTCTCTTTTATAGACCAGAATGTGGAGATCTTTAGACAGGTGAAATATATATCCACTAATTTTCCTTTACATGATTTTTTTTCTTGAGAAACACTTTGTGAGTTTAGCTTATTGTGTAGAACTTTTTCCCTTTCTTTTTCTGAGCTATTTTTTTTACATAGTGTGTTTTATTTGTAAGCCGTTGATATAAGGTGTTAGAAGTTATCTTATTGTGTGGAAAGTGTTATTTATACTCCGTTTTATTCTTTGGTTGAGTGGATAAATTTGCTTTACCTTTTATTCAAATGGTTTCTTGCTAAGACCTGCTTGTGCTATTAGTTTGGGGAAACATTCAATTTCTAACACACATCAAATGCATTATTTAAAATTGCTGAAAAATAAATGCTTAATATTGCGGTACTAGGAGATCCAGGTTTACAAATTTCTTAATCAAAGTTGGATTAAAAAATTACAGACAAGTCGGAATTTTGGATTTAGTTTTAATGGTTTTCTGAACTTGATTTTATTGTAAACTAAATTTATTGATGCCTAACTGAAGAAGTGTAAAATCTAATGTTAAATTCAGAATCGCAAACTAGATTTTAAATTGAAAAACACGGTTTTGCATTTATAGATTGGTAAGTACGTAGATAGTTGAATTAACGTCGCACTGGAGCAGACAATTGGCTATTGGCAACGTCCGGGATCAATCCCGAAGGGAAAGATCCAAGGACAACACCTCGTAATAAGTTCTAGATTGGAATTGTGGTCTGTAAGACTTTCGAACTTTTAAGCCATAGAAAAAGCGAATAGCTAATGGAACGACAAATATTAGAATGGTTATCTGAACTTTATTTTAATGTAAACCACATTTATTGATCCCTAACTGAATAGGTGTAAAATCTAATGCAAAATTTAGTACCTCAAACTTTGAATTTTAAATTGAAAAACACGTTTTTAAATTTGTAGATTGGAATTGGTAAGACATTCCAACCTTTGAACCATAGAAAAATCGACTAGCTAAGGAACTACAAATATATTTAGAATTTGTTAGTTTTCAGTCTAAAACGAATTAAATCCTCAAAAAAGTGATCAATAAAAGTGCACAGCTTATGCTCTTAACGGTAATTCACCGGTATATCTCCAAACGCGATGGCAATTAAATACAACAATTACAGGAAAAATATCTCAAAAAATGCTTCCGAAGCATTCTTTAAAAACCTATCAGCGCTCAATAATATTATGTGAACTTTGTTGCCATTGCATTTACGGGGTACCTATTGTTATAAATAAAATCGAATCGTATTTGGAACCGTTATTTTGCTGTCAAAGTGCATCATTATTTTGTAATTACCGAACAAAAGCGTTTTTCTTCCAATGCCAGATTTTTCCCAATATTTTTTTCCGACAACATAGCAGGGTGCGAAGTTGGAAGAAAAACAGAGCAAAGATATAATGATAATAAAAGCAGTCTTCTTTCCTGTCGTGAGCATTAGTAACGCTTCTGGACAATATTTTTTCTCCATTTGTTGGTGTGTGGGTTTTTTTCGTTCGTCCACCGCCTTTATAGTAATAATTTTGGAAGAAAAACTCAGTCCCTAATGGATACAAGCGACAGGAAAAGGGAAAAGACGAAAGGAATTTGGGGGCGGAAATTCACGGGGATTCATTCTTTGATCATTAAGGAAATATCGAAGAGAAACTGCTGCAAATGGTAAAAAAAAGAAATATCTACTTTAATATACGCTAATGATTACAGGGTTTGAACATTTAGGTGTGATTATCAAACCTTTCTTCTACGTTCTCAGTCTTAACATCATGTGAACTAGTATACACATTATAAACAGACACGGATGAAGAGATAGTTATGAAGCGATTTTTAAATATAGCATAATTGTTACCGATCAGAAAGTAATAAAATTATATGTACACATGCAGGATCTACCACATCGATCGGGAAAATGGTTTAAACCGATAAGGGTATCACGCAAAGAAATTTAATCCTTAGGTAGCCGAAACAAAACGGAAAAGTCTAACTTGTTATAGGGTTATAATTTATATACCTCTTATTTTCGAGGATCAAATTATATTCATGCTATCCAATTTATTCTTCATCCTTTAAAATGGAAAGAGAATAGACACGAGATTTTCTTATAATGACACGCTGACTGTAAAGTTTCAAACCGACAACAGGCAGTCGATAACAGACCACCGCTAAGCTAATCATAAGTTAAAACGTATTTAATGCTTTCACAGGAGATGATAACGCATTGCGAGGTACGTAATTCCCATGCTTAGCTCAGTCTTGCGAGGTGGTCGGTCTTTGACAATACTAAGTGTGAGTTAACCTTTTCAAGTCCTGCCATTCACTTGCAGTTTTGAAATGAGTATTCATGTTCTTCAGCACGAAAAGCTGCGATGACGTGTAATTTGGTTCCCAAAGTGTATGTTTTCTTTTTTGAGATCGAGAGATAAATGTCGTGATAAATACGGCATTCACTAAATTGTGAGAAAATAAGTCTTATAATGATATATCCTTCACTCGGGATAGTTAAAAACTATGTATTTTACAGCCCGGAGGTAAAGAGCAGAAACAAGGCACACTCATTTTTAAGACATGCATGTGTGTGGAAAGAAAAGAATTTCCTGTTGTTTTGAACTGTATATCTTCGGTTTACAAGTGAAATACACGAAGTCGAAAAACAAATCTGGGAAAATGAAGGAGAAAAAATTCTCCCACATTAAGCTAAACTCACTAAGTGTGTTTCTCAAGAAATTTAACTTTCATGCAAAGGAAAAATAAATGGACACACATTTCACCAGTTTGAGATCACCACATTCGGGTTCAGAAAAGCTAAAAACTAGCATCTTGAAATTTTTTACTTAGTGTGTTTCACTTGTAAGTCGACGATATGTTTGAAGTAATTTTTTATTTTTATCTGTGCAAAATAAAACCAGAACAAATGAAATAGTATGGACACAGTTGTATTTTTATATCAAATACTGCCCCTTTTAAATTACAGAATTTAATTCTAACACGAAATCACAGTAATAAATATGTAAGGTTTCCTTTAGTAAAGCGATGTTTCTTTCTAATTTGATAGAAATAAAGAGGTTTTATCAATACTAATTTTTTGCTTTATTGCGAGTTCTGTAAACAAAGTCCACTCATTTTTCTATTGAAACGATTGAAGATTTGTCCTTTATTAAGGAAATATGGCCACCATAAATATGGAGCAAAATAAGATTGATACATTTCTTCTTTGAAATTAGCGATAATTGTAAAACCTCGGAAATAAATCCCATCCATTTTCAATGAACAATTATGAAGTGACCATCTGACCCCAATAACGTTTTATTAATTGCTCTTTTGATTTAGTATTATCTGAAATAAAATGCTACTATTCGCTGTTCTCGTATTTAATAGATGGAAATAATTAAAATCTTGAAGAGCAATTTATCTTGCAATTAAAAAGTAATACCAATGAAAACAAAATGAAATAAAACAACATTTAATTCGTTTAGCGTTAATAATTCTGTATCGGAACTTTTATAATTTGAAGAGTGGCGGTTTGAAAATTTTGCTTTACATGTTTATTGAATAGTAGTACATATTCATAATATTAAAATTTCGTGCACATTTTATGTTCAATAATATTAAAATGTTGACGCAAATATTATCCTCTATTCATTCTGTACCAAAAATACTAATTTCAGACCTAAACACTCAGAATTACAAAGGAATACGCTACCAATAATTGAATTGTATTCCTGATTCGTTGATTTCTAAATAAGTAATGAGGAACAAGAAAACTCAAAATAGCTTGAATCCTAACTTTCTACCTTACCTTATGCATTTTGCCTTACCCATATACTTCTCTCTTTTTCTCTTTACCTTAATATCCTTTACCTAAACTTATCCTATCTATACATGTAATACATTTGTGGTACATGTAAAAAATAAAAAACTACATACCTTACCTTAACCAGGATAATTTAAACAGAATCTAAACCTATTGTGAAACTATATTCTCTTTTTGAAATTTTAAGGAAATTGTGATAAATAGCATGAATATGGTCGTTTTATAATAAATTATTTGACGTGATTTTGAACATAATTATATGCAACTAGAATTTTAAATGCTATTCATAAATTTACGGTAATACTAGTTTTGCTTTATAAGTAAAGTTTGAATGTGTTTTAGTGCAAAAACTTCATCTATATATCTGTACCAAGGATAGTCGTTTTATAATAATTTATTTGGTGTGATTTGAACATAATTATTCAAACAGAATTTTAACGCTGTCCATAAATTTGCAGTAATACTAGTTTTGCTTTATAAATATAGTTTGAATGTGTTTTAGATCAGAAACCTCATCTGCATATCTGTACCTTGGTAGAAAAAGGTCAATGTTCAAATTCGCTGATTTTGAGTTATGTCCACAAATCACTTCTATGTTATTAAAGTTATACTACACAAGTGCAAATATCCTCCTATCAATACATTAGGAATGAATCAAAACATTGGAAAGTATTTTTGTACGCTGTATCAAAAATTAAAGAAATAATGACTAAATCAACTGTTACTAAAAACTGAAACGGACATTGGCCTTTTTCTACCAAGCTACAAATATATTATCATTATTAGTTGAGACAGTGACTAGTTGGATTTCTGTCAATACTTATGAAAGAATCAAACCATTAGAAAACATTTTTTGTACGCTGCATCAAAGAAATAAAAATTACGAATTCAGCTGTTACTAAAACTTGTAAAATGGACATCGGCCCCTTTCTACCAAGATACAGATATAAAAGTTTTGTTAGATTCAATCTCCATTCAGCGATTAAATTACGCGAAACAGCATTGATTACATAAGTATTGAAATTTCATAACCGCAAAGCCCACACGCGTTAAAAACAAACTTTGACCAGAATCGAGCGTTTCCAATTGATAGGAACTAAGGAAGCGTTTGTTTTCAAGCTATAAAGAAAAAGAAGTGTACAAAGTAATAAAAAAGAACACCTTTCTTTAACCGTTTAAAAGCGTAATAAACTCAGCTTATGTCTTTAAAGCTTTTGGGTGAACAGTTAACCCTGACCCTGCATTTATCAAGTTTCTGGCGTGCAAATGGTAGTTTTATTAGGCCATAAAACAACACGGCTGAGTTGTTGGGTCTCTGCTCCGGAGAAGAAATCATTAAATATTCAAGATGGCCGCCGCAGTAAACATTGAAGCGTCATGTTCTCCCTGTCGTTCCCCGCAACCAATCACATAACAGCTCCTCTCCGCCTATGCAATTGAACTAACGGCTGCAGCCAGAGAAACGAAGCAGATCGTATTACATATTCCGAGATTTTACACACACGCACACACACACACACTTTTTCAATCATTACTCGGTTTGGGGAGCTGGGATAAAATAAAACAAAACGAGCCACTCAAGGTTTGTTTTTGTATTTTCTGCTTTTAATAAGGGGAATGAGATTTCTCGAGTTAAATTATAGAAAATCTGCTTTGAGATTAATGCCAAGAAGGATCGAGTTGGCATTGATGAATGGTGAAATTCGTCCCTGTCATCTTTCAGGGTCATGACCTTTTTCGAGATAGGAGACGAGAAGGCTCAATAACTATTATCAATAAGCAATTTCTGCGTCTGATCTCGGGTTCCCGTTTTTTTCTTATTACGGATTTTGGCCACGAGCTTGAAGCGGGTATTATGGGGGGTGTTTTTTTCTCTCTTCATTCTCCAATCGTTAACTCAAAGGTGAAAAAAGACGCACGCTGTTTTCGTGTGTTTGGAGAAAATGACTGCTAAGTATGTGTTGTCAAGAAACCTAACGTAAGATAAACATTAGTGACAATTCTTATCTATCTCGAAATTCCTCAAAACTCGTAGGCACGTTTCTCCAAATTCCACCGCGGTGACTTTTATAAATGCATTCCAAAACACTTTTATTATGGATATTTTAAATTATATATACACGAGGATTCGATTAGAAAATGAACCTATATATTAACACAGTGATGAATCAAAAAAGATGTAATGGATGCGTTGTTTCGAGATTTCATATTACGGACCTGTATTATTTGTTACAATTTTTTTGTGGCCCAGCCTAACATTAAGTCTCCGCTTTTGATGCATCAAAGTAAATTTCCTTTGATCTTCATGTTATTGGATGATTAATAAATACGCAAGTTGAGTGTAATAAAATTACACTGAGCTTGGAGAAGCTGCAAATTAATTCAATCAATCTTTTATTTAATTTTTTCGTATGCCCGTCTCCGGCCTAACGGTTGTCAATCAACCTGCAGCCCAATAGAGTTCAAAAACGAAAATATATAGTTTAAAACATTATCAACAATATAGCGACATTCAATGCTTTAACCATCTGAGGGGTTCACACGCATAATTCCACTTTACCACATGCAGTCTTCCCTGCATGACTTCTAAACAGTTTTAACCTTCTTGACCAATATAATCTTCCCAAAGGATTCTCTTCTAAGAAAAGTACCAGCAAAATCATTCTAAAGGGTTCTATTCTAATAAAGGAACAATAGAATCTTTTAAAAGAATTCTGTTTTAAGAAAAGGAATAAAAGAATATTTCTAAAGGATTCTGTTCTACAGAATAGCCAAAAATCGTTTCAAAACTATTCTATTTTAAGGAAATGAGAAAATAAAATCTTTCCAAAATATTATTTTCTAATTAAAGGACCAATGTAATCTTTCCAAAGGATCCTTTTCTAACTAAAGGACCAATAGAATCTTTCCAACGGATTCTATTTGAAAGAATTGATGATATCTCGGAAATCTCGTAACGCTTAGAGAGTTAAGTCTCTTTTCTTGACCTTTCAAGTAGTTTGAATCCGTTTATGCCTGATGAAGACGCACATCAATATAAATTTCCAGTTAGTGAGAAATACACCCAAATCTGCATCTGAAAATAAAATAAGTCACAATAATTAGAAAGTGGATAGAGAAATGTCGATAATCGAAGTCATTATTTAAAAATTGGTAAATCTTCACCTTTTGTGAAATTTCTGTTATATTTATGAGGTGACTCTCCATTTTCATGAACTCAAACACAATGGACATAAAATTGATAAAATTAATCCACCAACTTTATAAAGTCCATTATTTTTCAAATACTTCAACTGCTGAATTTTACTTTTATTTAAATTAAAAATAAGGTGTCTGTAAGTGGACTTGAGCCACTATTAAAACAACGCCTTCGGATAATATTTAATATGAATGAACATTTAAATTTTTTTAAGCAATTTTAATAACAACAATTTTATTTTTACTTAAATTAAAAATAATGTGTTTGTAAATTTACTTGAACCGCTATTAAAACAACGCCTTCGGCTAATACTTAATATGAATGAACATTTTAATTTTTTAAACAATTTTACAAGCCATTTTATTTGTATTTAAAATAAAAATCAGATGTATCTGAGTGAACTTATACCACTATTAAAAGAACGACTTCGATTAATACTTAATATGAATGATCATTTAATTTTTTAAAAACAATTTTAACATGTTTATTTTTTATTTAAATTAAAAATAAGATGTCTCTAAGTGGACTTGTACCACTATTAAACCGACTTCGGCTAATACCTAATACGAATGAATATTAACAGCGAATTTTGGCTATATATTTTTAGAATGTTATGGAATTTTGCTTTTCATGTGGTACTCATGAATCAAACGTTAAGTATCTCTATTATATAATAATTCAAAGCATAATTACTCCTACAATAAATCACATTTATTTAATTTTAAGTTGGTACACGAAATATTGGCAGTAATAACTGGAGATATTTTAAAAGGTTTTACGAGTATCACAGCATATACTCTAACAATAACTTTAAATGACTATTTTAAAAGAAATAAGATAAAATCTTTGAATAAATTTAAAACATATCCCATGGATGACTAATTATACTGTACTAACATCTTACCAATTTCAGCTACCCAATAAAACCTTATACTAAAAATTAAGCTTTTAAATTAGAGTCTGAATCAAAATTTAAGTACTTGTTATAACATAAATTTAAGCTATTGTATAAGAATTATATTTACGATTTACCACATTCATTGCATTTGAAGTTGATTGTAAATCATTGGCGTAATTTTAATTAAGTGGAGGTATTCTTAAAATGTTAGACGAGGGTACCACGCTTAACGCTTAATAACTTGAACTCTGAGGGTCACGAGATTTCCCAAAAATGCAGTGTATTGCTTTTTTCCTACAACACACACATAATGACTAAATAACTACATCTATTGGTTGAAAGAATCCTTGGAAAAGTTTTAGTGGTCAAGAAAGTCAAAACTGGTTCGATGTCCATGAAGGGAAGATTGCATGTTGCAGAAAGGTTATATGCGTGTGAACCATCAGAGGGTTAACTCTTCATGTGGTTTGACGAGATATCTCATCCGACATCAGGTCAGTTTTGCTAAGGACGAGATATCTCGTCGAGACAAAACTGCCTTATTACTCCTAGGAATAATAATGACAGATACAAGTAGGAAAAACAGTGATTCCTGCTCAGAACTAGTGACAGTTTGGAACAGGTGTTTTGCATCAAAGACTGGACACTACAGGGCAGTTTTCGACGCGCAGATAAACCACGAGAGGGTTAAATAATTGTTTTTAAATCTCCTGGTGGGTGTCTTGACGAGGTGTCTCTTCATTAACAAGACCAGTAGCAGATCTCGTCATTAGAAGAAAACCGACGAGATCTCGTCATCGTCCAAAGAACCTGCAATATCTTGACGATATATCTCGTCATTAGCAAAATCGATCAGATCTTGATGGACGAGATATCTTGTAGAAACCATTTGGAGGTTAGAGAAATAAGACAGATTTTTTGAATAAATTTGAAACGTTAGTGGATCCTATGGATTTCGCACTATACGAATACCATATCCAAAATGCAGCGCACTGCACTCTAAAAATTAGGTAGGAAACGCTTTAAAAAATCGCAAGGGCAAAACTTCGTAACATAAAAAAAACATTTGCTTCGCTCACAAAGCCTGAATACGCCTTTTTGAAGAGGCAAATTTGTTAGTTTACACCACTTCTCTGCAGCGCCCTCTGCAGTAATTGGAAAACTCCAGACTCTTGCATCAAGCTGATAAAGGCACTTGAGTTGTGAGGCGCGGGTATCTGCACAGGTCCACAATGTTTATGAAATTAAAACCGTCGGGATATTGGTGTGCAGGACACGCATATCGTTTAATCAGGATGCATGTTTAATTAACGCAGCAGTCGCTACGCGTTCATGCTGGTTATTAATCATTTTTCTCGTCCCTCCTCACTGGTCAGAGCTGTCGCGTGGAAAGAGCCATTTATCACACGGCCGTGTCCGCAGTGTTCGGGGGCCTGAATTTGTATTCAGGCCCAAATATGTCGCCTGTGTTGTCATAACAACATGACAGATAAGCTGTTCGTGCTGTTAATATCGCCGGCTAAAATTTGCTTGTCTCTGCGGATACTAATGGTGTCTGGTATGGGAGTTATTTTCATCAGAATATATAGCTTGTAATTGGAAGCAACCGGGCTTAAATGCCGTCCCTTGGTGAATCGGGTTCTGTGGGGGTGTAGCTGAGAGTATAGTTGCGCGAATCGCATCAGCTTCTATGTCAGAGGGTGTTTGTCTCTGTAACCACCTAGTCACTCGGTTTGCTTTCGCAATTCGCTGTCATGAAGTTTTGCTCAGTTTGAGTTTCTTTCATCTCTCTAGGCTTGGCGAAATCAAAGTAGTGTAGCATTGCTTCTACCCCGCAGCAAAATTCATGACTAAATAACCTCATTTATTGCCTGAGAGTATCCATGGATTCTTTGAAACTTCAGAAATATTCTATTGGTCTTTTCATTAGAATAAAATCCTTTGGAAATATATTCAGTTGATCTTTTCATAAGATAGTTGCCTGGTTGGGTTTTATGGCGCAAATTTTGTATCTGGCCATGCTGCGTCAAACACAAGGCAGACAACACCTTTCGTAAAAATAGGATCCTTTGAAGTTATTCCATTGCTCCTTTCCTTGGAAGTGAATCCTTTGGAAAGATCTCGTTGGTCCTTTCCTTAGAATATAATAGTTCAGTAAGATTCTGGTCATTTCCTCATAACAGAATCCTTTGGAAAAATTCTATTGTTGATTTCTTTATGACAGAATCCTTTGGAAAGATTCTATACGTCACGAAGGTCAAAAAAATCATGCAGGGAAGACTGCGGGTTGCAAGGTGGATTTATGCATGTGAGAGAACCCCTCAGAGGTTAAGTAAAATTTTGTTAGGGACTCGTAGTAAGATCAACCCCAGTCCACAAAAACATCTGCAGTCAGTTCCCAGTATCCAGTTATAAGACAGTTTTCTCATGGAAAAATATATATACCAAGTACTCAACGTATAACTTGCACTAATATATACGTTTTCTCTTTTCAATTCCTTATACAATTATAAACACAATTTAAAGATTCATAACCTTTTGAAATTAGAAAACAGACTGCTCATTACATTAGAAAAGCAAGAGACTCGTGCTCTTCTGTATCAACAGTTGAACACCTTCCCCCATAGACCAAAACGTCGTTGAGGTATGTTTCGTTTGAACCCTGAAGCTATGACTTCAATTCAATAAACTAATTCCTCCCTAAATAGTTTATTATTTTGATCAAATTAGAGCAAAGATAGGACCAATTGAATCTTTCCAAAGAATTTTATTCTAAGGAAAGGTCTCTCCAACAGAATGTTTTTAAAGGTTGAAAAAATCCATGGATTCATTCACCCAATAGATGTGGTTATTTAGCCATTAAGTGTGTTGTGGGGTAAAACCAATACTACAGTACTTGGAAATCTCATGATGCTCAGAGAGTTAATAGAAAACAACATTGCTGTTCACTGATGGTTGATGAAACCACCAACGGTTGCTTAAGTTAGGTTAAAATTGTTCTGTGTGATTTTAAAGCGGCATCGCAGGAGAATGAAAACATTGAGGTGCTTTGAACCTCTATTCAGTGGGTTTTGTCCACGGTGATAGCAACCTACGAATTGTAGGTGGCACAGGCTAGATTCCTATAACTTACCCTGGGTGTATGTCTCTCTTCTGTATCAGTAAAACTTTCTTTGCGTGTATGCGCATTAAGTGATGTTGTCTATGTTGTGTTTGACACAACTTGGCCAAATATTGCCCTTGCGCCATAAACTCAACCAACTTCTTTTTCAATGGTAAGGAGTCAAAGACAGAAGGGAGAGGTACAACTTAATGTTAAATACAAGTGATCTTTTTGGTGTGTTATTCAGGTGCAGATTTATTTATAAAGATGGAACGGGGGAAATTTTTCATGTGTATTTGTTCACTGCTTACAAAGAGTAGTGTCCTTAACCACACTATCTGACCAGAAAACGTACTTAGAATTTTTTCCAAAACCTGGTAAGCTTAATTCCTAATACACCACCCTGGGTGTATCTCTTTCTTCTGTGTCCGAAAAATGTTCATTGTGCATGTCCATTACTTCATCTAATCCGTCTTGTGTTCGGCACAGCTTGGCCAAATATGCCTCTAGCGCTATAAAATCCCAACCAACTCCAATATACTAACGTCTAAATTCGTTAGTACATTTCGATTTCAGTCCTTGAACTTGAATTTTAACAATAACAGTGAGATCCACTTTAAAGCAACAATAGTCTAACAAGCGTAGTTCCAAGATATTATCAACAGAAATATTCGCTAGGATATTCAATATGATAAATTAAAAGTACAAAGGCCCTTTATAAACAGCATCATACGCCAACAAATAACTCACAAATAAATGATTCCTTGTGTCCATTACTTGATCTAATCTGTCTTGTGTTTGGCACAAATATTGCCCTTGCGCAATAAGAACCCAAGCAATCCTAATATACTAACGTCTAAATTCGCTGACGTAGGATTTTCAGTCCTTAAACTTGAACTTTAACAATAACAGCGAGATCCACATTAAAGCAACAATAGTCTAACAAGCGTTGTTCCAAGATACTATCAACCGAAATATTCGCAGGGAAATTCAATATAATAAATGAACCGTACAAAAGCCCTTTATAAACAGCATCACACACCGACAAATAACTCCCAGATAAATGACAATGCATTAACATTCGGTTTCCGAAAAGTTCTTTTCACAAACATCCGTTTATCTCTTAACGTTCCAACTCCATTCTTCGCTAAATGACGTTTAATTTGGACTCCCTTCTTTTCGGCGACTTAATTACTATGTGTGTGAGGAAGTGCGGCAATCGAGTAATTCCGAGCCGCATGTGACAAAAGGGCTCTAAAATAATGATTAGCCGGCCGGCCCCCTCCCACAAATAACCTCCCACAGTCACAACTCACCGCTCCCCCAGAATAGGAGCTTTTATCAGGACAAAAATCAGCCTTCCGCCTTTGCTTCGACGTCAAAATCTGATTCAAGAAGCCGGAAAATGAAGTCTTTGTTCCATTTCTAAATCTGCAGCGGAGATAACCGGCTTTTCAGTGTCCCCATCACCAAAGGAGCTTTGGGAGGTGGGCGTTTTTTTTCTTCGGTGTGTGAGTAGGCCGAGCTTTGGAAGCCCTATAAAAACGCATTAAGTTCGAGCTCATCCAATTGAGTTTACCGCTTCATCCGCTTGGTCGCTTTTTTTAGAAGGAATCCTGAAAAGTAGAGACCAGCCTTCAATTGGGTGAAGGAGATTAGGAAGGGAGACAGGAGAGACTCATGGGACCACATGGGATGTGGAGGGAATACCAACATCCACTCGCGCTGGTGAATCAAAATTGAATTTTAGATGAGTATCGGCCGCAGATTCACCGATGCCTTTTTTATACATGTATCGGAAACTTTCGTGTAGGGGACAATATACATATACACACAGATAGATTTATTCTTTGGGAGCTGAATTTTTGTGTCGATAAAAGAGCCTACACGTTATTTGTTTTGAGGTACCTGTAGTGGTATTTTCAGGGTAAGGTTTATATAAAGGGACAGTGGACTTTATTGAGAGGAGCTTCAAAGTGTGGTCAACGTGTCGACTAGCAGTCACGTGACTGTTCTGTGAAGAATTGACTCGTTTGACCGATTTGGTATCTTAGTTCCTCGTTTGGTAATATAACATCGTATGACAGGGTAGGTGTGTGAATGTGCATTTCTAGTGGCGATAAAAATCGTCAAAGTCTACTGCTATCATATGATCAATCAATGCCCCCCGTACACGACGGTCTTTGGTTGGATCTAGTGTCGAACTCGAAATCCTTCGGTTCCCAATCCGCGACTCTACCAACAGGGCTACTGTTGTCCCGATGGGATTTCCAGACGTATGAGGTTTTGATAGGAAACGGCGATTTTTTTAAAGTACTATACATGTTTAATATTTATTTATATATCACGCATACCCTGGTATAGTGGTCATAGTGTTTGCCTGCCACCAGTTGGTCTCGGTTTGTAAGCGCATTGATATTGATGTTTGTGCTTGTTAAGAGCAACGACGGGTGCCCACTAGGAACTCCTTACAAATAACCGTCAGTTCACCCCTTGTAGTGCCAGAGGTCAAAGTTCGGTTTTAAAAACGTTTCATTTATAAAATTGAAATAAAAAGCAATAAATCTAGAGTCAAAAGATTTTGATTGCTGGTTATTTCCCGATTATTTAAGTATTTAAAACTTATTTGTTTACATTTTCTGAATTTGTATTTTTAGTAGTACCTGATTTCGCAATGAAAAGTTAGAGGTTTTTGAATTAACCTACTGAGCGCCACAGAATTTCCGAGTAAGGTAGTGTTGCTTTTCCCCCACAACGCACATAACGACTAAAGAACCACATCTATTGGTTGAAAGGATCTTAGGAAAGATTTTATTGGTCATAAAGGTCAAAACTGGCAATAGTCATGCAGGGAAGACTGCGGGGTGCAGAATGGATATATGCGTGTGAACCCCCTCAGAAGGTTAATAGATTTTTCTTAGGGCAAGGTGTACAGGTAAATTACAACTTTACTAAAGTAATTTGTGTTCTGGAAATTCAAAAACTCTTTCTTGATAAACTTAAAATTGTAAAATAACTATACTAGATATTCATTTTTAATATCCTATACTCATCTTAAGTTAACTATAACTACATCTGTCAAGAATCAATAACAACAATTTGATAAGGGGACCACGGCGATTTTATTGAAATGTACTTTTTGAAATGGCGTGTTAGTTTGAAAACCGTCCTTTTTCATAACACGTAAGTATAAGAACATAACTTCATTAGCCGCTCTAATCATTACCTTTATCGTACAAAATGTTCTAATATTTAACTTATATAAATTTATTTCTTTTTAGAAAGAACATGTTAATAAGATGAGTAGAACTAGGATTCCAGATACGATGGGATAAGTTATCATTTAAACTAACCAAAATCAACGTGTCAATAATGTAATCCAATCAAGTTTTAAATTTCAGGTTTTCATTTCGCAGAATCATATTAATGTGTTTACCTAAATGCAAAAAGTGAACTTTATACATAACGACTAAATGAGTATTTTTACACGGAAATTATATGTTTGTAGAACTGAGAGTTGGTTGGTTTGCTGTATTTTACCTTTGCATTGAAACTCGTAAAAAAATTTTCCTGTATAAACTTTTGTGTATAATAGTCCCTATTATAGCATTTTAATTTTTGTTCTAGACTAGTTATAATAACATTTTAGGCATTAGTTTATGCAAGTTCTGACCTAAACTATGAGACTCAAACCAAGTCAAGTAAATGGACATAAACACAAGGAAAGTTTTTACCGACACAGGAAGACAGAAATACATACAAGGTAGTTACAGTGCTGCTCCGACGAGAAAGCTGTCTACTTTGGGTCACCAAGAGAGGAATCGCCTTCTATTCTCGGGTTTCTAGCGCAGTGGGCAAACCCACTGAGCCACGGCGAACCCACAGAACTGAGAGAACGAAATATTCAGATTCCCGAAAAATTCCTTTTGAGATCCCTCGTTCGTAGCTCCAAATAGTCCAGAATCAACGAGCCAAATTTTGCTCAATAAATACAACAGATAAAGATTTCCGAATGAGAGCTACAAATAATTTCGCGACGGGCACTCCCCTCCCCTTATGGAATCAAATTCTCACAGAGATTTTTGCTCACCCAATAAAAGGCAGGAGAGCAAAAACTAGAGGAGCGAAAAAACTTTGCAAATCCCAACTGTACTGTACTTGACGATGATTTATATCAAGATCCTTCAATTTCTTCTTGCAATATACGTGACTCAAATACGCGAGTGTTATCCTCCTCCCCGCTCCCTACAGACACAGAGGGAGAGGTTGAACGCAAATCCATTGCTAAGCCCTCCCCTATAGCCCACCATCCGTCACTTTCGCCTATTGCCTCATGAAAAATCCAAGTGCTACAATGCGTGTCTCACTCCTTGGTTCAGGTGTTCGTTCATATTAATTACACAATGCCGCCTCGCTTTTTCGGTGCAAGGCCAGCTCAGTGTACATCTATATATTTGTGTATATTTATAAATATAAATATATAATATATTTATGTATATATTTATATATATTAATTTTAAGGATATCAAGAAATTTTTAAAAAAAAATGAAGCGGTGTTGATGGATCAGGGCGTCATCAGGGAGGAGCCTGACCCAGTCAACACAATATGATGTTTTCTGCGTGTGGGCCACAGTTCGCCAAAAGTAGCCCTCACATGTATATATATATATATATATTTGCCTTGCGTCTATAAGCGCACATATATGGAGAGTTCTGTTTGATTAAAGTAAGTTTATATATATGATTGTAATATATATGTCATAAAGATTCAAACATGCAAAGTATTTATTTATTTATTTTACGACATTTACTATCGAATGGCAAAACAACGGATATAGACAGTGTATTTTCAATCGTTGTAGGATTCACTCGCCAATGTTTTCGCTTGGCTTAAATTTATTTTATCTGAGTTATGGAGCTGCGTAATGTAGTTAAAAATACACGGAAGAGCTCGCCACTCTAATGAAGCTCTTCAGCAGTCTGATTACGGCAGGTGGTGAAAAATCTGGAAGATAGAAATCATCGCAAATAAAATGTCTGAATTCAAAATATGTCCTAGAAGTCGAAAAATACCAAATTGCCTTTGAATAGGCTAATAATGTACACGTATTTTTCTTTTCTGTATCAGTAGAACTTTTTTGTGTATGTATATTCATTACTTGTGTTTGACGCAGCTTGACCAAACAGACTTTAAGCCATAAAACTCAACCAAATTCACTTATTTTTACCTTAACCATTCAGGAACTAACTCCACGGGAATTTTCGACCAAAAATACATGACGAATCTCTGGAAGCCAAGCTAATACATACCAAGCATAAAACTTGAAACATTTCTTTGGCCTGAAGCTTTGAGAAATTTTGAAATCAAGCTAGTTTCCACTGGTATTCGTCATAAAATGTACGCCGAATTATCATCTCCAGCGGCCAGGTTAACACAAAAGAACACAACAAAAAATATAATCCAAGTATAAGCTTAAAACATTTTTATTTGACCTGAATCGTTCGGGATTTCTATGGGAATTTCCCATGAAAACACACGACGAAATATAATCTCTTGCAGTCAAGCTAACAAACAAAAACACACAACACAAGTCCCTGAAGCTCATTTCCAACCCGTATAAAAAGGTAAAACCTTCTGAGGCTGCTGGTGGCGAAATAAAACTCTTCAAGGAAGAGGAATTCCTAAATCCAAACTGTCATCCAGCTTCCAAGCTTATTTCCCCTAAAAAATACATAATCCAAGTATAAACTTAAAACATTTTTCTTTGACTGGACACATTCAAGAATATCTCGGGAACTTCACATCAAAACACATGCCGAATCATCTCTGGAGGCCAAGCTAACACAAACCTAGTCCTAATAACTCAACTTCCAGCCCGTATAAAAAGGCAAAACCTTCTGATGCAGCTGGTGACGAATTAAAACACTCTTCAAGAATGGGAATTCCAAAATCCAAATTATCATCCAGCGGCCAAGCTAACATAAACAAAAGCACACAATCCAAGTAAAAACTTGAAACATTTTCCTTTGACTTGAACCATTCAAGATTTCCCTTGGAATCTCACTTCCAAACACATGCCGAATCATCATCTCTGGGGCCAAGCTAACACAAACAAGAACGCGAACCTAGTCCCCATAACTCAACTTCCAACCCGTATAAAAAGGTGAAACTTTCTGAGGCTGCTGGTGGCGAAATAAAACACTCTCCAAGGAGGGGAATCTTTCTTTGAGATATACGCGGAAGAGACTGATTGAAAAAGAACGATGAAATATGTGATGAAAACAACAAATCAACGATGCAGTGCAAACTCATCATTTTAGGGGTAGACCTATCAACAATAAATAAGGAAGTGTGACACAAGATATGTACTCTACCTCCCTGGCTCCCTTCAAAAAGCGAACCGTTTCCCCTTGTTCTGAATATGTGTTGGAACGGAGTTGGAGACTATAAATTATTGCCGTACTTTTCCTTCGAAAATAATGTATGAGCTGTTTTCTTTCTTGCTGATGGCAGTGATTATTTTAGTTATTTTTCATTCGAAAAACTTTTTATGTTACGTATGTGTACGTATCAGTACGGAACCCCTTTTTTTCTTTCTTGCTTGCTGTAATTTCCCTCGTGCCTTCCCATCTCTAGGAAGATTTCTTTTTTCCCTTTCCCAGTTATTGCCGTAGTTTTGTTTTTTTGCTTCCATTCCTTTCCTCCGAGCTTGTTATTTTCGAATAATTTGTTAATGCAAGAGACGCAAGAAGGAATTAGCAAAAAATGGATTAGGAAAATGACAAATTGCCGTAATTAGGCAGAGGATGTTGCACTCGTTCTAGTTCTTTTTTTTAACCCAGGAATGCATTTGCCGTTTGCTTTCTGTATGGTCATTTGGTGGTTTTACAGTTTTGTGATATAAACTGGAAACTTGGTGCAGTGTGCTCTTCTGATATTTTTTTATTCTAGTTTTAATCCGTCATATTTCTTTTGATTTAAAGTAGTTCCGAAGTCTTGCTTTACACAATGGGTAAATCAGTGAAAATGTGAATAAGTTCATCCAATTCATATATTAATATGAAAATTTTCTTTCAGTGTATTGACCCTCCAAGCGGGTTTGACGAGATATCTCGTCCATCAAAATCTGAGCAATTTGGCGAGTGACGAGATATCTCGTCATCAAAATATTGCCGATTTTTTATGATGATCTGGACAGCTTTCTTCTAATGAGGAGAGACGACGAGATCTTGCTGGACGAGATATCTCGTCCATTGAGATCTGGTCAGTTTTGCTATTCACGAGATATCTTGTCGAGACAACCAATTGAAGTGCACTGATTGATGTGATGCCCTTGACATGTTTAGTTTTAAAACATTATCTAATTCTGCAAAAGACATTACTTAATTCTCGTGAGAAACATTAAATATTAAGATCTAAAACATTATTTAATTAAGTTGTAAAGCATTATTTAGCTGTAAAACACTATTTAATACTGGCATAAAACCTTATTTAATTCTGATATATAGCATTACTTAGTTTAAAAAAATGTTTAATTCTAATGTAAAACATTACTTAGTTTTAAATCATTATTTAATGCTGTTATAAAACATTACTTAGTTTTAAAACATTATTTACTTCTGGCATAAAACATCGATTTTAAAACATTATTTAATTCTGATATAAAACATTACTTAGTTTTAAAACATTATTTAATTCTGATATAAAACATTAATTAGTTAGAACTAAGCTATAAAGCATTATTTAGTTGTAAAATATTACATAATTCTCTATAAACATTATTTAGTTGTAAAACTTTTAATTCTGATATGAAGCATTATTTAATTTTAAAACAATATTAACTACAATATTTTTGACAAAAATATCTCAACTGTACAATATTTTCATTTTTGTTTTCCATTTGATGTGGAAATTGTATTGGTGTGTAAACAACCAAATTGAAGATGTCATATCCTTGAAATCATCGTCAGTTTATATTACAATAAAATAGTGTATGTGGTTTTAATGCCATGAAAGTGAATACAGTTTTAATTGTCATCAAGCGAGGAAAACCATATTACTTAATTTTTCTGCTCATATTGTTATGCATGCATTTCTATTTCTGGTCTCTGCTAGCAAGTATTCTTAATACGAAACTTATTCCATAATTTGCATATTAGATTGATTTTAAAAATATAATTTTCGAAACTATTTTTCATAGTTTGAAGTTAAAATAAAAATCGAATTTTATAATTGCATGTGTCCTTTCTTGTGCTTGGAATACAGTGTTCATAAAAGAATTATGTTATCAGTTTTTATAACGTGCTAAATACATGTATTAACACAGCTTTCCCTGTGATCGTTATCGTTTATTTACTCTGAACACATTGTGAGTTGAAAGCAAGTTTTGCTTGTAATTTACAGAATAATAAGAGATAATTTTGCACTATAAGATTATTTATTTTATTTCAAAAGTAACGAAACATTTCAAAATCTTATGAACATAAAATATCTGAATCAAAAAAGTTTTTACGTACATGCAAATGAATGCTCTATATGTCGTATTTAGAAATGCGTGAAAACAAATCGTGCTTTTAATCGTCAGTTATTTAACTATGTTATGAAATAGGAATACCTTTAGAAAATTTTGGCATTTTTGCGGTTATAAATGAATTTCAACTGTCTATTCAAAAGGTAAAATATTGAACAGTTACAGAATTCTCGAAAAGTTCTGTGTACAAATATTTTTCAACATTACGTACATTTCAAACGGTTACGTTTCCTTTTATTTAAGAATAAATATGAATTACTAGATTGTCTGTCTTGTGTTTGGCGCAGCTTGACCAAATGCGGCCCTTACACCAATAAATTCATTAGCGATAAGAAAAAGGATTAATTAGCGATAAAAAAGTCATTAACAATAAATGACTTTTTGACTCTCCCGGTGGTTGTCTCGACGGTCATTACCAAAACTGACCAGATCTTGATGAACGAGATATCTTGTCATTAGACGAAATCTGACCAGATCTTGTTCATGGATCGCCATGAAAAAATCGGCAATATCTATAACGAGATATCTTGTCATCAGACAAGATATCTCGGCATTAGCAAAATTGGTCAGATCTTGATGGACAGGTATTTCGTCGAAATCATTTGGAGGGTTAATGGCTAAATCTCTGACTTGGAAATATGTCTTAAAGTATCGATGTTCCTATTTGTTTAGAATCCGCTTAGAGCAATGGATTCTGGAAAAACTTGTGCTTCAAATCAAAAATACTTGCACAGTGACAAAAAAATTTATATAATCGACCCTCCTGATGGTTGTGTCGACGAAGTATCTCGTCACTAGAAAAACTGCCCATATCTTGATGGACGAGATGTCTCGTCATTAGAAGAAAATTGACGAGATCTTGATCGCGTTATCATAAAAAAGTCGTTAATATCGATAACGAAGTATCCAATAACTTATAGGTGACGAGGTATCTCGTCATCAGCAAAATTGATCAGATCTTGATGGACTAGATATCTTGTCGAAACCATTTGAAGGATTAATAGACAATGACGAGATATCTCGCCAAGTTTTAGCAAAATTGATCAGATCTTGATGGAGTAGATATCTCTTCGAAACCACTTGGAGGGCTCCTGATAAAATCTATGAATTAGAAAAAAGTCTTGAAGCATCGATGTTAGTTTGCAATCCACCTATATAAAGTAGTGGATTCTGGAAAAGCTCTCGTGCTGCAAAACAAAAATACCTGCAGAGTGACAAAATAACTTATCTAATTAAACTAAAACCCTCGCAAAGCAATATTCAGTGAAAAACAACGCAAAATAAACTTCCTTATATCTCCAGGCCTCACTTTCGTACTTAAATAATTTAGTTTAGTGAATATTTATAACGCACTCCAACGGAAAATAAGAAAAAATACTTTTGCGAAACAAAAAGAAAGCGGGCGCATCATTCACACAATTATGCAATCCATCACCTTGGTTTCTACATATCACATGCCTTTCCTGAGTTGCGTGAGAATTTTTGAATGTAGATTACACCTTAAGGGCATAATCATCACGTCGGCGACCCCAGTTTTAAACCTATTTTAGGTCATACCCTGTCCTGTGAGATTCTGCTAATGACTCGAATCCCTGTAGCTGACCGCAAATTATAGCCTTTGCGATTCCACGCAGAGATTAATTTCTTTCCTTCGCTCGTACCATTCTTTCTTCGGTTTCGTATCTAAGTTCTCAGCCCAAGTATAACTCCGGAGAGCTTCAGCTTCGGTTGCTATTCTTATCTAATCTTTCCTGATTGGGATCTGAAATAGTTTTGCCCTAGATACAGCGTTTAGAAAATATTTCTAAAACTAGCTGTAAGGCCCGTTGAGGTAAGGCTCTAGAAATCACTTATTGCTATTCAAGTGCTTATCTTTTACGAAGGAATCGTAGGTAGGTAGGTATTGGATAGATGCAAAAGTTCGTCCCGGTTTTTTTTGACAAAAATTGAAGAAACATTTTATTTACTAAAAATTACATTTAATGAATATAGTATGTGTCGTTCTGTTCGATGACCTTTCTTCATCTCTCCGGTAGCTGCATAATCCCGCGCTCATAGAAGTTCTGAGGTTTCTGGCTAAAGAACTGATCGAGGTGACGAGACATTCTGAACCACTTACGGCACGTGGACTCGTCAACGGCACCACCTCACCGTACACAACACATATCTTCTTTTGCGTCTGCGAAGCATTCTTGTCTTTTCGGAAATAAAAAAAACATAATATGTAAAAATGCTCCTTATTTTCTGCAATTTTTAATGCTTAACAAAATTTAAAAAACAACCAAATAACGCAATTTTTTTCCTAAGTACTCGCTGAAATTCCTTCTTTCAAACAACATGAACTGATTCAGGTGACGAAACTTTCTGAACCACTTACGGCACGTGGACTCGTCAACGGCACCACCTCACCGTACACAACACATATCTTCTTTTGCGTCTGCGAAGCATTCTTGTCTTTTCGGAAATAAAAAAAACATAATATGTAAAAATGCTCCTTATTTTCTGCAATTTTTAATGCTTAACAAAATTTAAAAAACAACCAAATAACGCAATTTTTTTCCTAAGTACTCGCTGAAATTCCTTCTTTCAAACAACATGAACTGATTCAGGTGACGAAACTTTCTGAACCACTTACGGCACGTGGACTCGTCAGCGGCACCACCTCACCGTACACAACACATATCTTCTTTTGCGTCTGCGAAGCATTCTTGTCTTTTCGGAAATAAAAAAAACATAATATGTAAAAATGCTCCTTATTTTCTGCAATTTTTAATGCTTAACAAAATTTAAAAAATAACCAAATAACAAAATCTTTCCCCTAAGTACTCGCTGAAATTCCTTCTTTCAAACAACATCAAAACTTTACACATGTGAAGTAGATAACACTTCGGTTTTGCGATGTAATGCCATCTAGCGCCAAAAACGGGACGAACTTTTGGATCAACTCAATATTTTAACTATCGTCACTCTGGAGCAACACGACGGTCTGGGATCAAACCCTAAGAGAAAGATCCGAGGACAACACCACGTAATTTTGAACCCCAGTTAGATCACGAGGTCACACCTTAGCTGGCACCTCACTCTCCAAAGTTCCACACCACTCCAAAGTGAAGACGTTCGAGGTTATGGCAGATTTAACGAGCACCAGACCCCTTTGCACAGGGTGGTCTTTGGTTGGATTCGAACTCGCAACCCTCCAGTTGCTAATCCGTTACTCGCGGCCCCAAAGGAATCGTAGCTAATGAGGGAGTATTGGAAAATGCCCTTGATATGCTTCATTGTTCACGAATATTTACAATTCACAATACTCGGAATAGTAAGTCAATTAATAAATCTCACAAAAACTCAGTAATACAAAATTTAATAAGTCAGTTAAACGCACAGCTCGAAACTACATCTTAATAATTCGAAATGGAACCAGAAAATTGAACAGATTACTGGCTTTGCCAAAAATAGAAAATTACGCTTGTTAATTGTTTTATTATACTTATTTACACCTCAAAACACTCAGAATAGTAAGTCAATGCATTATTAAACTCAGTAATACAGAATTTAATAAGTCAGTTAAACTGAGCTCAAAACTACATTTAATACTAAATGGAGCCAGAAAATTAAACATATTACTGGCGGTTGCCCAATCTTGAAAATTACACTTGTTAATTATTTTATTATACTTATTTATACCTCAAAACACCCAGAATAGTAAGTCAATGAATCTCACAAAAACTCAGCAATACAGAATTCAATAAGTCAGTTAAACTCACAGCTCGAAACTACATCTTAATTAGTTATTCTAAATGGAACCAGAACATAAACATTAAACTCGATGAAGTTTGCTCCTTTTATATATTAAAAAGATAGTAATGAAATGGGTTTGATATTAATTTTTGAATGTAAGTCCTATTGTGTTGGAAGAATTTGGCAACATTGGAGAGTGGGGTGCCTGTTCAGGTGTGACCTCGTCATCTGACCCTGGTTCAAAATTACTTGGTGCTGTCCTCGGCTCTTTCCCTTCGGGTTTGATCCCGGACAGTCGTCAATAGCCCGTTGTGTTGCTCCAGTGCGACGTTAATTAAATACCTACCTACCTAATATCTATAATTTACTTTAAAAAAATGGTATCGGAGTATTACGGGCAGGGTTCACCATCAAAGCTTATATTTTCAAATTGCAAAGAAATTCACCCTTAAATAGGGTTTTAACAGTGAATAACGCACATTTTTCATTGAGTTCCTCTATCGTCATTCTTGTAAAAGGAATTCAAAGGGGCTTGAGTCCCGTTAGTCTTGCCCCATAGAACGGCTCTGTACTTGGGTCTAAAAATTTTCCGTAATCGGTATCTTCGAGCATTAGAACTCCACACATAATCACCCACTTCCACTCATGAAAGCAGCACAGGAGCAGCTGTTTACCCAAGCCACAATGGCCAGCTGATAGCATTCCGAGCATAACTACCAAAGCAGCAGCGGAGCGATCCATAATAAAATACGGCAGCTCAATGCCAATACTGCTGCGTAACTTTCGGCATTCTTTTAGTCAAGTCCATACATTCTTTGTACGCGCAGCTTTTGTTGCTGCACAGTTATTTCTCCCCCGCTCCTTGCCCATCTGTTTCTCCAGGGTATCAAAAGGAAAAGAGCATCAAGAAGTCTTTCCACGATCTACGAATACCAGGGCATCCACATGTAAAAGTACGCGAGTGCTCCGAAGATGAATTATCGCGGCATAGGTCGTTATTTAACGCAGTACAGAGTGCACTTAATATCATCCCAGACTGATATAATGCACCAAGACTGCATTTTCCCGGAGGAAAAGGTTCTTCGAGAGTTCCATCATTGAGAGGAGAAACGGAACTATAAGATGGATCTCTAAGTAGAAATCAAGGGATCGAGGCTGCAGAGAAATACTTGTGCGAATGGGAGAAATGCTTTTCGCTAGGACTAAATGTTAAAAACTCCATAGGAGCATTATAAATTGTTAAATGAGGTTATATCTCTAAGTGAAATCACGGAATCGAGGCAGCAAAGAAATATTTGTACGAATGGGAGAAATGCTTTTCGCTAGGACTCAATGATAAGAAAATCCATTATAAATTATAAATTGAGCATAAATGGAGCATTATAAATTGTTAAATGAGGTTATATCTCTAAGTGGAAATCACAAAATCTAGGATACAGAGAAATACTTGTACGAATGGGGAAAATTTTTTTCATAGGACTCAAAGTTAAAAATCTCCATAGGAGCATTATAAATTGTTAAATGAGATTTTTTTCTCTGTAGACATGGATTTCTAAGTAGAAAGCACAGAATAGGGGCCGCAAAGAAATACTTTTGCGAATGGGAGAAATTATTTTTGCTAGGATTCAATGATAAAAAATCGATATGAGCATTATAAATTGTTAAATGTCGTTGTGAATTGGTCTTCAAGTATTTCACTCCAAGATTATCCTCTTCATTCATACCTGGTTTTTATCGGGAGAAAAAGTTAAAGTCTACAACACAGGATGTCTACAGCTAGTCTACACGGGGGAGGGTCGTCGGTACCATGGCACCTCTTGAGACCTTGGGATCCCGTGAAAAGTGGAATTTTATATACCGTAATGTGCAGTCTATTTTCAAAATCCAAATGTCATAAATCTGTTCATTGTGTTTATAAAAGGTGTTGAACAGTTCTATGAAAGAAAAGGAGAAATGAATTAATGCATTTATACCAGTCAAACATTGAGTACTTGGGATACATTTAGTTTATGAGGGGTTCGTCATCTAAACTGGTACCAGTGCTCGTCATCTAAACTGGTACCAGTACTCCTCACCTAAACTGGTACCATTATACGTCTTTTAAACTGGTACCAGTGCCTGTCATCTAAACTGATACCGTTGGCCGTCGTCTACACTGGTATCAGTGAACGTTATCTAAACTGGTACCATTACCCGTCATCTAAACTTCTAATATTGACCCTGAGTGCAGATATGGGAGCAAGTCTACAAGCATGATTTATATCTTTTCATTTTAGATAAACGCATTGAGAAAAATTTAATTCGCTTGAAAACGAGAAATTTAATTTCTCCTAAAATTTGTGACTCAATTTTCTTCTGTCTTGAACTGTAAAAGTGCACGGAAAAGAAAAAAGGCGTGTACTCCTTCATTCAGAAAAATAAAATATTTTATTTGTTTTGCACATAAAGTATTGTTTTTATAAATCTTTATGCTGATACTTTTTCATATTTTAATGGTCTAGGTAATTGATGACTCAAAAAGAGCTTAAATAACATTACTCATTTCTAAAAGTCAAATATTGCTTTATTCTTCGAAGCGAAATTTTCGTTATTAAACCAAATGACTTTGACAAAAGAGCCAAATGCGTGATTTCAGAGCAAGACGTTTTTTATGCCGAAGGAAGTTATTCTTGGCTGGATGTCCGAAGAATCACGAACGAGCTAAGTTGGCAGTTTACCAAGGGTTGTGGATGGCTCCCACGGTTGGTACAACATAACCTCTAAACGAATTGTACACAGCATAAGGTTAATGTGTTCAACTCTCTGGGGGTTCACACGCATAGTTCCACCTTGTGACCTGCAGCCTTCACTACATGACTTTTTAACAAGTTTTGACCTCCTTCGACCAATAGAATCTTTATAAAGTATTACAATTTATTTTCGAAGTAAATGAATCGATCCAAAGGATTATATTCGAAGCAAATGAATCTATCGAAAGGATTATTTTCGAAATAAATCTATCCGAAGAATTATATTTTGAAGATATGACCGATAGAATCTTTCCAAAGGATTTAATTCTAAGGAAAAGAGAGCAATAAAATCTTTCAAATGGATTGTATTCTAAGGGAAGAATCTGTATTATCTTTCCAAAGGATTCTATTCTAAGGAAATGAGCAACAGAATATTTCCAAGGGATTCTATTCCATGGAAAGGATACGTAGAATCTTTCCAAAGGATTCTATTCTACGGAATATGCCAATAGAATCTTTCCAAAGGAATCTATTCTAAGGGACTTTCTAAAGGTTGAAAGAATTCATCAATTCTTTAGAGAGATGTGGTTATTTAGTCATTGAGTGTGTTGTGAGGTAAAAGCAACACTACAAAACTCGGAAATTTCTCGACGCTTGATGTTCAAACATGTAATAAAGATAAAGAAATTTCAAGAAAAAAATTTCTATAGTTATGTACACTTCTTCATTTTCATGCTTTTACAGAAATTTCATCTTGGATTTCCTCCAAAGCTTAATTAAATTTTTTTTCATATTATCTTATTTACTTCATATTTAATCTTTGTACTTCATACCTTACGAGTTGTTTCTTGAATTTAAAGTAAATATTTCCCTTCTCGAAAGAAGAATGGTGCCGGATTAATCTTCTTAACGCCTAGGGATTTTCAAAAAAAATTTTTGTTGAGATAATATTCTGAGTACCCCCAAAATATGTGTGGGAACTACGAAACATAAAAGATATTTTCTTAATTACTGTATCCATATTACATTGGCTTGCAAAATGAAGGAAGAGTAAGGTAGATATTTTAATTAACGCCGCACTGGAGCAAAACAACGGGCAATTGGCGACGGTCCAGGATCAACCCACGAAGGGTAAGATCCGAGGACAACACTATGTAATTTTGAACCACGGTCAGATGACGAGGTCCTCTCCAAACTTGCACATCACGCCAACATGAGGACATTTGAGGCCACGACATATTTAACGTGCACCAGCCCCCTTTGTACACGGCGGTCTTTGGTGGGATTCGAACTCGCAACCCTCCGGTTGCTAGTCCGTTACTCTTCCAACTCGGCCCCGAAATAAGAACAGAAGCGGAGTAAGAAAAAACGTTTCTAAATTGATATGGTGACACTGGGTATTAGGTGCCATGAAACAGAAGGGTAGATGAAAACTTAAAAAAGAAAGGAAGCGGTGCTTCGTAGGCTGTATGACCACCTCGAACATTGATGCATTGCGTTTGAGAATGAGGCTGGGGTGAGTTTCTGTGGGTAGTAGAACATATTCCTTTGTCAAAGCTCTGACATTACGATTCCAAAATTTGAATATGCACTAACCTTTTACTGAATACTTTCAGTTAGGCAAACCGTCACAGGCTGTTTTGTTTAATTTGGGGTATAACCTTTAAAATTAAGGAGGGTTCCTTTCATTTTGTGCGTCTTCTATGAAGTATTGCAAGGAACTCAGAATGTTCCAATGTTTTGATTCATATGAAAATGCATGTGTACTTAATTTAGTAATTATACATTAAATTGATGTCAGTAAAAATTACATAACTAATAATATATGTTTAATGTTGTTAATTCGAGAATTTGTTTTGTCTCCTTTTCAACCCAAAATGTTCCCTTAAAAGACTTAGCATGTCATTACTAAAAGTAAATGAGTAAAATCAGACTCGTATATTTACATATTTTTGATTTATTTATTTAGGAATTACTTAATACCCGTTCTGAATAAATATTATTAATTTGGGGTAGATTTTAGAAATCGGTACAGCTGGTAATATACGCCTCGTTTGGTGGCAACTCTCTTGGCTCATCTTTTGGCGCACTTTTTATGTCGCCAAGGAAAGAATTGAAACTGAACGTTTTTGAATTCTTCCATACATTAAATGGAAAAGAACTGGAGAAAAAATTTAAAAGAACTAATGAAAGGACAATTTAACAGAAATGAAACTAACATTCTAGAATATTTGAAATGAAAGTTTAAACTTTCCGCTTGCCGAAAAACGGGAATAACCCTAATAAAGATGGGTTGCCTTCACCTGCCATAACTCGCTACTAAAAGTGCGCCAAAAACGCGTCAAGAGCGTTGCCACCAAACGAGGCGCATTATACAGCTGCATCTAAAAATCATTATACTATCATTAACTTATGAAAAATGGAAACATCTTTTGACTGTTACACTAGTTTAATTAAATTCAACAGATTTACAGATATATTAAGTCAGAAAGAAAAGGTACAAATTCATTTATACTGAGCGAAGAAAATTTCTTGGATTTTTTTTTCTAAAAGGACTATAGAATAGCAAACCAAACCAAAAACTCTTGCTACAAATTTTTCACCATCTCTAATTCTACATCACACGACTTCAATGATTAAATGACAGCTCATTGGCTGAACATAATTTATTTCCTCTTTATAGACTCAATTTATGATCCACCGTTCTTAGGGTTCGGACGTGGACTATCGATCTTAAAATAGGATGAATTGTTGCCAGTTTCGATTCTTTTTACTTGATACAGAATTTTCTAATCAAATCAATGCTTGAAAGCGTGTTCAACGTTCTCCAAAAATCATTTTTAATTTCATAGTAAACATTTAGGAAAATTTTATCTTCCGATTGGATACATCCTTCGACAGAACTTGCTGTTGGTTGGTTCATTACTTATTTCTAGCCAATTCGAAGTTTATGATTATATATGGGATGTAACATTTCCAAGAAAGTTAATTTGGATTGGTTTGTAATATAAAATGCCAACCAATTAAAAATTTACTTCATATACGGGACTTTTAGGGTGTGAACGGCTAAAATTCGTATACGCCCATGCGGTTTTCGGCGAAAGTAAAAATTTGCGACTATATTTTATGATTTTTATGAGCTTTAAATAACATTTTTATGATTTTAAGAATTGAATTTGGCCATTGTTTGTCCTGTATTTGATTCCTACTCACTTTATTATTATTTTTATTTTCAAATGATATATTTTCGTGATGTATGCAGTACGCAGATTGATTTGGCTTTTAATCGCTCAAAATCACTTTTTGATACACGAGGAAGAGTAGATCTACGATAAAGCTAAATTCCAAATTACTACTAACATTCTTAGCAAATTCGGGACTCATTGTAATAAGAGCGGGTTGTTATTTACTCGGACGCATGAGTATGAGAATGCAAAATATTCTTTGAAATAGTGTATTAGTTGGAGAGCCGTATGAAAATGATGCAATGAGCTTTTTTGTTGGTAAAGTTAATAAGAATGTTTAGTTTGTTCATATCAACTTTCTTCATTGCAACAACATATATCGTATTCGAATATGTGATGTTACTTGCCAAATTTCAATACAGATGATAATGTCAAAATAGATACGCGTTCATAAATCGCTAAAATTGGTTGGTTATATGATGATTTGTGATAGTAGAGAATATGACAGATATTTTTCTATTTCAATATAATTCGTAAAAGAGCATAAACTGTACGATAGAATTTCTTAGATAGTTATAAGTGTAAATAGCTATTATCTTGAAAATACAATTAATATACGTATGGTCTGATTCAAAGAACGAGTTAATGTCACCATTTCAACTTTGTTAAAGCAAATCTTATAAACTGATACTACTATAAAGGAAAGATAGAAAATTTCCAACTAATTTTTTAAATGCTATGAAAAATAAAATTTTGTTTGGGGCATATTATAGGAAATGGCGAAAACTCAAATTACACCTGTTTCAAAAATCTCTGAATATACCTTTGTATTTATCACTTACAAAAGTTTACTAGTAATAGAATAGAGCTATGAGTTGTCTTAGTCGTAAGTTTAAACATTAGTTTTTAAATAAAATTCATTTTTAATAAATAATAAATGATTACTTTTAATCAGGAATAACTGTGTAGTATAGCATCTAATCTGTCAATGATTAGAATGAACTTTTAATCACACTGTCTCTTGTTAAATAAGTGTTAAAACTAAAAAAGTAACAAATCATTACAAAATATATAATTATTAAAAAATGTAGTGTGATGAAGAACTAAAATACGTTTTAATCTAAAAAATTGCAACTTTTAGGCTGTTAGATAATCCATTTCAAGAGTTCGCAGAAGCGAAACATTAAATTAACTGACTATTCAAAAGCATGACAGACAATAATCATGTTTTACGATTTATTCGTACACTAGAAAATTAAATGCTGCTAGACTTCACACAAATCTATTTAATTAAGTTTCAGTCTTCTTTGTTACAGCTATTTTCCTCTCCAAAATCTTTTCAACTCGGTTCGTATATTATGCAAAATGCGATTTAATGTGATGAAATTCTGAACGCAGATAAGGGACAGATACACATCTTCCCCAAAATATCTCATTCTGAGTTACATCATTTAAATGGCCCATTGACGTATCAGAGCACATCTACGTAAAAGAATTTCGGAAAGTCATTTCTGCATCGCTTCATCCGCGCATCAAAAGAAAGATGAAAAGGTCTTCCTACAGTGTTATTGATGACCACAAATGTCATTTTAATTGCCAACATGATTTGAAAACTGGTTTAAAAATCTCGGCCCGTTTGGGCTTTTCATCAGACTCCGTTTCAGCATTCGATATTCCAGAGGAATTAGATGCGAAATGGGTGAGGAATCCGAACGGTTTGAAAAGAAACTGCGCCCCGCTCTTCTTCATAGTGCAAGACGCTTTCATATGCAGATTCTAATCGTGTGAGCGTGTACGTTTATGAATGCTAAGCTGTTCGAAAAGGAGTTTCAATGATGAAATATTTTTCTCTCTTGTGTCACGCGTTGTTAAACTGCTTTCCATTCCTGGACGTGCTGTATTTTGAGCTTTAGGTTCATTATCTCAGCTGACTGTTATGAATTCAGAAATAGTAAATGGTAATACGTCGAACGGGTTAGGAAATTATAAAAAGGAATTTAATGTCACGAGCAAAATGGAATTTGATGAATAATAACGTGTTTTTGTGTACTGTTTTTTAATGCTTTTATTTTGGCGAGTCTAATTTCATCCATAATGCTCTTTAGGGTATTTGATGCTAAATCGAAACTACTGAAAACTAACACGATTAATTTGACTATTCAAAACGTTTTGTGGTTTTGTAAAAGGAATTTAATGTCACAAGCAAAATGAATTTGATAAATAATAACGTGTTTTCGTGCATTGTTTTTTAATATTTTTATTTGGGTGAGTTTTTCTACTAATTTCATCCACAAAGTTCATCAGTGTATTTGTTGCCAGATTGAAATTACTTATGAATAGCATGATTAGTTTGACTATTCGAAACGTTTTGTAGTTTTTTGCTACACGAAGTTTAATTAGATCAGAATTACTAACGAGTTTCGTACCCTTTACCAACACCCATGCCCATTTTGATCTTCGAAATCCATTGTCCCAAGGTTAATTATGACCCTGTTACATACAAGTGATTTAAAATTTTGTCTACACAAAATTCATTTTAAAAGGGATCTTCATAGTTTAAAGAGGTGGTGGCAAATTGAAAGTAGTGGCGAGTACAGCCATGACTGTTCAAAAAGTAATGTAAAAGATTAATTTTCGCACTTAGTAAAAGTTTGATTTAAACTTTAAAGAAAATTCTTTTTAAAGAGAATCTTCATACTTTAAAGAGCCAGTTGTAAGTCAAAAATGGTGGCCAGTATTTTAACACGGCTGTTTCGAAAAATTTATAAGGTTAAAGTATGATCATGCTCCTAAATGATTTCAAAGTTTATCTAAAGAAAATTTATTTTAAAGAGGACCTTCATACTTTAAAGAGCCGATGGTAAGTCGAAAATAATGGCCAGTATTTTGAAGCAACCTTTTTTTAAAAAATTTAAAGGTATGACCTTGTTCCTAAATGATTTCAAATTTTATCTAGAGAAAAATTATTTTAAAGAGCACCTTCACATAGTTTAAAGAGGCGGTGTTGAATTTGAAAAGTGGAGAGAATTTCTACCCCGAATGTTTCAAAAATTTAATTTTTTCCGGCATCTCCAAGTCTCATTTCAAAACTTATCTCAAAGCAAATCCCTAGTTTCAGGAGACTGGTAAATCGAAAATAATGACGAATACTTGGCAACGACTATTTCAAAAAACAAATCGCACCAAACTTAGGCATCCTCGCAGACTCCAATTTCCAAACACCCTTCACGAAATTCCTGTTGTTATTTCTGCACAGTTAATGAACTATGAACCAAAGCAAGAGTTAGGAAGAAAATGTCTTTTAAAGATCGGAGTGTGTCTTTAAAGAAGTCAAGATATTCATTCGAGACTCGGGCAAAATAATGGTTGCCTGATTCAGATAGGTCATCTTTTCTCCGTTAGGAGCTTTTTCTCCAAGTTTCGCTTCCCTCCTGTATGTCATTAGTCGAGACAAGATCCGTTATTAAATATACATTAGAGGGCAAAACATAGGCACCCAGGACAGGCTTCTCAGCTTTTCCCAGGCACATTAAATGAAAAATATTCACTACATATCTTGTTCTTCTTTTTTTCGTCCCTGTTCCGAACAGCGCATGAAATGAAAGGGAAACAGGAACACCCATCGAAAAGGGGAACCAATTGGAGTATCGTGAGCGAAACAGTCACGATGCGTTCAACCGAGAACATGCTGATTAAAGAAGAAAAAGAAGAATGATATCAAATCTGGAGTAAATGACATGCAGTGGGGATCGTGACTCATGCAAGATAATTGAAATTGTGCTCTACTAGACGGACCGATCCGAGAAACAGATGAAATCTTAACGAGTCGGATTATAAGCGTTTTGGGGAGAATCTAGCATGCGGATCTCGGTGTGGTTCTGTAGAGGTGCGTTGGAACTATTGTGCTGCCACAATACAATAAACGAATGCTGTGGGTTGATGGGAATCTCGGCTTCGTTTCGTAGGACGTGGTGCAATGAGTGCTAATTTTGAGCAAAGGTCATGCCTTTCTTTAAACAGACACATTCACAGGATGAGAGTTAAACGTCATTGTCCTCTGTCATTTATGAACTTATCAATACAATTCGATTCACGCAAATTGGTGATTTTGAAACTGAAGCAACAAAACAGCTTGAACTCTCACGCGAGTTACACTGCAAGACAGAACTGAAACTTGAAGTCGAATCACATGTCTTCGACAAGAGAGATGTGGATGACTTTTGACTTAAAATCGAATCATATGAATCTTTTAAAAAAGAAAACGTGTAATCGTGTCTTGCTTCTAGATAACAATAGGCCAACGTTTCGCTTCTCTAAATGCCTGTTTTCCTTCTTAGCTCTCCTACTGGTTTCGACGAGGTATCTCGTCCATCAAGATCTGACAAATTTTGTTAATGATGAGATATCTCATCATCAAGATATTGCCGATTTTTTATGATGACGAGATCAAGATCTGGTCAGTTTTTTATGACGAGATATATCGTCTATTAAGATCTGGTCAATTTTTTTCTAATGATGAGATATCTCGTCAAAAAAGCACCAGGAGAGTTAACCGTCTAAGTGTCACATGATTTTCGAGTAGTGTAGAACTGAGTTTATCCTACATTTAAGGTATATAACAAAAGTAGGGTATTTTAAATTCTGCATATGATGGAATTGTAACTGAATATTTTATATCTAACCCTCCAAGTGGTTTCGAAAAGAGATCTCGTCCATCAATATCTGACCAATTTTGCTAATGATGAGATATCTCATTGTCAAGATATTGCCGATTTCGTTATGATGATGAGATCAAGATCTGGTAAGTTGTTTTTCTAATGACAAGGTATCTCATCCATCAAAATCTGGTCAGTTTTTCCTTATGACGAGATATCTCGTCGAGACAACCACCAGGAGGGTTAAGCTTGAAAAATGAATGTTGTACTAAAGATGCACACTTAATAAGCAAATGACCACATCTATTGGTTGAAAGAATCCTAAGAAATATTCTATAGGTCAGGAAGGTGAAAACTAGTTAGAAGTCATGCAGGGAAGACTGAAGGCTGGGAAACGGATATATGCCTGTGAAACTCTCAGAGAGTTAAAGCAAACTTTTTAAGTATTGATGACCACAAATAAGTCTTTAACCTTAAAATAGTTATTCAACTTTGAACGGAAAATTTAGTCATTCCTATAATCAGAATACAACTAAACTCTATTTATTGCAAAATATTGAATCAAAGGTTAATTATTACATTATAAAAAGTATCCTTCCTAAGCAAACATCCACTAAAAAGTTTTAATGTAACCATTTGATTTAGAAACTGTTTAATACTGTGTAACACTAACAATCACATATAAAACAAACTCGAGACATTTGTTTTGAAACGTTATGGCAAAATTCTTTGGTACAGCATTCATCCTTCAAGCTTAACAATAAAATATTCAGCTACAATTCCATTATATGCAGAATTTAAAATGCCTCACATTTGCTATGTCTTATTTGTAACATGTAAATAAAAAAAATATTTGTTACTATAGAAATTCAGAATAAAGAGTTCCTATAGAGTTATAGATCAAATCTCTTTCCAAACAGTTCATCTTGGTATTAGAGAGTTTTTCAGTGATCCTTTATCATCAACAAAATAAATTAATGTAATTTTAACTTTCCAAATAAATTTAACAAAAAGATTACCTTAGGATCAAAACTAAAAAGATGGTATAAAGAGGAAAAGTGACATTTATTATGAGCCTCTCAAATTATTTTTGAACTGCAATTTTTATAACTATTTTTGGAGACTGAATAATTCTTAAACCTCTAAGTGGTTTCAAGTGGATCTAGAGGTGGGTTAAACCTCCATTCCCAATACTCTGAACATTCTGTTAAAGAAATCCAAAAGTGCTACTGTCTTATAAACCCAAACAGAAAATAATATAACTTTAAGGGGGTCTGGGACTCAAAATATGAAAAAAAGTAAAAAAATTTTTTATTATCTTAAAATATAATATAGATATTTCTGAATAAAATAACACCTACATTTTGTTTCTACCATCAGTAGAACCGGAAATATTCGGCTTTTTATAACATGACAGCTGCAAATCCAACGATCCTCACCCATCAGATAATGTAAACAAACTGTTTTGGAGTCTACTTTCTACTGTTTCAGCTCTATTTTTTTCTAACTCAAATAAACTACGCTACGAACACTTTTGAAGTGATCTGAATTGGTCATCGTAATATTCTCACTGTTTTTATTGTTGAATTTGCACGTTTTCGAATTTTCTGTACTAGCAATATACTTCAATAACACTTTCCATAAAGGAATGTAGGCGGTTCAGGAAAGCGACGATGAAGTACACAAATACTTTTAAAAAGTATAAGGAAAAGGTCCAACTTGCTAAAATCAAATTAAATCAAGCAGTAAAACTAAGAAGTAATACACAATGCTATCCAGGAGGATTTTAAACAAACATAAAGTATGCAAAAGTGCTTTTTAGTAAATTGAATATTTTCATAATTTTAAACGCTCTTTTTCTCCTTTTCTGTTAAATGGGATTTCGATAGTGAAAAATGGATATAACTTAAAAACTACTTGTCATAAATGAATGAAATTTTCTACAATTACTTTTCAAATATATTTCTTTAATTTATCTTCAGCAATTGTGTGTATATATATATATATATATATATATTATTTTTTTCTATAATTTTTCGAACTTTGTATACTATGTGTTTTATGTAGTTTTTGAACAAAATATTTTTAAAATTTTTTCTAACTGTTTTAACCAAAAATCACGAAGACAGTTTAAAGTATGAACTTTTAGGAGTCAATTAGTGCAAAAATGAAGTGATTTGTTACAAAATATTTTAAGATATATCAATTTTGCCCAACGTCAAAATTTTTAATTTTTTAAATTTTAATAAAAAAAATTTTGAAGTTTTGAAAATATAAAATAGTTATTATAATTTCAAAATACATTGTATACCTACAGAAAAAATTTCAGAACGAAAACTTTAAAATTGAAGATTTTAGAATTTTGAGTCCCGGACCCCCTTAAATGCTATTTTGAAACAGCAATTTCTATGAATATCTTTGGAGACTGACTAATTTTTAGCCCTCCAAGTGGTTTCGACGAGAAATCTCGTCCATCAAGAACCGACAAATTTCTATAATGACGATATCTTGCCATAAAAAAATTGCCGATTTTTTTTTATGACAAGATCAAGATCTGGTTAGTTTTCTTCTAATCAGGATATATCGCGTCCATAAAGATCTTGACACTTTTGCTAACGACGATATGCCTCGTGGAAACAACCACCTGGAATGTTAACGCAGAACATTATCAAAAGGCTGTGATTCTTAACCGTCCTAGTGGTTGTCTCAACGAGGTACTTCGTCATTAGCAAAACTGACAAGATCTTTATGGACGAGACATCTCGTCATTAGAAGAAAACTGACCAGATCTTGATGTACGAGACATCTCATCATTAGAAGAAAACTGACCAGATCTTGATAGACGAAACATCTCGTCATTAGAAGAAGCCAGACAAGATCTTGATGGACGAGACATCTCGTAATTAGAAGAAAACTGACCAGATCTTGATGGACGAGACATCTCGTTATTAGAAGAAACCTGACAAGATCTTGATGGACGAGACATCTCGTCATTAGAAGAAAACTGACCAGATCTTGATGGACGAGACATCTCGTCATTAGAAGAAACCTGACAGGATCTTGATGGACGAGACATCTCGTCATTAGAAGAAAACTGACCAGATCTTGATCTCGTCATCATAAAAAAATCTACAATATCTTGATGACGAGATATCTCGTCATAAACAAATTGATCAGATCTTGATCGACGAGATATCTCGTCGAAATCACTTTGAGGGTCAAGACTCCGTGCTCCTACACTCTGAATATTCAGCTAAAGTAAGAAATCCAAGAGTAATACTGCCTTATAAAAGCCAAAACAGAAAATAATATAAAATATTAAATACAAGTTTGATATTTTTAGCAAAAGTTGAAGATTTTCTCTTCTTTACAGAACCTTTCATCACAAGTAAGATTCCGTCCATACAAAAGCAGCGTCTAGGGACAAATATTGTACAGAACAAGACGAATGCCTATCCTTTTCCTCGAGGTAAGTTATAAATACTGTTTCCTGTACATTATGGAGCCCTTGTCTGCAGTAAAAATTAAACGAACTTCAGATGGTCGATTAAAAGAGTGAAAAAGTGCCTAATTTCAATGATCATTTACCTATTTAAGCTCTTGAAAACAATACTCGAGGAAAGTTTTCTTTCAATAAATTATAGGTTACCCGTGTATATTTCCAAACAATTGTTAGGTTCTGTTTCGGATAATCCTGACAACAGTATTTAAAATTCATTACTTCCTTGAAGTAATTCTGATAATGTTTATGAAAGCATCAAGCTTTCTCTCTCTCTAAATACGCATAACGGAAAAGGAAACAGGAAATGATGGGACTATATTATTAGAACAATAAAGTATGTGCCAATAATAATTTTAATATACAATAAAAGAAAAGGGAACAATGGAATAAATATCTCGTCTATTGAATTTTCGATAATTAATCAAGCTTAGAAAAACTTACGATGCAATGCAAAACTTTCCGATAGCGTCTCAAATTTACAAAATGTTTGTAGTTCTTATTAATGTGATCGAATCTTTCCCTTCGGGATTGATACCGGACTAAGGAAAATAGATAAAATATCTTTTCCAACAGTCCATCTCGGTAGCGATTGATCCCGGACCGTCGCCAATAGCCCGTTGTGTTGTTCTAGTGCGACGTTAATTCAATTTCCTACTTACCCACCTTATTAATGCATAAAATTTCGATTAAAAATTTCTAGAGTGCTTCCCATAATCTATTTCTTCTAGTAATAATTTAGCAGACTTCTTTTAGTCATTCTTATTTCAAATATCTTACATCTCTAATGTTAAGAACCTGAATGCTTGATAACAATTCATATCTATTATCTGGGGACTTATAAATTAGAAACTGAAGCAATAAATTCAAATTAATAAACAACTAGATTAATATTGTTCTTAGTTATATTATGTGATAATTTGGTTGAAGAATAGCAGAAAAAAATTATTTTCAAAATGTATAAAAATATTAAGTGATAAATTTTGAAGCTTTATTTTAATGCATTTCATGTACAGTAGAACCTTCATTATCCGAGGTAATGTCGACCGAGGCCGCATCGGATAACCAGAAACTCGGATAATGCGGACTTATTAGCACTAAACAGCCTATACGAAATACAGAAAATTTTACTGTACTGTACATTACTACTGCTGCTACGGAAAGATTCACAAAGCAAGGATTAAGACTAATCTGTATTCGGATTTGTGTCACAGTATTTTCTTTGTTGCGGTAATTTTACAATAAATCTGGAAGAGTCACATACCTTTTAAAACCTTGAAAAAGTCCTTAATGATCTTTTGATTAGAAACACTTCCACACTCTCAAACTGGATCATTTCATCTTTCACATCAATGCTTTTAAACTACATTTTACCTTTTAATGTTGTTCACTTTTTTAATGCTTTTAATGTTGATCTAGTTCATCTGATGTTTTAAAATTTATTTGCATTGAGTTTCATTTTGGCTTGCGTTTGGCGCAGCTTATTCATTTTTGGATCTTGCCCTGGAAAACTCAAACCAACCAACAATCTGCCCATCAAACCAGACCAGCCAAGGAAAAAGAGCGCACTCTCATGCTCGAAGTTTTATTTAAAACTTAAAATACCTAGGTATCGAATTCAGCTTAGATAACACGGACACCCAGTTAACCGGATAATCAAGGTCATACTGTATATTTATATACATCACGCACAATGTTTTACAAAAACTAGTTTTTCTTAGAAAGACGCAAAATAATTCATATTTCAAGACAAAAAACAATCTCTGAGATAGCATATTCAATTTTTGAAGTGATGAGAAAAAAAGTAAATTTCGTGGTCAACTAAAAAACCTCGGTATCCATTTCGGCTTGGATCACACGGACACTGTTAATCGAAGCTCGGTAATCAAGGTTGTATTGTATATTTATATATTATATCACGCACAATGTTTTAGGAAGAACAATTTGTATCTTATAAAGACGCAAACTAATTCCATTTCAAGACAAATAGCAACCTGAGATAGCATATTCAATTTTTGAAATAGTATAAAAATCGTGGTCTATTAAAAACTTCGGTATCAAATTCGGCTTGGATCACACGGACACTCGGATAATCAAGGATGTTCTGCATACTTATATATAACGCACAATGTTTTACAAAAAAAATAATTTTTAACTTATAAAGGGTCAAAATAATTCTATTTCAAGCCGAACAGCAATCTGAGATAGCTTATTCAATCTTTGAAGTGATAAAAAATAGCATAAATCGCAATCTGAGATAGCGTATTCAATTTTTGAAGTGATGAGAAATAGTATAAATCGCTGTCAAGTATGATCAGCATCCTCGAGTAAGCTTGACACTACGAAAAATAAAGACACGATCCCGTGAAGCAGCTGCTTCCAAACTTGCGATAAACGAGACCACATTAAACTAAAGACGCATTCACCAGGGAATTCAAACAATCCCGACTCACAGCAAGACCAGCCTCAAAGACAGCATCAAAAGCTCTTCAACAACCAGACGTAAAAATAAAATCTTATAAAGACGCAAAATAATTCTTGCAAAAGAAATAGCAATCTGAGATAACACATTCAATTTTTGAAGTGATGAAAAATAGTATAAATCGTGTTTAAATTACAAAAGAAAAATGTAAACTTAATCAGAATCCAGTCAAGACATCTACATTGTTTAATGAGCACATAATCAGCATCCTCCACTAAGCTTAAGAACAGCAAAAAATAAAGACGCGATCCCTTGAAGCAGCTGCTTCCAAACTTGCGATAAACGAGACCACATTAAACTAAAGACGCATTCACCAGGCAATTCAAACAATCCCGACTCACAGCAAGACTAGCCTCAAAGACAGCATCAAAGGCTCTTCAACAACCAGACGTAAAAAGGAAACGCATTTACACACATAAAAAAGTCAGTCCAAGTCACGTGCCATTTGTAAATCACACAGCTATCTCTGAGATAAGCTAACACCTAATATAACGACGTCTATTAACACCACGCCAATTGAATTTCCACTTGTTGCAATACAAATTGAATGCCATAAAAATAAATCACTGGCATAGATTGTTTGGGAGTAGGAGCGAGTAAGAAAGCCGTAACGAGGAGCCAGTAGCGTGCTAAGCGTCAGTAAATAACAGAAGCTCCTTCCTCTTTTTTTAAGCTCTTTTTTGTGATTAATTTCCAGATTTATAGTTGCGGCGGATTAAGTATATCAGTTAAAAACATGAGAACTCTTTTGACTTTCGTACTCTTCGAGGGGATATGCATTATGATTTTATATGAATTTGAATGCCTTGCAGCACGCGACGAAGCCATTGAGCAAAAACGTTGTATCCCTTGAGAAGATACTAAAGGTCTTTTTATGACTGTTACGGTTACTTTAAATGCGGAAAAAAGAAGAGGAAATTCGCTTCGTGTACTTTTGCATTTATTTCTTTAGATATAATCAATGGGGACTAGTCAACCAAAAGCCCACGACCTGCCATATTGTTTTATGCGCCTCGAAAGGTTACATCAGTGGTTCTCAAACTTTACAGTTCAAGGGCTCACTTGTAAATTTAAAAAAAATTCAGGGATCTCTTGAGAAAAATATTAAATAGTGAAAATGAGGTGAGGGGTTCACATATATACTGATCTATAGCCTTCAGTCTTCCCTGAGGAAACCTTGAGATAAAAAAATTAAATGGGCACTTGAGACCTGCATAAGACCATGGTGATCCTTATTTTGCAACTTAAGCTTCTGAGGCGTTCACACGCATATATCCGATATAACCTGCAGTCTTTTCTGCATGATTTCTAACCAGGTTTGCCATCTTGATCAATAGAATCTTTACTTTTTTTTTAAACCAAGTTATGTGGTTATTTAGTCACTATGTGTGTTGTGGGGAAAAGCAATGCTACATTGTTTGGAAATTTCGTGACGATCAGAAGGTTAATATTTGTAATAAGATATTTAGATTATAAAATATGTTAAAGTTTCACATAAAGCATCAGTGATGACAATTTAAAGTTATGAAACAAAGAAAAATAGAGTTATGAAACAAAATAAACAGTAAATACAAGACTCCTGTTCATTAAATTAAATAGCCCGTTGTGTTGCTCCAGTGTGACGTTAATTAAAAATACCATACCATACCATACGATTAAATTAAAATGAATTAAAATCAAAAGGCTCTCAACTTGTAAAATTATACTATTAATGACATCAAAATAACTTCGATCCTAAAGTGAGCAATGAAGTTTTTTTAGCAATTAGCTCAACAATGTTTGGTTTAAGTAATTATTATTCTTTTAAATTTTTAATATAGCGTACAAAAATACTTTCTAATGGTTTGATTATTTCATAATGTATTGGTACTTTTTCAGCACTTTTTTCTATTATAACTTTCATCACACACCTTGTAGACATGACTCAAAATCAGCCAATTTGGACATTGGCTCTCTTTCCATCAAGGTACAGATTTATTGGTTAGGAATAATAGTTATCGCCAATACTTTGGGAAACTTTGGGAACGAAGCAAGAAATTATCGTTGCAAATGTTCTGAATTTGTCAGGGTCTGCTTATTTTAAATTTTCAAACTGAATTAAGAAAGTTTTCGTAGGACATATACGAATAAACATTGATTTATATGTACTAGGGAAACAATATACAAGATAGTTGTTTGTTTGTTTTGGGGTTTTATGACGCAAGGGCCATATTTGGTCAACTTGCGCCACAATACACAATAAAAACACGAAGAAAAAAAACATTTCGTTGATGCATTTATGTAAGATGAGTGAATAAAATAAGCTGTATGTAATTTTACTTAAAAAACTATAATTTCTGTAGATCGTATTTCTTTTAAAGCTTTTCTTTCCTTTTAGTAACTGATTTGAGAACAATGTCATTATTCACATGTTTAGCATTCAAAAGTGCATACTCATTCATTCACATCTTAATAAATCTAGTGTTCTCTCTCTATCCTATGATATATCTAATTACATATCTGATACAACCATAGGTGTGTATGTATGTTAATTAACGTCGTACTGGAGCAAAAAAACACAACGGGCGATACAACTATAGGATCATAGTGTTTCTTTGCTTTTGCATTGCGTATTTGTACTGAACTTGAACGAATAGAAATGCACGGATTCAAACGCTTATAATATATGAATATTTTATTACAGCATTATTATTATTATTTAGAATAATTTTTTTAATATTCATATTTGTAATGATTCTAAAAATTGTTTGTTCTGTTGTGATACATTACTCACAAATGAAACACTTAATGAACTTTTTTAAATGCTATTTTGTGAGGGCATTGTAAATCAAAGTACTTCACCTCATTTCAGATGTTTTTAAAATTTGAATATTGTGTTTCGTATGTTTCTTTACTTTTGTCATATTTGTACTGAACTGGAACTAACAGAAATGCACTGATTCAAACAGTTATAACACATTAATATTTTATGACAACACTATTGTCTTTTAGACTAATTCGTTTATATTTCATATTTGTAATGGTTCTTAACTTATTTGTTCTTTTGTGACACATTATAGACATACGTGTGAGAGACTAAATTAACTTTCTGTTTTTTTTTAAATACTACTTTTTGAGCGGATTATGAATCAGAATACTTTATCCTATTCAAATTTACTTTAGTGTATTGCTCCAGTGCGATGTTAATTCAACTACATACCTACCAACTACATAAAAATATATTTTAAGGATGAATATTATTTGTTTCTAACTCTACTATCATATTAGTTTTTCACCGTTTCACGAAACATCTACGACAGAATTTAATTGTTATCCCATTATGACCACTATAATACTTTTTGATTTGTTCAAACATTACATTTTCAGATTTTGGAAACTACACTCTCTAAATGTACGCAGAAGTACGAATCTTAACTGAAAACTTTTCAACGTACATGTGAATCTCAAAAAATTAAAAGGAAAAATAAATATCCCGCTCAAAATTTGTATGGAAAATTTTTTGAAATAAATCAATGTCGAAGATTCATAATGTATTCATGTTTTCAAAAACAGTTACCTATTATTATCTTAAGACGGTAATACATATCCAATATTTCTGTAAGGTTTGACTTCCACTACCACATAAAATTAAATAAAAAGGAATTGACTTCAAAAGTGAGAAAAATTTAGGAGACTGCTAGGAACTTCTTAACTTAGAAATAGAAAAACCATTCAATATTTAGACGCACTTAATGGATAGTTAAGATTAAATTATTTCACCAGCGCTAGATTAAATGAAGAGCTCAGGGCAACACGTGATAAGTCACAGAAATATGCTCAGCAATGGAAAAAAGTTAAAAATAAAATATAATAGAGGATCAAAGAAATTTCCGATTGTTTGAATGAGTGCTTAATACTTTAAATTTTAAGTTAATTTGACCTCTTGAATAGTGAATAAGCCAAACAATTTTGGAATTTTTTTAAACTTGACAATCTTTCACCTGAAAATTTTGAAAATTGGCTTATTCTGTTAGCCGAATCCCTTCAAATTTAAAAATTCATACTTACAGTTTTGCTCAGTCCGTAATTACGAACCCGATTTAGATTCATAATTCTAATCTACTTGCATCTACAAACGGAAATGGAAGTGTTGAAGTTCTGTGCTTCATTGGAAAATGCACTAATTTTACGGAATTCACATCACAAGTGAAAATCGGGATCATTTGTGTACAGCAATATCCATGCTTGGTTTATCTCTTTTGTGTCCTGCAAGCAAAATCATTGTTTCAACGAAATGAACTAATATTACGCAATTCCCATCACATGTGAAAAAGTGGATCATTTGAGTACAGCGATATCCATGCTTGGTTCATCTCTTTTGTGTGCTGCAAAAAAAACATTATTATCAGCGAAAATGCACTAATTTAATTTTATGCAATTCACACAAGTGAAAAAAGGGATAATTTGTGTACAGCAATATCAATACTTGGTTCATCACTTTTGCGTCCTATAACAAAAGCACTGTTTTTAGCGAAAATGCACTAATTTTACTGGATTCACATCACAAGTGTAAAAAGGGATTATTTTTGTACAGCAATATCCATCTTGGTTGATCACTTGTGTGTCCTGTAAACAAAAGCACGTCTTTTAGCGAAAACGCACTACTTTTACGGAATTCCCATCACAAGTGAAAAACGGGATCATTTGTATACAGCAATATTCATGCTTGGTTCATCACTTTTACGTCCTGCAAACAAAAGCACTGTTTTCAACGAACATTTGGCACTGCATTACACACAGAAAATGCATTCTGCCGACCTGGCAGCGTAGAGGAACCATTTGTTGAGGTTGTTTGGGATACAACGATGGACAGTTTCTCGCTTCCAGTGTTACACACCTACTGAGCGAGACGAAGGGGAAATATAGTCATTTGCCACATAACCCTTCCTCCACAGGAGGTCACAGAGGGATGTCCCCTTCCCATTAAACCATACTACGAAAATGAAGGGGTACGGACAATTCAAAATACACAGCTATTTTCGAATATTTGTCACTGCACAGAAGCACTTCGGTACGGAAACTGTTCAACCCAACCGATCCCCAACGCAGAGGAATCATTAGAAGACGCTGTTTGGGACATCACAAAGGACACTATTCTTTGCACTCAGTGTTACACTGCTGAGAGGGACAAGTAGATTATATAGACGTAAATAACCGCACAACCCTTGCACTACAGGAGACCACAAATAGATGTCCCCTTTCTTCAAATCATACTGCGAAAATGAAAGGGTACGGGAATCCAACACTGTTATTTTCGATGAGTATTTGCTACTGCACAGAAGCATTTCGGTACAGGAACTTCAATCCAACTCTTCTCCAGCGAAGAGGAATCGCTAGTGGAAGATGTTTCGGACACATAACAAAGGACGCCATTCTTCGCACCCAATGTTACACAAATGAGCTAGTCAAGGGGATAATACGGACATTAGTAACCCTTCAATTATTGCAGCACAGGAGACCACAAACGGATATCCCCTTCCTTCAAACAATACTGCGAAAATGAACGGTGTGGACAATTCAAAACACACTACTACTTTCGGTGAATATTTGGTACTACACACAGGCATTTTGGTTCAGAATACACAGCAATATTCATCCTTAGTTTATAACTTCAACAAATTCAAGCACCATTTTTAGCGAATATTTGGCACTGCATTTCGGTACAGAAAGTGTTTCACCCTGCCGTTATCCAGCGAAGAGTAATCCTTGGAAGCTGTAGGAACGTCAGGAAGGACACTATTCCTGACACCCAGTGTTACACACCAACTGAGAGAGACAACTGGGTAATATAGACACAAATAACCACACAACCTTTGCCACAAAGAGAAATTCCCTTTCTCCAAACCGTACAGTAAAAGCGAAGTATTAGAGACAATCCAAAACACACTGTTATTTTCGGCAAATATTGAGCACTGCACAGAAGAATTTCGGCATAGAATACACAGCAATATCCATTCTCGGTTCATGACTTTTGTTTCCCGCAAATAAAAGTACCATTTCTAGCGAATATTTGGCACTGTATTTCGGTACAGAAATTGTTCAACCCAACCGTTCTCCAACGAAGAGTAATCCGTAGTGGAAGCTGTTGGGACGTCAGGAAGGACACTATTCCTGGCACTCAGTGTTACACACCGACTGGGCGAGGCAACGGGGTAATATGTATAGAAATAACCACATAATTCTTGCACTACCACAAATGCATATCCCCTTCCTTGAAACCATACAGCGAATATGAAGAGTTACGGACAATCCATAACACACTGTTATTTTCGGCGAATATTTGGCACTACACAGAAGCATTTCGGTACTGAATACACAGAAATGTCCATCCTTGGTTCATGAATTTTGTTTCCCGCAAATCAAAGCACCAGTTCTAGCGAATATTTGGGAGCTACATTTCGGTACCGAAGCTGTTCAATCCAACCGCTCTCCAGCGAAGAGGAATCCTTAGTGGAAGCTGTTGGGACGCCAGGAAATACACTATTCCTGGCACCCAGCGTTACACACCGACTGAGCGAGACAACGGGGTAATATGGACATAAATAACCACACAACCCTTGCACGGCAGGGGGCCACAAAGGGAAGCCCCGTCCCTCAAACCATAAAAGCGCAAACGAAGGGGTTCCGAAAACCCAAAGACCACTCTGCTAATGCCTTTTGAAAGGGCGATTGTTACAGCGCGCTTTCAAAAAAGCTGGAAACATATGTCATCTCATAAGTCTCAGATTACTTTTGAGTTGCAGAAATGACACATGCCAGGGAGTCGTGTTCTGCGGTTATCTCCCTCCTTTGTGAACAGGGGGCGGCGCGTTTGTGGTTTTGGGACATAAATCGCTCGCTCGAACAGGTGATGAGCGTAAAAAACGCGTGAAGAAAAATAAGGAAAAGCGAAAAAGGTTCGGCTACTGGGTCCTCCACACCTCCAACACGCTTTTGCTATCATAAAAAGAAGGAGGGAGGCATAAAAGAAAACAGAGATTAGGATAACACATTTCAAAGATTGATAAATTGGCAGGGAATACGCACGGGTGAGTAGTAGACAAGTACCCCATAAAAAAGAATTATGGGCGAAAGGTGACAGATAAACGTTTAAGTAATATACCTAAAGGGGATAAGCGCAATTACTTGAATCAACAGGAGTGAGGGTAATGATTTATCGGCCTCAGACTGTTTTTCGAGTCATAAAATATATGTAACTCAATCCAATGTTTAAGAGTTATTAGGAGAGTCATTGTGCAGTGATACTATGATTGCTTTCCTCTCTACAGGAAGTTACGTAGCGGGTGTAGAACTGGTATATATAAACGTATTCATTACGTACATAGTCACTGTGCAGTGATACTCCGACCGCTTTCTCTAAGGAAGTCATGTAGCGAGTGTAGAACTGGTATATTTATTGGACATTTTTGGAAAGTTTTGACACTAAATGATTATTTTCTTGTTATATTGCATTTGGTTTGAAAGAAATTTACCACTATCAAGGTTCTTATAATTTTTATTTTTGACCTAAAAATGAATAGTTAGTCTTTAATCGGCTGTTCTATAAAATTTAACTTTTTGTCAGATGAGTTTCTGCTTTTGCTCCGAGTGCTTTTCTACAGGAAGTTACATAGCGAGTGTAGAACTAGTATATATAAACGCATTCATTACACACATAGTCATAGTGCAGTGCTACTTCGATTGCTTTTCGAAAAGAAATAATTTATCGAGGGTAGAACTGGTATATATATATATATATATATATATATATATATATATACCAGTTCTACCCTCGATAAATTATTTCACACACATAAATGTATACAGTTAGTAGAAGAATCTAAAAAATTAAGTTCTCATTCTACAGTGGGTTCCAGCATATTGTGGTACATACGGAAATGAGATGACCGATAAATTGGCCAGAAGAAGGGACAAATATTTTGCAACTTTCACAAAGTGCAATCTCAAGTAGCATGTATTTTGACTTAGTGTGTTTCACCTGTAAGTCGACGATCTGTAAGTCGTCTTAAAGAATCAGCGTGCAATATTACTTTAATAGCTTATTTAAGTGAAATTATAACCAATAGTAAACCGATCCAGTGTTGTGTGTTCATTTGATTTCACTGCTACATTTACGATTAAATTCGAATATTTAAATGTAAATTTCATTATATTTGTTAGTCTGGTGTTTCTTCGTAGCGAAATAAATAAATTAATACTGTTGATCTCCTTCGATAAATGAAAAAGATCCTTTTCTTTTTTTGAAGGAGTTTTCTAGATTGTTTCTCAAGGTTTTCAAGTGAAACGATTCGTGCCTAGATCTTTTTACGGAAGTTTTCAAGAGTGACTCGCCTCCTTTTGTTTTTGATGCAGAAAACCAGTCTTTAATGGATTTAACGGTTAGTTAGCTGATTTACAATGTATCTTTAAAACACATTTCTTTCTGAGACCTAAGTAATTACAGAAGGAATCCAATTAACACACCGTGATTGAAGAAACTGTAAATGCTCTTGTTCGGTTATTAGGCAGTTTCATTCCATTAATCAAATGCTTATCGTGTTCGTACTAAAAATATTTTTATTTTTCAACACCCCTACAAGAACAGTGTCACAAGTATAAAAACAATTCTCAGGAGAAAGAAAACCAAATTCTAATTACGTTGTATTGTTACGAGATGTATGAGAGTTTTTCTATGTAAACACAAACTGAGAAGAAAAAGTACCTAATGGTTAAGAACTAATTTGATTTATCACTGTTTCGACGATGTTAGGCGCTAGTTTTTAATATGAACAACATGTGCTGAAATTTCAATCGAGTTGTAGGTTAAATTACGTCACAAGTGCCGCCTAACTGGTATAGTGGTCATAACGCTTATCTGCCACCCAGTAGGTCACGGTTCAAATCCCGGTTTGTAAGCGCATGGATGTTACTAATAGTCCATGTTAGGAGTAGCGGTGCTCCTTTACAAATAGCCGTCAGTTCGCCCCTTGTAGTACCGAAGGCCGAAAGGTCAGCGATCTAGCTTGGAAAAAATGTAACAAGTCACCAAAACACTAGCGCCCTCTATATTTAGCTTAACAGAAGAACCCTCTATTCGAAAATAGAATTAACCTCCTGATGGTTTATCTTCACCTCCAAAACTACCCTGTAATGGCCAAACTCTGGTTCAAAACCTGTTCCAAACTGACACCAGTTCAGGAACAATTTATTTTCCTTATTTGTATCTTCATTGCTCTTGGAGTAATAGGGCAGTTTTGTCTCGACGAGATATCTCGTCCTTAGCAAAATTGACCAGATCTTGGACGAGATATCTCGTCCTTAGCAAAATTGACTAGATCTTGGACGAGATATCTCGTCGAAACACTTGGAGAGTTGATAAACAGTCTGGAAAGATACAATATTCAGGAACTCCAAACTCACTCCATAAACGACTGGATCGAATTACTTGATACTTGGTATCCTTGATATAGATTTTTTTAAATTTGGTGTCAAACGTGGGTACATATATAGACGCCACTTTCAAAATCGAATGGTATCTGAATTTGCTCCACTAAGAACTTTACACGGATAAAGTGGATGTTTCTTTTCTTCCCCACAGCTGTACATGTACTGATCAAAACTAATTAATGTAAAAGTAATTAAAGCAAAGGTAATCAATGCAATTCTAGTGATCTTTCTCTTCGGAGTTGATCCAGGACCATCAATAACAGCCCATTGTGTTGCTCCAGTGCTTCGAAAATTCAACTACCAGCTACTAAACAATGCAGTCCATGGAATCAAGAGGGCCACGATACCCAATTGATAGAGTCGTGGATAAGTAACCGGAGGGTTGCGAGTTTGAAACTCGATCCAACCAAAGACCGTGGGGTCCTGGTTTCTTGGCTCCCACGAATGAAAATGCTCCGAAATGAACTATGCAGATTTTGATCGCATTTTATATTTAACTCATGCATTCAAATTATAAAGCACATTTCTATGTATACTACATTTAATAGGTCTTATATTTGATACACAGATTTTTAGTCCTAACTTTTCTGTAGTTTCGGGCCGCGGTAGCCTAGTTGGAATAGCATCGGATTAGCAATCGAAGGGTTGCGAGTTTGAGGCTCGATCCAGTCAAAGACCGTCGTGTACACGGGGACTGATGCACGATGAATCGGTCGTGGCCTCAAATGTCCTCACATTGGGGTGGTGTGGAAGTTTGTAGAGTGGGGTGCCAGTTTAAGTGCTGATCTCGCTATCTGATTGTGGTTCAAAACAACGAGTTGTTCTAGGATCTTACCTTTCAGGATTGATGCCCCGAGAGTCGCCAATAGTTTGTTGTGTCCCTCCAGTGGGACGTTAATTCCTGCCTATCTATCTTATAAATGGTTCAAGATAAAGTATCTAAAATATTTTCAATCAGATTCATATCCAAGTTTTTTGATGGCCATTCACGGACTAACATAGAGATCCACAAACTTCTGTATAACAGATCTAGTCGAATGAAATCTTGGATTGTTTCGCTGGAATTTGAATGCTGATTTACATGAACCATTTTCTCCTACGTTCAATCCTCACTGGCTTCTACAAAAGATTGGTGATTCAAAATTGCGAGTCGTTGTCCTTGGATCTTTCCTTTCGGGAGTGATCCCGGACCGCCAATAGTCCGTTGTGTCATTCCAGTGCGACGTTAATTTAACTACCAACCTACAAAAGATTGTCACTTTTATGTGTCAGATTTTATGCGGGTCTTTCACTTCTGGGTTGATCCCGGACCTTCAACAATACCCCGTCGTTTTGCTCCAGTGATACATAAATTCACCTACCTACCTACTTTGATTGGTGTAATGTACCCTGGGGGTGCTTCTCTCGTCAGTGTCAGCAAAACTTTCTTTGCATGCTCATGTCTATTACATATCGTTGTCTGTCTCATATTTGGTGCAATCTAAAAACGAACCAGAGATCAATGTTAACATCCCATTGAGCCAAATGCGGAGTATGTTGATCGAAAAATTCTAAGATATTCAATTAATGGTGCAATTTTTAAACGTTATAGAAACCACTCGCCACTTCAAATTCTCACGCCTTCCGAATAACCTGTGTGAACAGGAAATTAAAAAAAAATCCCGTAACCAGGTCTCGGAGGGTCATCTTCAACAATACCGATTTCGTTCCCGATTCTTCATTAGGCATGGGCTCCTCCTCTAACGGACAAAAGGACTGTCCGGTCTCCATCGAACAATAATTGGCCCTGACCTCTTAATTTAAACCCATCGATGCACGTAGACATTTCTGCATAATGATTCGGACATCTTGTCCGGACAGGGAAAGGGAGGAATGGCAAACAACCATCTATTTTGATGATTGGTAACTACCCGTTTCCCCCTCGAACCCATTCCATTGTCATCCCTTGCTATTCACCCGACGTGATCTGAATCCCACTTTTCCTATTGGATTACACGGCGGTTACAATGCTGGGAACAAGGAATTACCGATTCCCATCCCCAAATCTTCATCTGCATTGATATTGGCAGGAATTATTGATGGGGCGGATCAAGGCCGAAGACAGATGACACAGTCTTTGGTCACGCGCCCCGACACGTGTTACAGATGTCATTGGTTACTTACGGGACTGTCCAAACTCCATTCCTACCATTAGATTCGCCGACGCATCCTTTTCGCTCTTGTGCAGAATGGGGGAGGATCACAGGAGGGAATGGGGTCGGTCTAATATTTTGGGTCATCAGCACCCGCAGCTGTAGAAATACAATTTCACACACAAAAAGCGGGAGCGTCACCCCTACTGAGCAAGATTTATGTGGAAGGGTAAATACCGAGAATTGGGCTTGCCCGAACTAGTTCTGGCTGTTCGAGTACAAGAGGAAACGTAGTAAATCTATAGATTCCAGAGATAAAAATGATTTCATTTATCTTAACACGGGGAAACGCGAATTAACTTCCTTTTAGAAATTTCTATTTCCTTTTAGCATTAGGTCGATGCAAAAGTTCGTCACGTTTTCGGCACTAAATGGCATTCAATCGAAAAATCGAAGCGTTATCTACTTCACACGTGTAGAGTTTTGATGTTTGAGAGAAGGAATTTCAGCGAGTACTTGGGGAAAAAATTGTTATTTGGTTGTTTTTAAATTTTTTCTACTGACGACGGTTCGGGATCAATTCCGAAGGGAAATATCCAAAGACAACACTTAGTAATTTTGAACCACGATCAGATGACGAGAACAGCACATGAACTGGCACTCCACTCTCCAAACTTCCACAACCAACGTGAGGACATTTGAAGTCACGACAGATTTAATGGTGCGCCAATCCCCATGTACACGACGATCTTTGGTTGAACCCAGTTTCGAACCCTCCGGTTGCTAATCCGTTGTTCTCACAATTGGGCTACCGCGGCCCTCCTAAAGAAGAAAATGAGGTAAGGAATCGAGTTGAAAATGCATATTGCACTGATATAAAGTATATACAGTGCAACTTGGGTAAAACGAACGTCTCTAATTCGAAATCGTCGTTAATTCGAAGATTTCTCTTAGTCCCTTGAACTTCTCATTAAATCAATGTTAAAAAATCGTGGATAATTCGAAGTTCAACTTCCTTAATTCGAAGGTTTAAGTACAGTACATGTTAAGTTAAGTAAGCTACAATACATGTAATATGTACTGTGACGAATTAATCCAAACTTTTTTTGGACATTAAAAAAAATAACTTTTTTTTCAGACAAAACATGGGTTGACAATGGACGCGCGAAACAAAATGCTTAATTTCATATTAAATTTTATCCGAATTGCTACGAAGACGTCTCAACTAGACGGAGTCCGTGAGCTAACTGTTTTTTTATCCTCTTCACATGCGCAAGCGCAGTAGTGAAGGACTCTTACCAGGAATCTTCCGGTCTGCAGCCCGCCATCCTAGACTCTTGGGCGCTAAGATGTTACAGTACTGTAGCTTACGTAATATAAATCTTATTTTGTTTACATACATATAATGTTTAAGTCTTTCATACCATGATCTTTCTGAATAAATATTTACTTATTGACAGAATAATCTTTTCAAGCATTCAGTGGACCTGAAATTAAAGTTAAAAGATGTAACTTTTTTAATTCGAAGTTTTGGATAATTCGAATTTTTTAGTAGTCCCTTCAGCTTCGAATTATCCAAGTTGCACTGTATATACTTTTGTATTCTACTTTTAAGGTATACACGTATTCTTACAGAACGAATCGGATTCGTAGCAATACCAATTTTAATTTGAAGAGAAACTATGCTACATGTTGTATTTCAACCAGGATTGAACCAGATGCACAAGCACTGATATAATATTTATATACACCTTAATATTCTATTGGGTTGATGCAAAACTTAGCCTCTTTTTTTTGGCGCTAAATGGTATTGCATCGCAAAACCGAAGTGTTATCTACTTAACACGTGTAAAGTTTTGATGTTTGAAAGGAGGAATTTCAGCGAGTACTTGGGGAAAAAATTCTGTTATTTGGTTGTGTTTCTTAAATTTTGTTAAGCATTCGAAATGGCAGAAAATAAGGAGCATTTTCGACACATTATGCTTTTTTATTTCCGGAAAGGCAAGAATGCTTCGCAAACGCAAAAGAAGATATATGTTGCGTATGGTGAAGGGTGCCGTTGACGATTCCACGTGCCGTAAATGGTTCTGAAAGTTTCGTCATCTGGATCAGTTCTTTAGCCAGGAACCTCAGAACTTCTATGAGCACGGGATTATGCAGCTACCGGAGAGATGCAGAAAGGTCATCAAACAGAACGGCACATATTATATTGATTAAATGTTATTTTTAGTAAATAAAATTTTTCTTCTACTTTTGTCAAAAAACGGGACGAACTTTTGCATCAACCCAATATATTGTTTTTGTTATTAATATACTAAAACACAATTTTTGTTGTGAATATACCTAGAAGTTTTCCTTCACTCTTTTTTAAAACGACATCTGTTATCAAACTTGAAAAAATTGATATTCGTAGGAGAAAATCGTAAATTTCGAGACCATTTCCACTGGTACCAAATGGTACCGCACGGCTTTCCCGGGTTAATTTTTTTGAAGTATTCAGTTAGATTTATTTATCCCTCTGAGAGGTTTGATGTTTTGGAGTTTTATGGTGTAAGGACCATATTAGGCCAAGCTGCACCAAACATAAGATTCAGTTAGATTTATTTATCCCTCTGAGAGGTTCACATAATTATAAATGAAGTAACGAACCTCTAAATGAATAGCGCTGAAAGCCACAAAGAACAAAATGAGGGATTGGTTGGTTTGGAGTTTTATGGCGCAAGGGCCATATTAGGCCAAGCTACACCAAACACAAGATTCAGTTAGATTTATTTATCCCTCTGAGAGGTTCACATAATTCCAAATGAAGTAACGAACCTCTGAATGAACAGCACTAAAAGCCACAAAGAACAAAAAGAGGGATTGGTTGGTTTGTTGGTTTGGAGTTTTATGGCGCAAGGGCCATATTAGGCCAAGCTGCACCAAACACAAGATCATGTCAAGTAAAAAATGTCGTGAATGGAAAAAGGAATTGGGGTACAGAGTAGTGGGGGTGAAAGCAGAAATAGATCGCTTGGGTATCCCCGGAATGCGCCTCCCGTGTTTACTAAAAACAGTAAACCCCATGGGAGAAGAAAAGATCACTAGAGTACCTCGGGTTCGTGAAGACCGTACACACCTAAAGTAGATGTGCCTCTGAGGGAACAAAAAGAGGGAAATGAGAAATTTACTACCACAAAAAATTGAAAGGAGAAACAAAATATAGAGAATTAAGGTAGTGGGTAAATGAACGTCACACTGGAGCAATACAACGGGATATTGGTGATCCGGGATCGATTTCGAAGGGAAAGATACGAGGACAACACTTCGTAATTTTAAACCAAGGTCAGATGACTAGGTCACACCTGAGCTGGTACCCCACTCTCCAAACTTCCACACCACGCCAACGTGAGGACATTTGAGACCGCGACATCGTGTACACCAGTCCCCGTATACACGATGGTCTTTGGTTGGATCGAGTTTCGAACTCTCAACCCTCCGCCTGCTAATCCGTTAGTGTTCCAACCGGGCTACCGCGAACACATACAAGTACCACTCAAAACGTCTTCCTTTTTAAATCCACTCACGCTTTACTTCCTTGATAAAGTAAGTGGGCTCACGTCATTTCCTTAATTTATTTCCCTTATTTTTGTTTCTCATAAAAAGTTTCTGTTAGTAAATTTATAACTTCCCGCTTTTTGTTCTCCGTTGAGTTTAGCGCTGTTCATTTATAGGTTAGTTACTTCGTTTTTCGTTTGTTTAATTTGATTCTTAGTAACAATTAAATCCAAAGATACTAAAGGATTTGAAAACTTTAATAACTCTTAATAAAAAAAGAAAGAAATGACGTGTTGAAATTGTTAACTTGCTTTTCTTTTACCGTTCTTAATCTTGTTTATAGGAGTACATGAGTATTTTTGCTGCTCATACGTAGAAAACACCATTTTGTGTTGCCTGGGTCAGGCTCTTCCCTGATGACGCCCTGGTCCACTAAAAGTACTAGCTTCATCTTTCAAATTTCCTTTACTTGAACTATTATAGATATAACGACTTTTCTGTCTTGTACCATGTTCTAAAACTGAAGTCCAGGAAAGGTTTAACTTTAAACGAAAGTTTGTTCGTCCATACTGTTAGGAAATTCCGAACTCTTGTTAGAAGGCCTAAATTCAGGGAGAAATTATACATTGTATCACTATACTGTCTTTTTAATCGAAACTTCTAGAAAGTCAATAAACAGATTAACAGCACCAAAGGCTTGCTAACGTATATTTTAGTCGATATCTGCATACAAGCACTGAGCGAAGGTGAGCAGAGCGATGTTTTCGATAAAGGAAGAAGTTGACACGACACATTGCGTGTTTCACCGAGAAAAATTTTAATTAATTGAATGCGAAATAATTTATTTCTCGAGGAACTTTCTCAGAGTAAATCGAACTCAAAGTCCGTGCATTAAACTCGAAGCGGGAGATTTTTTGGTATTCATGCTCGCGTCTTCCGTGAGGATTTTTAAATCATTTCTTTTCAAACGGAGGGCTTTTCTGATCGCAGAAGAACGCATTTGGAGAAGTATTCCGAAAGCAAAAGTTTTAGGAAACGCAACTTTGAATCGTTAATCTTTGGATTTCGCCCAAATGGAAACACTAACATTTACATTGCAAATGGAAAGGACAAAGGGACAAACAAACCAAACAACAAGCGTGATACATTTTAACCATCTAAGGGGTTCACACGCATAATTCCACCTCGCAAAGTATAGTCTTCCTTGCATATCTTCTAAACCACTTTTGACCTACTTGACCAATAGAATCTTTCTAAAGTATTCCATTTGAAGAAAAGGAGAAGACGAATCTTTCCAATGGATTCTATTATGATTAAAGGAGAAATAATCTTCCAAAAATGCTAATATAATGAAATGATAAATTGAATCTTTCCAAATGATTCTTTTATAAGGCAGGGAGCAATAGAATATATTTCCAAAAGATTCTATTTCGATGAAATGAACAATAGAACCTTTCCAAAGGATTCTATTCTAAGGAAAGGAGCAATAGAATATTTTCAAAAATTATATTGTAATGAAATGAACAATAGAGGTTTCCCAAAGGATTTTATTCTAAGGAAAGGAGGCAATATAATATTTCCAAAGGATTCTATTACAATGAAATGAGCAATAGAATCCTTTAAAAGGAATCTATTATAAAGAAGGCAGCAATAGAGTCTTTCCAAAGGATTCTATTATAAGGAAGGGAGCAATGGGAAAATTTCAAAGGATTCTAATCTAAGGAAGGGAGCAATGGGAAAATTCCAAAGGATTCTAATCTAAGGAAAGGACCAGTAGAACCTTTCCAAAGGAATCTACTATATAGAATGGGCCAATAAAATTGTTCCAAAGAATTCTGTTCCCAGGAAAGGGCCAAAATAATCTTCTAAAGGTTGAAAGAATCCATAGATTCTTTAGAAAGATGTGTTTTTAGTCATTAAGTGTGTTGTGGTGTAAAAGCAACACTACACTACACTACTCTCAAATCTTCCTACGTTCAGAGGATTAAAAGACAGTTTTACGTATACTTTTTGTGCAGTTAATGAATTAATTTTCATCTAGTAATTTATATTAAGTTCTCAAAATAAACAGATTATATGTATGTCTACAAGATTTATTTCTTTGGACAGTTCTGCTCTTTTTAACGGGTGCTTTTAATCTGATATATAGTCAGTATAGAGCCTTGATTATCCGATGTAATGTGGACCGAGGTCATCTTGGATAACCAGAAAATCGGATAACAAGAAGAGTTACTCAAAACAGCTTATACGATGTACAGAAAAAATTATTGTATACTACACGTTACTACTACTGCTACTGAAAGATTCATGAAGCAAGATTAATCATGATCTATGCTTGGATTTGTCTCATAGTATGTATTTATCGTAATTATTTTACACTAATCTGGACGGGAGAGTTACCTTTAAAGCTCTCTTGGAAAAAGTTGGGTCACGGCAATTGGAAGAGCAAAGGATTAGCAACAGGGTGTTGCGAGTTCGAAACTCGGTTAAGCGTAAGACCGTCGTGTGCACGGAGGCTGGTACATGTTGAATCTGTCATGGACTCCAATGTCCTTACGTTGGCGTGGTGTGGAAGTTTGGAGAGGGAGGTGCCAGCTCAGTTGTTGACCTCGTCATCTGACCGTGGTTCAAAATTACAAGGCGTTGTCCTTGGATCGGGATTGATCCCGGACTGTCGCCAACAGCCCGTTGTGTTGCTCCAGTGCGACGTTAATTAACTACCTACCTTGGAAAAAGTCCTTAGAGTCCTGTTAGCAGCACTTTCATATTCACGCAAACTTAATACTTTCATTTTTCACATGAATGCATTTTAAACTCCATTTTACTTTTTCGTGTTTTAATAATGAAAGTTATTTATATATTTCCTTTTTTCATGTTATTTACTTAAATGTTTTATGCTTTTAATGTTGGTCTGGTTGTCAATCTGGATATCTTTTAAATGTATTTTTAATTAGTTTAATTTTGTTTTGGGTACAGCTTGTCCATTTTTGGTTCTTGTGCCGCAAAACCCAAACCAATCCGCCAAGCAACCAAATCTTCCAGAAAACAGCCTTTGTTTAAAATCAATAATCATGTATTTAGGCCACTTCCACGAATCAATGAACGCAATGATCGCAGAATGAGTCAATGGCGTTCAATTAAGTTTTAATCGACTTCTGTTTATGGAAACGATTTCGCAACCACACAGTGTATTTTCTCATGCAGATTGCCCAAAGACTACTCCAGTTTCAGGCTTACCCATGTTTTTATTTACACTTTTAATGTTAGTTCGGTTCTTACTCTGATAATTTATTACATCTATTTTAATTGAATCATATCTCGTCTTGCGTTTAATGAAGCTTCTCCAGTCTTCCGATCTTGGGCCACAAAACCCAAATCAACTCTCCCACCAACCGATCAACCAACCAATCCATCTCATTCAGAAAACAGCCTTTATTTAAAATCAATAAACATGTATTTATGCTACTTCCACGAATCAATGAACGCAACGCTGTTCAATTAAGGCTTGATCGATTCCTGTTTATCAATACAAATTCGCAACCAGTGTATTTTCCCATGCAGATTGCCCGAAGACTACTCCACCGAAGTGTACATCGGACCCAGGTGTTGAATCTAATCTACCCGAGTCGCATCTCGAATTCTGGAAACTCTGGTGTAGCTGCCCGAAATTGCAGCCTTGGTCAAGAGTTCCGCACACACGCATATCTTGAAAGTTAACCGCACGTTTTCCCGCATCGCTCTAAATGGCACGTTGTGTTGCAGCGTGTTCGTAAACTGGCAAGTTTAAACTGGCCTGCGTACCATCGCATGAGTTCGGTGCCACGCAGTATTATTCAAATGATGTGTGACTGATGACGTTGAGAGCCCAGGAAAGTGGTACTGTGGATACTGCCAGGGATTAATCGCTGTAATATGAAAATTCAGCGTGGCGTGGGGTGGCTTGATGATATTCCGAATATATTAAACCGGAACGTGAGAGATGGATTAAGCCGCTAAGTCCCACGATAACCACGGTTTAATTTTACTGTAATATGCGCTCTTCCTAGAGGTCGTTAATCCAAGCACAGTTACTGTCGTTGGTGATTAGTGTTTGTAATTTATAAAGCAAAGGGTTCTGGGATACATTAATTTAGCATTATGCAAAAAAGGAGAACCTTCAAAATTTTTTGAGGGGACATTGGGCATTCAGTTATCCGATCGTTATGAAATTTGCAGACTTTTATACTAAAAAGCCTATATATAAAGTTATTAAGCTGGAAGTTATTACATAAAGCGTGAACAAAAATTTTAATAAATTATCAAAACTTGATTGGTTCATTGCGTATTAACTTTCCATTGAGCATTCCATGTATTGTCAAAATTTAAAAGGATATGTTATTCGTGACGACGACATATTATGTATGAATACATATCTCTTTTCAATAAAAATATTGTATAGAAATGAATTCGGTTTTAAATGTGATGGTGTAAGTTTCCTCCTACATAAATTATATTTTATTTAAATTTATCGATTTATTTTAATCTTTCGGAATTATTTTGATTTACTTAAGGATTTCGTGAAATTCATTATAAAGGAAACCAACTATGTATGTGATATAAAATTTAGTTCATTTAATGTCAGTTCAATGTGATTGTGAAATAAATTAGTTTTAAAATAATTATGTAATTCACAAAATTATGTTTTTAAAGGACTCGCAAAATTTTGTATACTAAATTTAAAAAAGTATTATATCGATATAGTACTAGCTTGGATGTTCCCATTGAGAGAATTGTAATGCTTATTTAATGAAATTTATCAAAAGAAAATCTTATCTTTCTTATAAGTGCAGAAAACCAATATGAAAGCTATTTTGAGAGCATTGTACACACATCAGAGAGTATACAATACTCTCAAAAGTTATCTTTCATCATCATCAGATACGTCAGTAGAGTGTGGAATAAATAAGAGATCAGTTATGAAATGAATTCGCATTATTTATGAATTATGAGAAATGGAATTTCTCTAGTAAAATAAAAAACATTTTGAAATGCAAATACATCTGACTTGATATGAACAGAACTTTCATTTTACAAACTCTGCTCTGAATGAAATGATAAATATGTTATACTTTCTAATAATAAAACATAAAAATTAATAGAATTGAAATATGAAATAAAAAAATTTATTGAAATATTAAATGTTCTTGATTAAATAGGTAGAAATTCTCTATAACAGTTATTTTCAAGTGATTGAGTTCATTGATGTTTAAATATATTATATTGTACAAACCCTAAGTAGTTTAACCCTCCAACTGATTTCAACGAGATATCTCATCAATCAAGATCTGATCAATTTTGCTAATAACGAGATATCTCGTCGTTAAGATATATATTGTTTTATTGAAGAAAAGCAAACTCCAGTGCACCACAGAAGTGCAACACAGGCCTTACAAAAGTAAGTTGATTTACCCGACAGTGGAATATAAAATTTAACTAAAATGACAAGAGTCGATGAACTTAATAAATAAGAAGTAAAGCAGATTAAATCCAACAAAAACATCGAGTTTCACTGATCATGTTTTACCCTATCTTCTCATATTTTGAAGGCACATTCTTGAATTATCAAATCCAGGACAACTGCAAAGCAAATGATCCACATCGTGGGGATGTTTTTTGAATACTCGCACATAGCATTAGTCCGAAGATTAAACCTATATAGGTATTTTGCAAAATTTCCATGGCCAGATAAAAATTGTGTAACTTTGAAGTTTGTGAAGAAAAATAATTCTGAGTTAATCTAAGATAAATAATAGGAAAAAAATTTCTTGTGACCAGCCATCCTTCTCAGACGAGACGTACTCTTCCTTTCACTTGGCAACAAGCTTGTCATAACATGAGGCTTTCAAGTAACACTTATGAATGTTGACATATATATCAACCGCTAAATTCAAAGCGTCTCTTTTGGCTAAATAATCAGCACTTTCATTCCCGTAAATCCCACAATGTCCACTTCGTCAAGATATTGCCGATTTTTTGATGATGATGAGATCAAGATCTGATCAGTTTTCTTCTAATGACGATATATCTCGTCCGTCAAGATCTGGCCAGTCTTCTAATGACGAGATACCTCGTCGAGGAAACCACCAGGAGGGTTAAAAATAATTATGTATCTCTCATGTTCCCACAAGATATTATTTCTAAAGTATTCCAAGCTTCTCGCGTGATTTACATTAAATTCTCGTTGTATGGCAACAAAATTACCACATACTATTTTTTCCTAACGCGTTTACATCATGCGCAATAAATGCATTCATCAATTCACGCAGGTAATTCCTTTAATTTCCTCCCCAATGCTATTTCCCTGTGCTCTTCCTCCTCTGCCCACTCCTAGAAAACTGCTCGGAATTTCTATTTCTGGTCACCTTTCTGCCCGGGTAAACCCACAATAATTAATGAATAATACGATCGCATTAAATGCTCCGAAGCCACACCCAGAGCACTTGGACTGTCTCCAAAAGTAAGCGGCTTTGCCGAAATAACAAAAGGGGACAGTGCCTCTGAAAAATAAATGTCGACGCTAGGTGGACTTAAACAACGTTCAAAGTCCCGAACAAGAAATTTATAAAAATCTGAATTCGAGAGATTTTCAGACCCTCTGAGCATTGCAAGATTTGGGAGTACTGTAGTGTTGCTTTTACCGCACAGCACATTTAGTGACTAACTAGATCTTTCTAAAGAATCCATGGATTTTGATGCATATTTCCTGTGTTTATATCAATGAGTGTTGTAAATCACTAATGTTTATACTACTCTTTAGTGCGTTTATATTTATGGTTTATCCTGTGTTTACATTACTTTTTCTGGTATACGTATTCTTATCAGCTCATTTGTCTGATGTAATTCTTTTTATGATATGCAGTGGATCAGTTGCTTCTGAGTCTTGAAGCTGTTCGTATGTGTTGTACGCTTGATTGAACTGTCTCTATATTAATTAAATATCTTGTTAGTACTTTTAGTTGCATTCTTATTCCAATAGTACAAGACAACAGATTTTATGTAAGGGATGAAAATCCAACTATGTAAAGGACCAGTAAAATCAAATAATCCACCTAAGTAAAGGACCAGTAAAATCTTTCAACCTTTTGAAAGATTCTACTGGTTCTATACTTAGAATAGAATAATTTGGAACGTTACTTGTAGAATAGAATCATTTGGAAAGATTTTTATCGTTCCTTTCCTTATATTAGAATCCTTTTGAAATATTCTATTTCCCCCTTCCTTAGAATAGTCCTTTGGAAAGATTCTATTGCTCCTATCTTTAGAGTAGAATTTCTTGGAAAGATTCCATCGCTCCTTTCCTTAGAATAGAATCTTTTGGCAATATTCTATTGGCACATTCTGCAGAGAATAATCCTTTGGAAAGATTCTAGTGCTCACATTTCTTTAGAATAGAATCACTTGGAAAAGTTCCATTGGTCAAAGAAAGTCAAAATTGGTTAGAAGTTATGCAGGGAAGACTGCAGGTTGGAAAGTGTAAAGTTGCAGATGGTAAGGTCACGTGTTTGAACCCCCTCAGTGTGTTAAATCCCTTAAGTTCGTTGTTTGTTTATACATTTTTCAGGCCCCACACTTCTACACTCAGGGGCCACCAATTTTGCTAATGTCGAGATATCAAGTCATCAAGAATGCCGATTGAATTCCGAATGAAGATATTGCCGGTTTTTGATGATGACGAAATCAACGTGAGGTTAGTTTTTCCAAAGACGAGATATCTCGTCCATCAAGATCTGGTCAGTCTTGCTAATGATACGATACCTCGTTGAGACAGCCAGCAGGAGGGTAACTTGTACACCGATGAATTTTTGGTTTGCAAACAGCTCACAAAATCATTGTTCACTTCCATATCTCGAAGTCTAGGTACCTTGGTACCACGACCCCTATGGGGCGATAGAATAAAAACAGGATTAACAAGTCTCTAGGATAACCCAAGAGAAAATATTATTTATAGCTCTGAGTAATGCTATAATGGAATTATTATATAGAAATGAAGATCAGGTCAGTTTTTCTAATGACAAGACACCTCGTCGAAACAACCACCAGGAGGGTTAACTTGTACCTCGATACATTTTTGGTTTGCAAACGGCACACCAAATCACTGTTCACTTCCCATTCTCAAAGTCCAGGTATCCCGGTTCCGACGACCTCTATGGGGGTCATAGAATAAACATAATGGGATAACACGTCATTAAGATAACTCAAGATAAAATATTATTTGTAGTTATACAGAATACTATAGTAAAATTCATATACAGAACTATCGTATGACATTCCTTCAGAAAATTTTAATAAAAACAGATATTCAGACGGGTAGTGGAGTGGTGTGAGAACCTGGGCCGAAGACCCTCTATCTTCTGTGAAGCTTGTAGCTGAAGAACAGAATTGAGTTAATCAGAACCTTATAAAAACAAATATCTTTAGTTTTACATGAATTCAAAATAAGCTTATCTGATTCCTTGATTCGGCCGTGAGTGGCTGTTTTCAGACATTTCGAAATTTCGGATTGCATGAATCGGATTGCAGTGGCAGGATTCAGAAGAATTTGGGTATTTTGATTCATTTCATGTAAATTAATATTAAATTCGTTTGCAATGCAGTGTCAGAATTTTTCCTTTTATAAAATTTAATAATTGAACAAAAAGTTTTCATTCTTCTTCGAAGTTAAGACATCTTTCATTTAAGGACGATTTCAAGGGTATGCAGAAATCGTGGAAAACTGTTGTAGACAATGAAAAGCAAAACTATGGGGGGTGTCTAATGCCAGATCTTAAAATATTACGTAAAGTAATCTCTGTACGTATGCTGTTGTTGATTAGTGCATGTTTTGCATTTCAGAATGAATTTCTTGCATTTAATTTGGCATTTCGTAAGCATCTTTGTGTAAGGTGTTTTTGTTTTGTTCCATAAGCCAAGAAGACATGAACACTTTTATATGTTCATTGGAATTGAAGTTCTACAGTCACATTTAAAAATTTTCAGGCAATTTTTGAGTTTTTAAAATTTAAAAATTGTAATGATTTATCCATTATTCAAGGCAAAGGGTTGCGAGTTCGAAATTCCATCCAACCAAAGACCTCGGAACTTATGCACGATAAATTTGTCGTGGCCTCACATGTCCTCACGTTGGCGTGGTGTGAAAATTTGGAGAGTGCGGTGTCATCTCAGGTGACCCAATGGGTCTCGGAAAATGCGAAATGTCCTGTGTACTGTAATGAGCAATATACTTTCTAAGTTTAAAATTTATAAATATTTTCACATTGCAAATGCTTAAAACTAAAGAAAAAATGAGCATTTGTGTACGAAAGACATTAAGTTCTTGGAATACACATTATTTTACTTTAAAGGGGACAGTGGACTTTCAAAATCACCAAAATCAATTTTTTAATTTTAGCGTTAAAATTAGTTATCAAATTCTGTGGATATCAAAAACAACTTTTTAATTATGATAATTTTTGACGGAGTTATACACCCCCATACAACATCAAAGATATAATAGATAAGCATAGTAAGTCTACTACAGAAACGTGTTTTCCTCTGATTGAGACTGACTTTCTTCTGCTTTCAAAATGTTCCCTGTGCATCTGGTTTTAATTGATTTCCTTAATATATTTTTCAATAATCCTTGAACTTTGTTGTATATATTTAAATGCAAATGAGAAATTCATCATACTTTCAAATTTTTAAGTTTTGGTTTAAAATGTTGCTTAATTTGGCTTTCCTTTGCAAAAATTTAGGTGTTTTATTACAAAATTTTTGTTTTGGCTTTACAAATAAGCGATGCACTTAACCAAATGGAGGTAGTTTGATTATATGTATACAAACTATTATGTGAATTAAAATATTGACGATAAATTTATAATTAATGTTCATGGGACCTATCAATTTTGCTAAAGTATCAAAACTTGACCACGTTATGAAATATCTTCGGAATGTGTGTGTGTGATTATATTTCCCGACCAAATTTTATAAACAGGCGCTTTGCTAAAAAACAGTCTACAAATTTCATAACAATAGGATAACTGCAAAAATTTAAATTGAAATACCACTGTCCTCCTAAGGGCCCCTTTACACGAGTAGAAACTGGATCAATCCAGTAGAAACTGACTAATGGATTCAGAATAGCCGCTTCATGAGAAATAGCTCGATCGTCTTAACCTCTCACACTGCCCGAATCCGGATCTTTCCCTTTCAATGCACCCGAATCTATGTTAGTCAGATTCTACTGGATGGAGAATGATTCATATCGACTAGGATTCTATTAGTGTGATGGGGCCTATGACAAGTAAATATTTTATTCCCGACTGATTCATTTTTCTACAGATGTCTAAACAAAGTAATAGAATGACTGTCGTGCTCACCGCAATCAAAAAATCCAAACTGCAATTTACTTATGTACGTATGTCGTTGCCTACACAGAAAAGAATTCAGTTCTGTCATAAGAAACGCTTGATCGTCTTAACCTTTCACACTGCCCGAATCCGGAGCGTTCGCCTTCAATGCCCCTGAATATATGTTAGTTTCTACTGGATTCAGATCGATTCGGATCGACTCGGATTCTACTAGTGTTAAGGGACACCACAAGTAAATATTTCATTCCCGACTGATTCATTTTTCTACAGATGTCTAAACAAAGTGACAGAATGACTGCCGTGCTTACCGCAATCAAAAAGTCCATACTGCAATTTACTTATGTACGTATGTCGTTGCCTACACAGAAAAGAATTCAGTTCTGTCATAAGAAACACTTGATCGTCTTAACCTTTCACACTGCCCAAATCCGGAGCGTTCGCCTTCAATGCCCCTGAATTTATGTTAGTTTCTACTGGATTCAGATCGATTCGGCATCGACTCGGATTCTACTAGTGTTAAGGGACACCACAAGTAAATATTTCATTTCCGACTGATTCATTTTTCTACAGATGTCTAAACAAAGTAACAGAATGACTGCCGTGCTTACCGCAATAAAAAAATCCATACTGCAATTTACTTATGTACTTATGTAGTCACCAACACAGAAATTCAGTTCTGTTTTATAAATCCCAAACAGCAATGGCTAGTTTCCATCCACTTTATGTCGCGTGATCTCATTATACGTATTGCAGAGCGTCATTTTAAAACCCAACAGAAAGCATTTAAACTTTTTGGGTCGATGGTAGAACTTATCGGCTACGCCTACCTGCTACTTTGCGAAGCTCAGGACGTGTCAGGTACCCATTCTCACGCTATCACACAAACAGTACTTTGATCACTCTAGATGTTTAGTTTGTAGACTTGGAATGTTTCTGTTTGGTACCAGTCAATCGATCGGTTTTATGAATATTACACAAATTCCAGTTAGAGACCATTAATAGAAGTTTGTGTCCAAATTTTAGCCTTTCTGTCATCATACTCCATTGAGTAAATCCGGTTTAGTTTACATACAATTTCGTATAGTCCTCCAACGTAAAATCAATTCTGATATCTAAAGTTAACGCGACCAATAAGAGTGCCCGGCCCCACTTTATGATTTGATCGATCACGTGAGGTAAACAACCAACCACGTTTGCTCTGATTGATGACTTGTTTGAGTGCCTTTACGCCACGCCTATTGCCCGTGTTTCCATCGAGCGAATGGCCGCAATTTTTCGCGATGTAAACACAGGAGGCAAACAATGTATGGATGCAACGAACACTCTGGCCGCGTGTAATGCGAATATACCTAGATATGCATTTCTGAAGCAATGCAATTTAAGATATGCTTCTCGTATGGAAAGTAATGATATGTATTCAAACGATCACAATCCCAAATTATATGTTGTGATGAATTTTTTTTTTCATCACAATTTTGAGGTTTTAATTTCCAAAGAGCATTAAGCTTTCTGAAGAAGGTAAGCTGTCTATTGTAACTGCGTTGGTTTCTTTCAAGGGTACAGCTTTGATATAAAGACTATTTTGTGGCAACGCTTTTGGCGCGTTTTTTCAGTGTGCTTTTTGTAGCGAGTTGTGGCAGACAATTGCAACCCCCGCTTTATTAGGATTATGGCAACCGCGCGATTATTTGAATATCTTCTTAATTTTTGCAAATCATCTTTTTTTATCTTACCATGCCTAAATCACTCTAGTTTTCAGAATATGATCTTTTATAACATTCATGTTATATAGCCTGGTTCCATTAGACTTAAAACTAATAAACTACTTAACTTGAACAAACTTCTGTAACAATATTTCAGAAAAAGTAGATTTTTTCATTTTTGTAAATACTTACCTAATAGTAAGAATAATCAGTTTTGTAGATTTTACTGTTTTTAAAATTATTTTCGTTAATTTTTTTAATTATTTTCCGCCTAAAACGTTGTTTTTTTCTGAGAAATTCTTTCTTGGCGACATATAAACGCACGCCAAAAAAGCCGCCAAAAGCGTTCCTACAAGTCTTTATATCAAAGCTGTATCGTTTCGGTAATTTCAAGTATGTTAAAAATTCATTCATTAACACACACAATAATTATAACGTATTTTGTTTTTGCTTATAGATTACCAGCCTATATTGACCCCTATGTTTTTCGATGACCTGGGAAAGAAAGCGCAAGAAATAACAAGAGATGCTTCTAGTGCCAAATTTCTTAGTCGTTATTTGAGAAAGAAGTGAAAATTCAGCTATTGTTTTGTTAAGAAACTATTTTATTTGTTACAAAATTGAAATTGTACACTTTTGATGTTAAATAAAAATGTATTTATAGTACTGAAAGATTGAAGTTAATCGATTGAAACATTAAAAAGTTGACTTTTAGCTTAGAAAATTGCATTCATTCTGTCCTTTGGCATCAATAAACTCAGATTTATTACTTCATTTTGATGTTCGTAAACCATTAAATTATGCATATAGACAGTATGTATTTTATTATACCTGTCAACAATAGATTACTTCTGATATACAATTTAATCAACAATAAAATAAGTAACATAGAATCATCATTTTAGTTACAACTCACGTAAATTGATACGTGATTTTCATTTAGACTGTTATTCTATTGAACCTTTAGCCATTGACCTACTATCTATAAAAACATGCTATTGTTTCTATAACATCGATTGTTTTTATCACGTATTTAACTATTTTTAGAAGCAGTTGTTCAGAGAACACATATTTCTTGAGAAAATAATTATAAATATCTGTCTCCGTAATTCATCCCATATATTAGTTTGATTATAGAATTCATGAACAAATCCCGACTATAATTAGTTCCAGAAATAGTATTTTTTCTACTCTATTGTTTGTTAATGGTCTAAGTTGGAATCGAATACTATTTTCAAAATTTTAATAGTCGCAATCTTTTTCCTTTTTTGCTACAGTTTTAGTGACCAAAAGTAGTACGTAATAAAATTTTTAGAGCATTCTACACACAAATTTATGTAATTTTGGTATCAATATATCTTTATTTGAGTAGTTTGTTTATTATTCATACAATACACATATTTATTCTCGGTATGTGATCAGTAACAATAATTTCACTGTACGATCCACATCTCTGATAATTCTTTTACAATCCTTAATTCTCTAAATTTCCATAGTAATTCATATAAATACAAAAATCATTTCATAGAAAATGTGTATGACATATTTTACTAACTGGTTATTAACTTTGTAAAGAATACTCATCGAAATAATCGTGAACATAAACTCAACTTCTGCCATTCTGCATTTATTATAATTATGACTTCATCAATATGAAAGATCCAGAAAGATCTACTTGGTGAACATACTTAACGATACAAAAATTCAATAAAGTATTCAATAAAATTGATAGCCAAACTTTATTATGTCTGATATTGTTGGTTTTCTATGACATTAAAAGCCGTAGCACCTCCTACGATGAGAGATAGCGCCTCCCACAAAAATCATATGAAAGTAGTTACTTACATTTTGACTATTCACCGTTTATACTTCAAAAACACTGCATTTTAAAACTCAAAAACACATTTGGATGTTAAAACTGTTGGAAAATGTGCTTTTGAGCTCGTGATATTGTTGTTTTCTCTTATTTCCACTATGCAAGCATTTATTATTATGAATCTCTAGTTCTCATTACGAACACCAGGCGGCGGTAGTTGGTCCTAATACCCTTGTTTAGAACTTTAAACGAAAAGATTAGTTAAAGGATATTTTAAAACCCACCCAAACCAAAGAAAAGTTGCTTAGATGTTGTTCTGGAAGAATAAGCCACATTTTGTGTTTCCATATCCAGTCAATCCAGAACATTTCCTCCTCTGTATATACATATACTTTCATAAAATCTAGAAATCTAATTTTAATCGTTTCCCTTAAAACGTTCTCCATTAAAAATTTGCTATATCAAATTCTCAAGCCCCTTTAATATTAAAAGCATTACTTTTACATTCATAACACACCCAAGGAAATCAAACAAATTCTCTCTTTTTTTATTCGCTTATATAAACTAGAATTTAAGTTCTATTTTAAAAGGTCGTAACTAAATCTTTTCAGAACGTTTATCAGCAGTCGATGCTCGATTTTACGAACTTCAAGTTTACGAACGCACCCAATTTTATGAACAAACATTGACCAATCCAGATACCATAGAAAAGATTTTAATTCCCTTTTAAAGGGACAATGGACTGTCATAATCATCGAACTATAGAAAAATCGATTTTTTTAATTTTAGCGTTAAAATTAATTGTTATCAAATTCTATGGATAGCAAAAGGAAATTTTCAATTACGATAATTTTTGACGGAGTTACATGTACAACAACATAAAGTATATAGTAGATAAATATAGTAAGTCTACGCTTTTCTCCGTTTGAGATTTTTTCACATTCTTCTGATTTGAAAATGTTCCCTGAGCATTTGGTTTCAATTTATTTACTTGGATTATTCTTGAATAATTTACTTAAACGAACTTTTGTATGAATTAATACTTTTAATGAATTTACTTGGATAATCCTTGAAATCTGTTGTATACATCTGAGTGCAAATGAGAAATTCATCATGCTTCTGAATTTGGAAATTTTAGTTTAAAATGTTGCTTAATATATGCTTTCTTTGGAAAAATTCAGGTGCTTCAGAACAAAAAACATTTTTTGCTTTACATTTGATATACGCATACCAAATGTGAGTCAATTTGATTTCTATGTTTTTAAAATATATGTGTATTAAAATTTTAGTGATACCAGGAGAATTATGCGATAAATTTTTCAAATTGATCTAAAAACATTTCAATCACGTTTCAAGTAATAACTTCCGAATAAATTAATGTTTTCATAGGCTTTTTAGTAGAAAGCAAACAGTCTGCAAATTTCATAGCAATCGGACTGTAAAAGTTAATAACTGCAAAAGTTTGTTTTCAAAATCTATCAAAAACAAACCTTCCAATATTAAACATTTTCTCGCTCCCTTGAGTTCACAAGGAGCGCCGATTATATCATTAATTCAAATATTACAAATTGTCGACGTAAATCTCCAAACACATTGTTAGTATCAGAACGAAATTGGAATTTCTTACTAGGTCATTTGGCTACTAATGCATGCAATTTAATACCACAATTTTTTTAAAACAATACCAGTGGCGTAGTCAGATAGGGGCTTTGGGGGTCCAAGCCCTCCCGAAAGTCTGTTTCTGATTTTTAAAATATCTGCAGATAAAACACTGCAGATGCATGAAATCATTTACAAAGCCATCGAATGGGCTCAAACCAATAACAAAAGAGTCAATATATACACTGCCTTACAGTACTAACTCAATAGCTGTGTGTGCATTGAAATCCATAAAAAAATCTAATTTCCTCACAGAAATTATGCAATACATCAATCAAGAGAGGGTAGGTAGGTATTTTAATTAACGTCGCACTGGGGCAACACAAAGGGCTATTGGCGACGGTCCGGGATCAATCCCAAACGGAAAGATTCTAGGACATCACGTAATTTTGAACTACAGTCAGATAACGAGGCAACACCTGAGCTGGCACCACACTCTCAGGATTCCACACCACGCCAATGTGAGGACATTTGAAGACATGACTGATTTAACGTGCACCAGCCCCTTTGTACACGAAGGTCTTTGGTTGGATTCGAACTCGCAACCCTCCGGTTGCTAATCCGTTACTCTTCCAACCGGGCTACCGCGACCCTCAATCAAGAAAGAGATATTATGATCTAATTTAAGTTCGCGCTCACTCACACACACAGATATCGCCGGCAACGAGACCGTGGACCACTTCGACAAGTTAGCTGCTGTGTGTGGTAACCCTCCAAGTGGTTTCGACGAGATATCTCGTCCATTATGATCTCGCTAAATTTGCTAACGACGAGATACCTCGTGGGAAAAAACTACCCGGAAACAAAACTGTCGTGGAAACAAGACTCCAACGGGAACGAAGATCCAAGCAGGAAAAAGAAATGTTCCTTGCCCAGAAATGGTGACAATTATTGAAGTGGTTTTGTATCAGCGACTGGTCACTTCCCACACGAAGGTAAACCACAAGGAGGGTTAAAGAGACAGAAGTTCCTGCACCATACTCTTTTCTTAGAAAGACTTAAAAAATATTAACTGATTGGCAGCACTATTGAACCAAGGTCCCCAGTCTCCTTCGATTGAAAACCTTCATCTCACCCGTCAACCTCACTACTCAAATTACTATCAGGCATCTTATCTTTTCCCCAACTGGCTATGCTTTCATCGTTTTAAACTCAAAAGTACCACTTGCTGTCCCTGTGGAGAGCTTGGTGATGCAGACTACCTGTTTTGAGTGTCCATTAACTAGCAAGCACCATTTACTAACCATCACCGACAAACAAAACCCAATTGTTATCGAACGTCGGCAGAAATCCAACTTCTTTATGCTAAAAACAGCCATGATATTTCTTTGGAATAATCTTTCTGTAAATATCCGCTGAATTTCAAACTTAACAGCAGTGCTCGGTTATCTCTACTTTGTTCTGAGGCTGAGGTCTTATCTCTTTTCTCTGGCTTCAGCTTTTTCTTTAGATTTCTTAACCTCCTAATGGCTCCTGTTAAAATATATCTTTTCCCCACCTCGCCTTTTAGTTCTCTAAACCTTTTTTCTGAGTCTGGTGGGGCGTGGGTCATGTATGTAAGTAAATACATAAAACGCCCTTCTATGTTCTAATAAAATAATACCTGTTTTATTTTAACCCTTCAACAAATTTCGACGAGATATCTCGTCCATCAAGATCTGATCAATTTCACTAATAACGAGATATTTTGTCTTCAAGATATTGCCGTTTTTTATCAAGACCAGATCGTTTCAGTTTTCGATGATGACGAGAACAAGGGTCAGTTTCTTTCTGATGACGAGATATCTCGTCCATCAAGATCTGATCAATTTTGCTACTGATGAGATATCTCGTTCATCAAGATCTGATCAATTTCGCTAATAACGAGATATTTCGTCATCAAGATATTGCCGATTTCTGATGATGACCAGATCGTTTCAGTTTTCGATGATGACGAGAACAAGGGTCAGTTTCTTTCTAATGACGAGATATCTCGTCCATCAAGATCTGATCAATTTTGCTAATAACGAGATTTTTCGCTGAGACTACCACCAGGATGGGTAAAGTAACTGAATAATAAATTGTAGCATCCTTTCATATTTCGTAACGAATTATTACGAAGCATGAAAACAATAATTATAGACTTTGTTTTTTCTGCCCTAACTTAATCATCCCTCTCACATATATAAGCATCGTAACAATCCTACAGTGGCAAAATAAATCCATAGATTTTTCAATCTTAAGAGAGATTCTATTTTTCCTTTCCTTAGAATAGAATTCTTTGGAAAGATTCCATTGTTTATTTCCTTGAAACAGAATCATTTGGAAATATTCTATTAATCCTTTCCTTAGAATAGAATTGTCTAGAAGGATTTTATTGCTCCTTTCCATAGAATAGCATTCCTTCCTGGGTGTTTTTCTCTCTTATGTATTAGTAAAACTTTCCTTGTGTGTATATCTATTACTTGAATTTGTGTTTGGCACAGCATGGCCAAATATGGCCCTTGCACCATAAAATCCAACTAGCCTTAGAATAGCAAGCATCTTTTGGAAAGATTCTATTGCTCATTATCTTAGAATAATATCCTTTGGAAAGATACCTTTGGTCAAGAAGGCCAAAATTGGTTAGATGTCATGCATAGAAGATTGCAAGGTAGAATTATGCGTGTGAACCCCTCAGAGGGTTGATGTAAAATATTTAGCAAACTTTTTTTGTGGAACAACCATTGTAGTCATTCATGTACTTAGGTCAGCTAAAGTATCACTTTTAAGAGACTGATAGCCTGATACCTAACAATAACATTAAAAGACTTATTTAAAATGCGATAACATCTTAACGTTGCATAAAAATTTCGTTTATAACTTTGAGATGTTTCTGAAACCTATAAATGACATAAATCAAATGTAAATAAAAAGGCTTTGGTATTCAAAAGTTTGTTGGCTTTTAACCTTTAACAGTAAATTAAAAGCGGTGAACTTTTCATCGCTGAACCTACTTAAGAAGTTTTTCAAACACTAACTTGAGTCAAGAACTTACTTAACTTGGAAACTTTATTGATATTCGATAATCTACCGGGGAGAGTGAAATGGAATGTCATGTTTTATTACTGGTTTGAAATCTTGTTAACCCTCCATGTTTGTCACGAGATATTTTGTCAGTAGAAAAATTGACCAGATCCTGATCTCGTCATCATAAAAATATCGGTAATATCTTCATAATGAGATATCTCGTCATTAGCAAAATTGGTCAGATCTTGACGGATGAGATATCTCATCGAAACCACTTTGGAGGGTTAAAAAACAATGTAAAACCAAACAGATCTTTTTCAACAGGACGGTATCATCTATTTCAAACACTCAAAGTGTTTGGGTGATTCAAATTTACGTGGTGTTGTCCTCGATCTTTCCCTTCGGATTTGATCCCGGACCGTCGCCAATAGCCCGTTGTGTTCCTCCAGTGCGACGTTAATTAAAATACCTACCTACCTTAAAGTATTCGGTCTGCAGAAAAACACATAAATATATTGTAGAAAACTAGCCAAATGCTTCTCAGTATAAGTTTATAAAGAATTATTTTATTTAAGCGTTTCTCCCATAAAATTTTAAATGCAGGTAATTGTTTACAGTATCACCGACATAGTTGCATTGACTGTAGTAAAATTTGAAGTAGATGAACGCATTTGAAAGAGAGAAATAGATAGAGGGTTTCTACAGAGGCTGTTCGGACATTTTTTGAACGATTTTGATGAGCTGTAAAAAAATTGTATGATACGAAGGAATTTTATTTTCACAGCCAGTTAAATAGTTAAAGTATAACTTATCGTCTGCTAACTCAAAGTTTTGTTTACTTTCAAAATGGCGCTTTTAAATAAGAAATGGATGGAAGGCTATGTTTCCTCTCTTTCCGAAGAGAAATATGTTTATTCCATTATTCAAAAACGCTGTAAAAGTCATGGTTTTTCGATATCTAAAGGTACGATAAGTAATATTATTTATGGGAAAGGAAAAAAAGTAAAAATGGAAAATTACTTCCAAAAAAGTATCCAAAAAAATTTAAAAAATTCTGAGAATATTTGTAAGGTAAGATTTTTAATTTTAAAAGAGAATCCGCCAAGTCAAAGGACTATAGCAAAGTGAACGTGAGAACTTTCTCTAAGAGATTTATGATTGTTGCCGGTTTGGATATAATGGAAAATTAAAGTAAAAAGAGGGGGAAATGTAAAAATCAACTCCCACGTATTATCAAGACCATATTTTATCCCCAATATTCAAAAAAGAAATACCATATCTTTATCCACAGTGACAACAATCAGTAGAACTGCATCAGGGTAAAGCAAGCAGCCACACATCTAAATCGACTATTAAATTCTTGGAAAAAATGGAACAAGAAACTGGTATCAAGTCAATACCCTTTACTGATATTCCTACTAAATCTCCAGATGTTTCACCCATGGACTTTTGTGCTTCTGGACTTTTAAAAAGGGTATTATCGAAACGTCGACCGAAAACCATTCAAGGACAGGAAAACTGTGGAACAAGAATGGGACAAAATACCACTGTCGATACTACAAAAGTCATTATCATGGAAATTAAGGAGTAGAAATATAGTTAACAATAAGGGGTATCAAATGGAACAATTAAAACACAAACTTTCATGTAAAAAAATTGAGCTTCAGTCCATTAAAATCGTTCAAAAATGTCCGAACAGCCTCGGTACAAACTTCGGAACAGTCAAAGAAAATGTCCAAGCTCTGTGGTGAACTGTTACACATTTACGTGCATTTATTTGGGCCTCAGTTTCCACTCTTTCGAAGTTATTGTCTCCACGATCACCATCTTTTACATAGCATACCCGTTACCGCTGAAAAGTTTATGTCCAGTGGCTAGCCAATCTAGGCCTATAATTCTAGGTTTGGGAGATCGGAGTTTTCGCCACCATCGCTAAGTTGGTGATGATTGATGTGGAACTTTTTCAAGACTCTTACAGCTTGCCTCTTTCTCAACGCGGGTTGTAAAATCAGACTGAGAACCCATTCAGGAAGCCATTGGTCATATAGTCTGTATGATGTCAGTTCGGCCCAAACAATGGCAAGACCAGACTAGGTACGCATTCACGAAGGCATCGGTCATCAAACGAGATTGCAGTAGTGAAATCCTGATCATCTGGAACCACACCAGTCGGTTCATCTTTTGGAAGAGAAAGGACTCGAAGTTACTACCTTGGTTAAAGTGAATTTGCAGTCTCCTCAAAAACGGCTGATGTATTGGGTGGCGTAACTTTCGTCACTTCCGGTTTACTGTTGTTTTAGGATACCGAGGGGTCAGAAGAATCTTTGAAACACGTTGTTGGCTGGTGGACAGCAACTTTCTGAGGGTGTCAAAATAGGAATTTGACACTGGAACAATGACAATAGGCTTCTCAACTCGGGCGTCTTGGTAAATCATCCACATTTCTGGATGACGTTCCTTGACGAAGTTAGATGACAAAACTACTACAGATGTTAGATCTATCGTACCATTTGTTCCTCAGGATCCCTGAACTTGGATACTGTGTTTAATTGAGTAAATTCAGTCTTGCAGTCTTTTGTCCACATGTGCGAATGTCCTTTCTTGGCTGGCTGGTGTAGGGATCTTGCAACTTCGAAAAGTTGATCACAAACCCCTAATAAGGTCAAACCTAAGAAACACCCAAGCTCGCGCTCGTCTTTCGAGTGACCAAGTCTAGGATTGAAGTCTGTTTCTTATCTGGATCAGTCCTGACACCTTTGGAGATAATGTCTATAAAAGAGGATTTTCTAGTAGCCAGTTTATAATAGATGAGGCAAACTTTAAGCTCCCAACTTGCTGAATAAGTTTCTTCCAACTACTATCACATGGTTGAGGTGGATCAAACAGGAGGCATCGGACCTAAAACCACCGAGCAGTAATGTAGCCAAGATGTTATTTCGGAGGGAGCCAAAAGTTAGAAACATAATTTCTTTAGACAAGTTAGTAACAAATTTAGGTTTATTTATACATATATGTCTTCGAATAATATAGTTATAAACACAAATTTACAAACACATAAATTTACAAACTTTATTAACATGTTGGAAATGAAATTATTTAAGCAAAAAGGGTAAACGAAAACTCAATCAGTAATCAATCAATATAATTACTGAATAAATTAAACTATAGCTTAGTGTAGTAAGATAGGTATATATATAGGTATGTAGGTATTTAATTAACATCGCACTGAAGCAACGCAACAGGCTATTGGCGACGGTCCGGGATCATCCCCGAAGGGAAAGACCGAGGACAACATCACGTAATTTTGAGCCACGGTTAAATGGCGAGGTCACACTTGAGCTGGCAGCCCACTCTCCAAACTTCCACACCACGCCAAAATCAGGACATTTGAGGCACCGACAGATTTAACATGCACCAGCCCCCTTTGTACACGGTGGTCTATGGATGGATTCGAACTCGCAACCCTCCGGTTCCTAGTCCGTTACTCTTCCAACCGGGCTACCTCGACCCTAGCGTAGTAAGAATAAATGTATAAAACCTTGAAACTATAAGGTAGTTTTCCTATTACAAAGTTAAATAATTCTATATAATAGGCAAAATGATTTTACTTTCACAAAGCTAAATCCAGCTAATTTAGAATCGTTAACGAATTTGTTTAATGCGAACGCAAGAAATTTCTAGACTATGGCTAAGTCCTATAAAGTAAACTCAGAGATTCAACAATTGGCTTCTGGATTTGAGTTTCTCACTTTACGATCAATTCAAAGCAGGGCTTGAATGTTCATAAGAAATCCGAAAGGTATCCCATGCCCAAGATGGGATAGATGGAAAGGAATGGAATCATGCATGTGAACCCCTTAGAGTGTTCCAAGATGGGAACCCTCTCAGGGGTTCACATGCCTGATTCCACCCTACAACCTGCAGTCTTCCCTGCATGTAGTCTCAACAGTACAGATCTTCTTGACCAATATGATCTTTCCATAGGATTCCATTTTAAGGTAGGTAGGTATTTTAATTAACGTCGCACTAAAGCAACACAACGGAGTATTGGCGACTGTCCGGGATCAACCCCCGAAGGGAAAGATCCGAGGACAACACCACGTAATTTTGAAGCACGGTCAAATGACAAGGTCACACCTGAGCACACCCACTCTCCAAACTTCCACACTACGCCAACGTTAGGACATTTGAGGCACCGACAGATTTAACGTGCACCAACCCTTTGTATATGACCGTCTTTGGTTGGATTCGAACTCGCAACCCTCAGGTTGCTAGTCTCTTCCAACAGGTCTATTTTGAGAAAAAGACCAAAAGAATTTTTCTTACGATCGAGAGAGAGAGAAAGAATACATGGATTACTTCGATCAATAGATGAGTTTATTTAGTCACGTGTGTTGGGTAAAAACAATGCTACACTACTCAGAAATTTCGAGACAATCAGAGGGTTAAAAAATTAGTTAAATTCTCGTTCACACTGTACCAGTCATTGCAAAAACATCTGTATTTGCACTTGGTATACTTGATTTTGTTTACCGTGATTTTTGAGAACATTATAAAAATAATTATTTGTTTCCGTGCGTTATTACTTTCTTTTCAAAGCATTCCAATCTTTACAAATCAGGACGTTGATTTGCTGGCGGCCTGCCTCACCATGCGTTATTTTAACTTTAACAAGTCACGTAACAGGTAATTTTTAAAAATTGCACATGCACGCAACAAAGTAGCTGTGTTGCCAATCTTGGCCAAATTGATCTGAGAACAAACTTTTTCAGTCATAAATATTAACAAATCGAAAAATAGGAACCGCTTGACAAATGAGTTTAGAATCAATTATGCGCTTGGCTACTACAAAAATCGAACCCAATACTAACACAATTGTTAAATCGATGCAATTTCACACATCAAATTAAATTTTTTATCTACTTCTGTTATCTTTCTTTGTTTCTATAGATCAGTGATTCCCAACCTTTTTATACTTGAGTACCACCTGAGAATTTTGTAGAGTCGTGGCGTACCACTGGTTATGTTACAACTTTTTGAGGGGGTCAAATAAATTCTATACACATATGAAATAAATCCATAAAACTAGAAAAAGTAGTTTATATGTAATTTCTATTAACAAATGTCAAATACAATTTCCCAACACTAAAATGTCTTCATCAGGAGGCTTAATGAGAAACCTGCTGTTGCTTATGCTTATTTCTTATAAGAGCTTCTATGTCAGTTTCAATAGTGTTTATTTTTAATCTTAAGTCGTTTCCCACGCAGTTTATTCTGTACTTGTTTTCACATACACTACCTCTGAAAACCCACGTTCACATAAATACGTTGTTACAAATGGAGTTAAAATTCACTGATTAGTTCTATGAAACATTCATTAAATTTTAGCACAGCACGTTTAGTCTATTATTGAACCCTTCTGAGGACCACCCCAAATGCTCTCGCGTACCACCAGTGGTACGAGTACCACCAGTTGGGAACCACTACTATAGATGATAAAAAATAAATTAAATTATTTCTGGTATATAACTTTCAAATTTTTTTGGCGGTCCTCCCGTAAGTCACAGAGAATCTATGTGGCCCTTGGTCTTAACAAGTCCGTGCATGCTTGTTTTAGAAAGATTTGGAGATGTTACGGGCTATTGCAACATGCAGAAAAGTTTTAACTTTAGGTGTTAAAAAAATATACTTTGCCAAATATTTCGCACTCCTGGAGATTGGTTGGTTTTGGTGTTTTATGGCGCAAGGGCCATATTTGTCCACGCTGCGCCAGACACGACATACAATATCAAGTAATAGACACACACAATGAAAGTATTACTGACACAGAAGAAATACACCCAGGGAGGAATGTACCTGACAGGAATCGAACCAGCGCCACCTACAACTCGAACGTTGCTAGCGCAGTGGGTATAACCACTGAGCCACGACCGCACTCCTGCAGGAGTAAGAGCACTCAGGTAGGTAGGTATTTAATTAATATCGCACTGGAGCAACACATCGGGCTATTAGCGACGGTCTGGGATCAACCCCGAAGGGAAAGATCGAGGACAACACCACGTAATTTTGAACCACGATCAAATGACGAGGTCGCACCTGAACTGACACCCCACTATCCACACTTCCACACCATGCGAACGTGAGGACATTTGAGGCCACGACATATTTAACTTGCGCCAGCCCTCTTTGTACACGACGGTCTTTGGTTGGATTCGAACTCGCAACCCTCCGGTTGCTAGTCCGTTACTCTTCCAACCGGGCTACAGCGGCCTTAAGAGCACTCAGGTGGTATGTCTGAAATGATATCTAATAAGTAGAACAATGCCTCAAGTCAGTCACAAAGACCCAAATAATGTAAAAGCTACTCTGAAATCAGGTCTTTCTTTTCCTGAAAATTTGTAAGTGGTAAAGGTTTCAGTTTTTCTATAGCTGTCTATTCATGAATACAAATTCTAAAACTTCATTTATATTTCAGATATCTTCTGGTTTCCAGTGGATTCCTCTCAATTCAGTCCCTTAAGTTATCGCTGGTTACTCTTGAACCAACTTAGCGAATTTCCAACAGGTCTCGATTCTGAAACAGCGTCCTTTCAACATCTGACTGGTTTTGCTGTTTGAAGTTGTTCATGTTGCTTTTGTTTCGGATGTGTGTTTAGTACTCAATAAATTTGTTTATATTTGAAACTTTCTCTTGTTTCAATTATATTGGGTCATCTGGAAAGATCTGCGGTTTTTCAAATCGAAGCGCGCTTTTTTATTACTATTTTGCTACCGCTGATAAGGAGTGACCTTGATTGAAGCAGATGTGTAAACTCGGTCTTTTCTGCTTTCACTGCTTAATTCTAGCTTCTGTTGTGGCGCAATTTTTGTTTCACTGCATTGCTAAGAATGGAGAACCAAAAAGTTCATTTTCGTCATATTATGCTCTTTTATTTTAAGAAAGGAAAAAATGCTACTCAGACTGCTCGTAAAATTTGTGCTGTATATGGACAAAGTGCTGTTTCTGATGGTGGTGAAGTTCGAAGGTGGTTTGATAAATTTAAGCGCGGAAATTTTAACCTCGAAGATGATGCCCGCTCTGGATGACCATACTCTGTAAATGAGGACCTATTAAAAGATGCCATCGCTGAAAATCTACGTTACACAGTTCAGGAATTATCACAGACTAAATATTCCAAAAAGTACAGTTCATGATCATCTAAATAAGATTGGGCATGTAAGCCGCTACGATGTATGGGTACCCCATACTTTAACACAACAGAATATGCTTGCTCGAATTTCGGCATGTGATTCTTTGCTGAAACGAAATGAAGAAACTCCTTTTTTGAAACGGCTCATTACTGGAGACGAAAAGTGGATACTATACAATAATGTTACAAGAAAAAGATCATGGGGTAAGCCAAATGAACCTCCCCAACTAACATCGAGAGGGAGGCTGCATCCCCAAAAAAAGTAATGCTTTGTGTATGGTGGGACTACAAAGGAATTATCCATTATGAATTATTGCCACAAAATCAGATAATAAATTCGGAAAAATACTGTTCTCAAATGACAGTATTAAAGCAGAAATCGAAGCAAAGCGGCCAGAACTGACCAATCGTCGAGGTGTTGTCTTCCAGCATGACAATGAATGTCCGACAAAGACTTATTGAGTATGGCTGAGATGTTTTATGTCACCCCCCATATTCACCAGCCCTTGCCCCCTCAGATTTTCACCTCTTGAGGTTACTTTAAAATTCTCTGAACGGCCGGGAGTTCAATTCTTTGGAGACTGTCAAACTACACCTCGATAACTTCTTTACAAATAAGCCCCCTAATGACTTTTAAAAAAAAGAAATTTTCCAGCTGCCGGAAAGATGGCAAAAAGTCACAGAACAAAATGGTGCCTATGTGATTCAATAACATTTTCTTAAGTTTTTGTACTGCTTCGTTGGTATTTATCATAAAAAAACCGCAGAACTTTCCAGATGACCCAATACTTTACCACCCAGTTTTAAAAAAAGGAAGGTAGGTGGTTGAATTAACGTCGCACTGACGCAACACAACGGGCTATTGTCGACGGTCTGGGATCCATCCCAATGGGATCCCAGATCCGAGGACAACACCTCGTTCTTTTGAACTACGGTCAGATGACGAGGTCAACAACAGGGCTGGCACTCCACTACCCAAACTTCCATACCTCGCCAAAGTGAGGTCATTTGAGACCACGGTCAGATGACGAGGTCAACAACAGGGCTGGCACTCCACTACCCAAACTTCCATACCACGCCAAAGTGAGGTCATTTGAGACCACGGTCAGATGACGAGGTCAACAACAGGGCTGGCACTCCACTACCCAAACTTCCATACCACGCCAAAGTGAGGTCATTTGAGACCACGGTCAGATGACGAGGTCAACAACAGGGCTGGCACTCCACTACCCAAACTTCCATACCACGCCAACGTGAAGTCATTTGAGACCACGGTCAGATGACGAGGTCAACAACAGGGCTGGCACTCCACTACCCAAACTTCCATACAACGACAACGTGAGGTCATTTGAGACCAGGACAGATTTAACGAGTACCTGCTCCACATACACCACCGTCTTTGGTTTAATCGAGTTTTGAACCCGCAGCCTTCCGGTTGTAATCCGCTACTCACCCAACATAAAAAGGGTAGGTAGTCAATAAACATCGCACTGGAGCAACACAAAGAGTTAATGGTGACTGTACGGGATTAATCCCGGATGGAAAGATCGAAGACAACACCTTGTAACTTTGAACCACGGTCAGATGACGAGAACACCTGAGCTGGCACCCCACTCTCCAAACTTCCACACCACGCCAACGGATATTTGAGGCCATGACATATTTAAAGTGCACCACCCCGGTATACACGACGGTCTTTGGCTGGACCGAGTTTTCAACTAGCAACCTTCCGGTGCTAAATCTGTTGCTCTTCCAACTCGGCTACCGTGGCCTTAGAGGAAATAAGGAGAAAGGTATGTAAATATTACAAATTCATTTGATAGAGAGGAAAGGAATGTGTAAACCACGTTGTAAATATAGAGAGTACCAGAAGTAATTGTATTCAAAGACCAACAGGCACTTGGTTGGAAATACTGAATGAAAATTCCACTCCGCTTATTCTGAACAATTACTTGGCACTTTCACCTTTTTCTCCAAAGGGGGCTGATGCATGTTAAATCGGTCGTGGCCTCAAATGCCCTCATGTTGACGTGGTGTGGAAGTTTGGAGAGTGGAGTGCCAGCTCAGGTGTTGCCTCGTCACATGACCGTGGTTCAAAATTACGTGGTGTTGTCCTTGATCCTTCCCTTTGGGATTGATCTCGGACCGTCACCAATAGCCCGTTGCGTTGCTCCAGTGTGACTTTAATTAAAACACCCACCTACCTTAACCTTTTTCTGCAATTGGTACTCAAATACGTGTTGTATACCAGTGGTCCCCAAGGTGTGGTCAGCGGACCTCCCCCCAGGGGTCAATGGAAAGCATTCAGTATATTACTAGCCAAAAAAGAGAACTCAAAAACATTCCATTATTTTCTCCGATTCTTCTACACTCGTCATCTGACCGTAGTTAAAAATTATTCTAGGTGTCCTCGGATCTTTCCCTTCGGGGTTGATTCCGGATCGTTTCTAATGGCCCGTGGTATTGCTCTAGTGCGACGTTAATTCAAATAACAACCAACCGATTATTTACGTGATAAAAAACCGTTGTTAAAATGATGGATAATGTGGATATTAACTCTCTGAGGGGTTCACACATTTTTCCGTTCTGCAACCTGCAGAAACCGGAGGGTTGCGAGTTCGAAAATTGGCCCAGAAAAAGGCAGTCGTGTACACGGGGGCTGGTGCACGCTAAATCTGTCGTGGCCTCAAATGTCCTCACGTTGGGGTGTTTTGGAAGTTTGGAGAGTGGGGTGCCATGGGTTAACCTTGACATCTGACTGTTGTTCAAAATAACAAGGTGTTGTCCTCGGATCTTTCCCTTCGGGTTTGATCCCAGATCGCAGCCTATAGCCCGTTGTGTTGCTCCAGTGTGATGTTAATTAACTAGTTAGCTAGCTTGTAAATCAAATACAGAATCATACAGCATTCAAATTTAGTGTTGTTCGAAACTATAGATACAGGTCTTATGTGTTCTTATCTGACCAAAATCGAGCATATTTGTTTTCATGAATTAGCACATTAAATTGTTCTTACAAAAATACGTAGTGTGAACAGTTTAACTTAGGTAAAATGTTGAGCTATATGTCAATCATTTTGCTATTAAACCTATACTATATTGCCTAAAGACAATTAAGTTAGACTATTTTATTTTTAAATTAAATATTGTTTCGGATACATCTGAATAACTACTATTCACCTTATCATATAAAAATAGCACAAACTTATGTAGCACTCAATGTTGTTCACAATACGATTTCCAAATTTCTCAATCCAGTATTTTCTAAATTAAAAACAAGATTGTACAAAGTTACAGATATGAACATATTTGTACAAAACTTTTGTAATTTCTAAAACAATTCCCTCTCTAGGTATCTGTGAAGGGTCAAGAAAGAACGGCTAACTTTGGTGTACTTTGTGAAGGAACACTGGAATGAATCGCCATCTTTTTCAATTCCAGAGTGAGCCTAATGACCTCATTTTTTCCAAAATATCCCAAGAGCAGTTGCCACTTTTTCTGCTAAAGTCAGAATACGGTACATAGTCACTCAGGTCTACTTGAATCGTTTTCACCTGGCTGACTCCAATAAGAGCCTTATTTGCCTTGATCAGGAAAAGACTTTGGAGCATATCTTGTTCGATTGCACCAGAGAGAACCTTTTTAAATTCTCTTAAAGAAAATTTGTGATACATCTATTCTTATTGCTTTTTCTAATGTTCATTTTATGTGCATTACTTAGCTGTCTTATAGAAGACATCGTGAAATCGGCTTTAATACGCAGGAATCATGGATCAAGATGTAATGTAAAGCACTGGTGCCTCTAATCCTATGGAGTTAAAATGGTTTTGCGTAAATAACGTTTCACACAAAAAACAAAACTCAAATTAAACAATCCATATTTTTTGTTTTCAGTCTCATTTGTTCGTATAAAGTAGATAGTACGAGCCTGTCGTAACAGCTAAGATATTTTCAATCCTACGTCTGTCTCCGACCATCAATAGACTAGTAGATCAAGTTCAGAAGTGAAAAAATGACTTAAAAACACAATCAACAGTATTTTCAATTCTATTGTTAGTAACTTGAGGGCAGTCCTTGATGTGGTATCCAGTCATTTTGTCCAGTTTGCAAAGGGGACAGATAGCTGATCTCACTTCTCTAATAAGGTGTAAGTGTTTTTGTAGGTAGTTACGTCGGTAAGAAGTCGAAAGCAAGCGACTCCTACAGCTCTGGGCAAGGAACCTGGAATACGAGCTTTATTCCCAATAAAACATTCCAGTTCTTTTCCGTAGACATCTCTTTGTAGATTGGAAGTCTATTAGTTCTTATAGATGAGCATACACGCATCTTAATGTTAGGTAGGGGTCCGGTAAGAAGTCAAAAGCAAGCGACTGCTACAGCTCCTGGCAAGGAACCTGGGATACGAGCTTTATTCCCAATAAAACATTTCAGTTCTTTTTCGTAGACATCTCTTTGTAGATTGGAAGTCTATTAGTCCTTATAGGTGAGCATACATCTTGATGTTAGGTAGCGGAAAGGGGATTTAGTTTGAGCAACTTTGCTCCAGCCTTAGACAATTGGTCCGCTTGTTTATTGCTATATTATACCACAGTGACTTGGAGTCCAGTGTAAGACAACTCTTTTCTTAACCCTCCCAAGGCGACTCAGGTTTTCTCTATATTGAAACACAAGGTCATATTCATTTTGATAGGGGTGGTAAGAGATATTGCTGCCTTGAGAATCGATAACTAAACTAAGATACATACTTGAAACCAGTGATGGATATGCCCCATGACAAAAAGGTCGGTAGTACTTTCAATATGAGAATGATGCGGCCTTAGCCAAGGAGAGTTTAATGCTGTAATTTAAACCTCCTGGAGGTTGCCTCGACTAGGTATCTCTTCGTTAGCAAAATTCTTCATTACTTTCATCATCAGGAAAAAACCGGCAATATCTTAATGGCGACATATCTAATCATGGTGAAATTGGTCAGAACTTGATGGACGAGATATCTCGTGGAGACCACTTGAAGGGTTAAATGTTTTTTTCAATTAGAAAGTCAATAAACTGTATTTTTCAATAACGAAATTAACTCTGTATAACACGACTATAGGATTAGTTTTCTAAAGCGATCAAACGGAGCTGCAAGACCAGGGGCCTCAAATGATATGAGAAATCTCTACCATATTATTAACCCTCCAAGTGGTTTCGACGAGATATCTCGTTCACAAAGATCTGAACAATTTTTCTTATGACGGGATATGTCGTCATCAAGAGTGTCGTTATTGACGATTTTTTGATGATGACATGATCAGAATCTGGTCAGTTTTCTTCTAATGACGAGAAATCTCGTCCATCAAGATCTGGTCTGTTTTGCTAATGACGAGATGCATAGTCGAGATAACCACCAGGGGTTAGGTTAAAGTTGGTTGATTAGGATACTTAAGGCTCAAGATTCAAAAATGGTAAGCTGCGATAAACGTAATAAAATTCAATACAAATAGACTTAAAAAACATCAGAAGAGTAACCAGACTATCATTAAAAGTTAGATAAAATATTTAAGAGGAAACTTGAAAACAAAATAGAACTTTTAGACCAATTTATAAAAAATAAATATACATTAACCTGTCACCAACGTAAAAAGTAAAAGGCAGAATTATAATACATGATGTAAATGACTTAAGAGATGAAGGGATGCAATTTAAAAGATGAGATAAAAACCTCCAGGTGGGTTACCCTTGAGAAAACAAAATTATGAAAGTTAACTCACCTCAAAAAGACATACCCAAGATGGGTGTATAACCCCATTATAGTTAATTAAAATACTTCATGCTGTTATTTAACAGGTGATGAATTACATGATGGAAAAATCCAGAGAAATGTAAAAAGGTAAAAAGCGATGAGTTCGGAGGGTGATCCAAATCTGATAAAATTATATAAAAATATCTATATAAAACAAAAATATCTAAGACATGTACATGAAAATCGGGTAGGTTTTACGTGAATACGCCTCGTTAGAACATAGTATTTAGTTGGGTGTGGTAAATGAAAGAAAGACAAATTAAGTAGTCTATTCAGTGTTTGTCGATAACCAACAAGTTGTTCCTCGGCGTAGACTACGTTCGGTGTATTTATGCTTGGCTTCTTCGACTAGTTTGGGAAATTAAAAAAAATTTCATCTGCGATCCAAAGTTTCACAACCAATACTGTAATCAATTTCCCTTCTAATGTTTTAAATCGAAAGATATCGACGCTAGCTTTCGTTTGAGACCCATTTCGACGTCGTAGCGCTTCGTGGTCCCGAGTTATACTGATTTGAAGTTTGCGGAAAGTCCGCCAAACACCGCCCCTTTCCCCGTCTATCACGGTGCACAAACTCAAGGTCACTAGCAAGTCTTTGTTACCTCAGCTATCAAATGAGACTAGGTTGGTTAGGTTCCAATTGATAGTATAGATATTATCGTTAAAGTATGAAATCCCCCCGTTATTTCATACAATACCTAGTTATTTCATGAAATAACTGATCAAGTCAAAGTGTAAAACTCACTTGTATTCTATGGTTTAGCTAGTTATTTCATAGAATAAAGATCTACACCCCGTTAAAGTGTAAAATAACCGAGTAAATAAAGTTCTAAATTCAAAAGGCTGTAAAGTGAGAACCACTGGTCAGATATTTTTGCAATTAACGATAATTTGCTGAACTTAATATATAGAGATTACTGTAGACGAATATTTTATGCGCCAGACTCAGAACATCAACGAGAAACATACACTACCTGACATTGAAAATGCAACACCAAGAAGGAGTTGACAGAAAGTGATGAAAAACAGAGAGACAGCAACGAGCAATAAGTGATCTTTATTGCAACATTATACACCTTGCCACTGAGCAGCAAGAATGTCTGATCAGTAGGTTGTAGGACCACCGCGAGCGGCGATACAGGCAGCAACACGTCTAGGTACAGACGCAATGAGCGTGCGGATGGTGTCCTGAGGGATGGCTGCCCATTCCCTGTCAACCATTTGCCAGAGTTCGTCTTCTGAACGTACCGGTGGCAACGCATGCAAGTGACGTCCAATGACGTCCCAGAAATGTTCGATAGGTGAGAGATCAGGGGAGACAGCTGGCCAGGGAAGCACTTGGGTACCTTGCAGGGCATGTTGGCTGATGCGTGCCGTGTGCGGCCGGGCATTATCCTGCTGGAAAATGGCATTGGGCACCCCCTGAAGGAAAGGTAGTGTCAACGGCTGCAGCACGTCATCCACGTATCGTTGGGCCATCATAGTGCCCTGAATACGGACCAGAGGTGACCTGCTATCGTAGGCGATGGCGCCCCAAACCATTATACCGCGTTGTCTCGCGGTATGGCGTTCCACAGATGCGGCCGGATTGGCCCTGTCACCACGTCGGCGCCAGACTCGTACACGGCGACTGTCATTGCTAAAACAGAAGCGTGACTCGTCTGAGAACACCACCCTGTGCCATTCCGTCGTCCACGTGGCTTTATCCCGACACCATTGCAAATGGAGACGTCTGTGCTGTTGGGTCAATGGTAGTCGTCTCAACGGGCGCCATGAGTGCAGGCCGCCAGCGATCAATCGGCGGATACTAGTCCTGGACGACATGGGAGCATCAAGGGTGTCCTGCACATGCTGCAAAAGAGCGACAGACGTGGCTTGCGGGCCGCCGATGCTTGCCGGCAGATGCATCGGTCCACGCGTACTGACGTCACTCTGGCTGCACCGGAACCCCTCAAACGTGCCACATTCCCTTGGTCCAACCATCTGTGTCACAACCGGTGCACCGATGACACGTGTAGGTGGATATCTGCTGAGATTTGACGTATGGACCAACCTGCCCTTCTGAGGCCAATCACCACACCCCTCGTGAAGTCGTCTGTTTGCTGGAACTGTCTTGATTGGCGATGTCCTGGCATTCTCCGCTACTAGACGTTTCCTCTGAGACACAAAAGCAAATTGCAACTTGATTTACCTGGCAAACAGAGCGGCGCGAAACTGACCACTTTTGCAGGTTCCTTCCCTGGTTTTTCACTCGCCGTGCGCTGGACAGCTGCGCAGTTTGCATCATTTACATATCTCGGTGAGCTGCGTCTACCCTGTAAATTTCATCCAGTTCTGCGCACTCCTTTTGGGTGCTGCATTTTCAATGTCAGGTAGTGTATTTACCTTCCACCCCTACTATATTCCAGATCCCAGTTCAGCGTCTGTGAACAAAAACTAATTAAGATCGAAGAAGTGCCGGATATAGAGAAATCACTCCGGTCGGTTGCTACAGCTCAAAGTTTATGTACCGGTCAGGGATTTAAAAATGTTCATGTAAAACGCAGTGTGTCAACAAAAAATGTACTTGTTTTAGAAATAATGTCCTATGCAATTCCAAATGCCATTTTAGTAATCCTTGTAACAAATGATTTTATTGTGTCTTTGTATTAATAACATTTGTATGCTGCATAATTCAGTCAAATTGTTTATTTTACACTTTAACTGTCTATCATTAGTTCTAGTTAAAGTGTGGAATTATTAATTTATTACACACTTTAACTGACTTGATCAGTTATTTCATGGAATAACTAGGTATTCTATGAAATAACTGAATTATACACTTCAACGGTAACAGAAATTATTAGACCGAAATCGATGCCCATTTCTTTGTAGCCCTCAACTTTGCATACTGAGTACTGGTCATACCTAGTACTGGTCTTATTTTAAAGACGTATTCACGTCAAAAGTTAAGATATTCTCTTAACGCTCCAAGATTCGACAAGATATCTCGTCATCAAGATCTGATCCCTTTCTCTAACTACGAGATATCTCGTCATCAAGACTACCGATTTTTGATGATGTCGAGATCAAGATCTGGTGGGTTTTACTAGGACGAGGTACCTCGTCGAGACAACCATCAGGAGAGGTTCTTGGCAGTGCTCGCACGATGGAGCGGTTTCCCCAAACAATAAAAATCTAAAATCTATGTTACTCTCGAATGCCAATACGAAGACGCCATAGTATTAAGGTAGGTAAGTAGTTGAATTAATGTCACACTGGATCAACACAGCGAGCTATTGGCGACGGTCCGGGATCAATCTCGAAGAGAAGGAGCCTAGTAGAACACCTCGTCATTTTGAACCAGTCTGATGACGAGGTCAACATCTGAGCTGGCACCCCACTCTCCAAACTTCCACACCACCCCAACGTGAGGATATTTGAGGCCACTATAGATTTAACGTGCACCGGCCCCCACGTACTCGACGGTCTTTGGAAGGATCGAGTTTCGAACTCGTAACCCTCCGTTTGCTTATACGCCACTCTTTCAACCGCTGCCCTCCATATCGTTAAGAAAGGATGAAGATATACTACACTTTGGTTAGTACAAAAATAGACACAATGGCAGTTTTATAAAAATAATTATCACTTCAAAAATTTTGTCCTAAAATCTAACTTGGACCGATTTCGCAATGTCTTGGCTAATATTGAATAAAAATATTTGACTAAAAACGAATGAAATTATTTTAACTTCTTAATAATTATCACTTCAAAAATTTTGTCCTAAAATCTAACTTGGACCGATTTCGCAATGTCTTGGCTAATATTGAATAAAAATATTTGACTAAAAACGAATGAAATTATTTTAACTTCTTAATAATTATCACTTCAAAAATTTTGTCCTAAAATCTAACTTGGACCAATTTTGCAATGTCTGCTAATATTGAATTAATATGTTTGACTAAAAATCAACTGAAATTATTTTTCACAAGATAACAATCGTAAAGCGGTTATTTCCTCGAATTAACGTTGCTAAAATGAACGCCCAGTTTTAATGTGTCAATTTATTTAAGATTGCATGTTTCACTATTACTATTTCTGTACCTCGCACAACTCTCTGGTTGATTTGCGCAGTGGAGAAACCTCTTGAGCCACAGCGGCCCCTCAAACTAAGGTTGGTTGGGTTTTTAAGACGCATGGGTCATATTTGGCCAAGCTGAGCCAAACGCAAGACAGACAAACAAATCTGAGATGAATCGTTTTGAGAGTGCTGGGCGTCATTCTGGCACTCACTAATGAATTGGATTTCTAACTTTGAAAAACGAGCCTAGACTTCTCATTAAATGGATATTTCATAGTAAGAGATTAATGTATTTTTAATTTGTACAAGGCACTGGGGACGTTTTACAATTAATAATTGTCTGTATGATCTCAAACATGTTATCAACAATCCATATATATTTTCAACGTTAAATAATTCTAGTTTGTAATTCATAAATTGTAAAAAATTATTAGAGGCATAGAGTTAACCCTATTAGGGGTTCGCACGCATAATTTCACCTCGTAACCTCCACTTACTTCTCTGCATGACTTTTAACCAATTTTGATTTTCTCGAGCAATGGAATCTTTCTAAAGGATTCTTTCTAATGACCAGCGCAATAGAATCTTTCCAAGGGATTCTATTCCACAGAAAGGAAAGATAAAATCTTTGCAAGAGATTTCATTCCTAGGAAAGGAGGAATAGGATATTTCCAGGGGATTCCATCCCAAGGAAAAGATCAATAGAATATTTCCAAGAGATTCATCCCAAGAAAGGAGCAGTAGAATATTTCCAAGGGATACTATTCCAAGAAAAAGAACAATAAAATCTTTCCAAAGGATTCTATTCTGATGACCAGAGCAATAGAATGCTTCCAAGGGTTTCTATTCCAAGGAGACTAGTAGAATCTTTGCAAGAGATTATCTTCCTAGGAAAGGAGCAATAGAAAATTTCCAAGGGATTCAATTCTATAGAAAGAAGCAATAGTCTTCCCAAGGGATTCCATTCCATTGAAAGGAGCAATAGAATCTTTCCAAGGGATTCTATTTCAAAGAAAACAGTAATATTTCCAAGGGATTCTATTCAAATGAAAGGACCAATAAAATATTCCAGACAGATTCTGTTCTTCAGGAGGGCTAACAGTCTTTCTAAGAGATGAAAGAATTTATGAATTATTTAGAAATATGTAGTGATTCAGTCGTTAAGTGTGTTGTGGGGTAAAAACAACACTACACAACACGGAAATCTCGCGACAGAGTTAAGAAAATTTTCATTATAGGGCATTCATGCGAAAAGTATTGGATACCAGTTATATTTATTTTGAAACGAGGCACGCCGATGAAGGTTTAAAGTTTACTGAACAGAATTTTGATTAGTTTGAATTGAAGTTTCATGAACAAGACGAGTTATACACAACTACCTATAAAGCCTATAACACTCTGAGCGTTACGAGATTTCTGGGAAGTGAAGTATTGCTTTTAAACTACTATACACATGACTCAATAACCACATCTGTTGACTGAACAAATCCATGAATTCTTTCAACCTTTAGAAAAATTATTTTGGTCCTTTCCTTAGAATAGAATCCTTTGGTAAGATTCTATTGGTACTTTCCTTCGAACAGAATCCCTTGAATAGATTCTATTGGTCCCTTCCTCAGAATAGAATCCTTTGGAAATATTACATTGGTCTTTTCATTCGAAAATTGCCTGGAAAGATTATATTGGGCCTTTGCTTAGAAGAATACTTTTTAGAAAGATTATATTGGTGTCCTTTCATTAGAAAGTCCCACAGATAGTCCCGTAGGTCCTCTCTTTAGAATAGAAGGCCATGGTAATCCATTTTGGTAGAGTAGCGGATTAGCAACTGGAGATTTGAGAGTTCGAAACACAGTCCAACCAAGGATCGTAGTGTTGCTCCAATGCGACATCAATTCAACTACCTACCCATAATTAGCATCTTTAGCGCTCATTCCATTAGAGGAAAGGAGGAATAGATTATTTCCAAGGGATTCTATTCCAAGGAAAGCAGCAATGGAATATATCTAAGGGGTTCTATTCCAATGAAAGGACCAATAGAATGTTCCAAGGACAGATTCTATTATTAGGAGAGGGCCAATTGAATCTTTCTAAAGGTTGAAAGAATCTATCATCAAAATCAAAATACAATACAATCGAATCCAAATTCTGGCTTTGGGCTTATCGTTCAGTACTGGTAGCGTAACAATGATTAAAAGTTCGTAAAATAAATGTCCGTCATATAGTCCAGCTCCGGAGAGTTGGCATTTGAATCACGTCAATTCTATTGGTTCATTATATAGAGTAGACTCATTTGGAAATATTTCATTGTTCCTTTACTTAGAATAGGAAATCCCCTGGAAAGATTCCTTACTCTTCCCCTTATATTAGGAAAGATTTCTTGCTCCTTTTCTTAGAATAGAATCCATTGGAAAGATTTCTTGCTCTTTTCCTTAGAATAGAATCCTTTGGAACGATCTATTGCTCCTTTCCTTAGAATAGAATCCTTTGAAAAGATTATATTAATCAAGACCAAAATTGGTTAAATGTCATGCAAGGAAGACTGGAATTTTGAGTGTGAGCAGTACTTAGGCAGTATGTCGTTTTTACATCGATAATGTTAAATTGTTAAATTTCAAAGCACCTTTACTGAGCTGATTACGGATAACATTTGACTAGTTTAGTTTAATATCAATGATTGCATTATACTGTACTGAAATGCTATTTTCTAAATATTTTGTTTCTTATTTCTTAACAAACTTTTAATAGACATATGTATAAACTTACAAAATTGTATTTTTCACAAAAAGCAGTCTCTAAAAAAGTTTTTTTTTGCGTTTTGCTCAACGCAATTTCAGTATAATGTATATAATAAATAGAACACGGAATTCGTTTTTTATTTATCTTTACAAACTCCTGTGTCACAAAGAAAAGGCAAATTGCTAATTCATAAGTTTAAATCTTTAAATTGAGGGTAAATAACATTTATGTTATTTTTTAAACTTAAAAGGAGTAGGGTAAAATGCATCTTTTGAAATATTAAAAGGATGTAAAAATCTCAAAATCGTCGTTTCTAAAGTGTAGGGGATATCGGATATTTTATAGACGTTGCTGGTTCAACAAGCCGATGTGAGGACATTTGAGGGCACGACAAATTTAAAGTGCACCAGCCCTCGTCCAGCCAAAGACCACAGTCTTTGGCTGGACTGAGATTCGAACTCGCACACACAACCCTCCGGCTGCTAATCCGTTTCTTACCAACTGCGGCCCAATAAAAATGGGAGGCAGTTTTGTATTTTGTTGAAATTAGGAAAATGGTAGCAAATTTAAGAAAATAAAGGTCAAATAATCAAAATAAAATACTTTATTTAAAAATTAATCGATACTTTTCCATCCCACATATAGGGGTACTGATTCATGACAAATTTTATTTCATACATGTAACTCTTAGAAATATTTCTAGACTATAAATATTATTATAAATATTAGAAATTATTAAATATTAGAAATTAAATAGTAAAAATAGGCCCTTCGCATTCTAAATTATATCAATTTTATGCACTTTAGCTATTTTAAAATTTATTTAGATAAAACTATTCAAATTTAAAGCACATGAGGATATATTGCTTAACTTTAAAAGCCATTTTTTCGTTCTACACCGAAAAGAAATTTCAACGTGAAATATTTTAACCTAAAATTTAAATAGGAATTCTTAAATCCACTTTTTGAAAAAAATTGAATTTAACAAAAGTTGTCGAAGAAATTGTGAATTAGAGCCAGGAGTTCTGAAAGTTTTACTGCCTAGCAATTTGATTAACCGGTGTAATCTCAAACGTTCATATATCCTTTTTTCACCCGAGTTCCATCTTTTCTCCATAGGTGGCGCTGTGTGGAACTCGATCAGGAAACTTCTCTCAGTTTCTCTTAAAGCACTGATGAGTGTGTGAAGACGTGAAAACAATCGTTGAAGAATTTCGTTATAGAATTCTGAAAATGAGATTCAAAAAGTCAACAAGAATGAAATACACAGTTAAGACAAGAAAAAGTTATAAATAAAAACAAAAAAAATTGATCTTTATATTTCTCCGAGAACTCAATTTAGAAAAGTAAACATCAAATAATTTGTTTAAGCTTTAAGTAAACTATCAAGTGCAAATGAATGCGACAAGTTTCATAATTTATTTTTAAGCTTATTCTGTTTACGAATTTTTTTTAAATAGTAACTGAGCAAAAAGATTTTAAGTCAAAGTTATATCTAGGTAATAATTCTAAAAATAAACTGATTATAAAATGTATAAAATATTATTAATAAGAAACTGAATTAAACTGGCGGTGAAAAGTTTGTGGTAGTTAGCATTTTTTATTAAACTTTTAGAATTATTGGAAAACAATAAAAATGCTTATGCAAGTAAAATATCTACTTACTAAAAACTATTAACTTTTAATTTGAAAAATACATTCCTTGTATTTCAACCATATTAGAGCATTTTCTTTTTGTTCTTTCACAAAATATTATACGATAAATTCTCTTTTTTTAGAAATGAAACCAGCTAACTTATAGAAATTTTAAATGAAAAGCAATAATTAGAATTTTAATTGTTTTGATGTTCTAAATTTTTAAAATAATAAGTTCATATTTTAATCTTTAAAAGATAAGTATCATAATATTAAGCATAAAATTGTTTGATTTACTTCCTCTTATAGTTTTTCGCTATAAGTAAATTTTCACTTTAAAACAATCTCCTTTCAAAGATGACAAACAGGATTTAGTGTATGTATGTATATTGTATTGTAAGAATGTATGATTTTTTAACTTTTGCTTTGAACAACGCTTCTTATATCTCTCCCTAACTGCAATACCGCCATAACTATATAAAAATTCTCGAATACCTAATTTAATGTAAGAAAGATTATAAATACATGCTTCTGCATGCTGCAATACTACCACAACTGTCCTGTACTGGATCCTCAAGTGCACTCTACAGGAATCTACGATTGTGGCAGTTTTATAGCATAACTAATCCTTCAACAAAAGTACTTGCAAATAAAGACAAGAATTAAAACATAAAATACAAAAAGCTAGGGAAGCTGCCACACAAATGAGAAATGAATTAAAATATAAAATTCTAGGGTTAGTACAGCAAATAAAAACACAAAAAGCTAGGGAAGCTGCTGAAAATGCAGTCGAATGCACACACAAATAAAAAGAATTAAAACATAAAATACAAAATTCAAGGGTAAAGTACATTAAAAATATACAAAAAGCTAGCGAAGCTGCTGAAAATTCAGCCAAAAGTACACGCAAATAAAAAGAATTAAAACATAAAATACAAAATTCAAGGTAAAACACTCAAATAAAAATGCAAAAAAATTAGAGAAACTACCTACCAGTAACGTCCAATGAGAGTTGTTTTGATTAGAGCTGCACAGGTTAGTAAGTATGCTGTATTCATGCATTCATTGGTGTACCATACTTAGTCTTTCTACACATAAATCTAGGAAATTTATATTTTGGGTAGTGGTGGTATTGCAGAGGAGGGTATGATATTATCAAGGAAATATTTTCATATATAAATGCTACTATTCATATTATAGGGATAAATGCAATAAAAATCATCTTTATTATTGTTTTAAATATATTTGTAAGTAAAATGCAGCTGTGTCAAATAACAGTATCACAGCCTCCTAGTATATGATGAGTATATATATATATATCACTATTAAAACAGACAAATTAAAAATAAAAATTATGCTACATGCACAGCTTTATTTATGAAGTACAATTTGATTCAGGAAAATATTCGTTATTTTGTGGATGGAAACCAACATTATTTATATATAAAATTTGTTAAATACTTTCAAATACAATACAAGATATAATAAAACTGAATAAGTTGTAATGCTGAGTATAGAGGTAAAATTGGAATTAATGAAAATCGTAAAATCAATCATACATATAGAAGACAAATAAGAATACCTGCAATAATATTACATTTTAAATCCATTTCAAATTTAACTCTCAATAACTTACCTTAAAAATTAATTTATGATTCAACTCTAACAATTGTAAATTAATTAACATCTTATACAATTAGAATACTTTACCTATTTAGAATCTAAATCCACGTTAAAACTGTATTGAATATTTATTTGCAAATATTTTCTTACAAAATACAATTTTGTGTAATTAAATTTTACAAGGAGAAAACTAATTCGTAGTGTTTACATATTGAAATTCAAATCAATGTATGAGGAAACCAATTATGAAGTAGATAAAGTTTTATTTAACATAATGAAAACAAAGAATTTGGCATTTCAAAACATACTTTTTAAAGATTGTTATTTCCCCCTTTCTCTCTCTCCAAAATGACACCCTATTTTAAATATTTTTAATAATAAAATATCCTAACTTAAAAGTATTCTGATCTCATGCTTGATATATTATTGAGTGATGGATACGTAAAAAATATAATTAATCTGCTGAATTTGTAAATAATGTTAAAAAGAATGCAAAGTAATAATACTACTCATAATGAAAGGAAGAGGAGAAAACACATCTAATTTAGAAACATATTTCGACAGAAGTTTTAGCATTCTATATAAATTGGTTTATTCTTCCTGTTAAACATTTGATAGAGCAGAACAAACCTTTTGCTGTCTGAATACGTAAGCGTTTTGGTATTTATTCTTTATACTTGTAAATCTATAGGTATAAACATAATCGAAGTCTTGTCTGTTGTTCTCCACATAATCTCCCTATTTCCATATTGCATAATCTTCAAACCAGAAATTCACTGAAAAGAATTAGTTTTTACTGAACAGAAATTTCATTTGAAGTGGAACACAATAGGATTCATGTACAAAATGCCTTTTTTGGAAGGCAAAACTTTCTTTGTATTTCAGTTTTTACAATTTATTACATAACCATATTGATTGCCTAAAACATCTTAATGAAACGAATATTCATGTTCTTTAATATAATACACGCAGAGAAAACCAATTTTAAAGAAACATTTCATATCAAGAATTCCTTAAAAATCCACCAATTTTCCAAATTATGAAAATCCCTTAAATTGGAGATCCAATGTATGGTACCACAAAGCTTGGACATTTCCTTTGATAGTTGCGAATTTTTCAAAAATTTTACATTTACCTTTAAAAACTAAAATTTTATTATTTTATTTAAAGGGCCCGGGGCAATATAAGGATACGTCCCATTTCAAAATTTTCAGGCTATCAATTTTCAAGTTCAAAGTTTTAATGGTTCATCCCCTCTATTCAAGAGATCACGTTATCTTAAATTTTCAAGTATTGAGGACTCATTTAAACAATCAGAAATTGCATTGATCCTCTTGAATATTTTGCTTTTAATTATTTTTCAGGTCCTAGGTAGCTCGGTTGGCAGAGTAGCGGATTAGCAACCGGAGGGTTGCGAGTACGAAACTCGATCCAACCAAAGACCGTTGTGTACGTGGGGGCTGGTGCACGCTAAATCTGTCGTGGCATTAAATATCCTCATGTTGGCGTGGTATGGAAGTTTGGAGTGGGGTGTCAGTTCAGGGTTGACCTCGTTAAATGACCGTGGTTCGAAATTTCGAGGTGTTGTCCTTGGAACTTTCCCTTAGGGGTTGATCCCGGACCGTCGATAATGGCCTGTCGTGTTGCTCCAGTGCGATGTTAATTAACTACCTACCTACCCAACCCTTAACTTTTTTCATTACGGAAATTTCATTCTGTGGCTTATCCGTATATTGCTCGGATCCCTTCAAAATGTATTTGATTTCATGTTTTATTGTTTGGTGCCTTTTCATGCGTCTTGTGGAAATTTGTGTTTTTATCGTGCTTTCTTCTGTTATTAGTCTACACTTTCCTCACTGTTTAATTAATGGATTTTCATGTGTGATAGTATTAATAAATAAACAAACGCTTTGTTTATATAAAGATAATAATCAATTCGTACATTTTTTCAATGTTTAATTAATGGATTTTTCTATACGACAGTATGAATAAATAAACAAAAGCTTTGTTCATATAAAGATAATAATCAATTTATATATTTTCACTGTTTGCTTAATGGGTTTTTTGTATGACATTATGAATAAACAAACGCTTTGAAGATAATAATCAATATGATAAAGATAATAATCAATTCGTACATTTTTCACTGTTTAATTAATAGATTTTTTTGTATAACAGTATGAATAAATAAAGAAACGCTTTGTTTATATAAAGCTAATTAATTCGTATATTTTCACTGTTTAATTAATGGATTTTTCTGTACGACAGTATGAATATGGATTTTTCCATATGACAGTATATGACGAACGCTTTACTTAGATAAAGATAATAATCAATATTTATTGGTGTTTTTATGTAAAGTTCTTGGAAACGAATGGATTGCAGCCTTCGCATCCGTAGTAAGAAACAGCGACAGATACTAAATTTTTCAACAGATACGGTCCAGACCTGCTCCCCGATTAGGATTAAGAATGATCTACTTCATTGCGCCCTTTAGGTCCTGCTTTCCTTCATTGCCTTCTATGCAACTCCCCTGCTTCCTCTGAAGCTGCGAATAAATAATTCAAGTCGTCGGAATTGTTGTTTGTGCTCATTGTGACCTCCCGACTTGCAGAAGCGGACAGAGGGGATAAATAAATGAGTGGATATAGAAAGATAGCTGTTACTGGAAAATGTCCAACTCTCAATAATCTTAACGATGTTTTCAAAGGGATGCGGAGAAGAGTTTAAAAACAGGAATAGTTATTGGTTTTATTTAGATAATTCAATTTATTTTATCCCCAACGCTACTTATTTCGTACTGCTAATGATCTTAGCATTGAAAGAATTGTACCATAAAATGTCCGTAGCTTCTATAAGAGGAGTAGAAATTAATGAAAAATAATTGAAAAACTTTTTGGGTGTTATTAAATTGATGAACAAAATAATGCTTTTGGAGCAGAGATTAGGACTATCTAGGTACAAGTGCGCGATATGGTGTTGAAAATGACAGATGAAAATATTCCTAATTAACTCTTTGGGGTTAGGTGGGTTAAAACTGTCCCACCTTTTGCTTAGCTTTCTATGCATGGTAGGATATTTTTTAACCCACCTCAAAAAGTTGAAATTACTCATAGTCATACAGTTTAATATTTTATTTAAAGTTTTTCACTGAGTTGGCAATGCTATAAACTAACTATAAATGTGTAAATAACTGAAAACAAAAATTTACACATGCCAAAAAGCATTAGTAAGCTTTTGACACTGTTCTGCTTATGGTTGGCGGATAGCGTGGTGCAGTAAATTTTTGTCTTTCATAACGGTAAATGTTTTCTTTCGTAAAAATTTATTATGATCGAATAAATCGTTTTATAATAAAAAACCATATTACTTCATGTTTTATTCTAATTTTGAAGCTGAATAAGTGAATAAACAATTCTGTGCAACTTGTTCTTTTCTTTAAAATCGTGTGCCTCAAACAGTTAATACATACGTGAAGGGTTTATATGCATACTTTCACCTTGCAACCTGCAGTCTTTCCTGCATGACTTCTAACCAATTTTGAACCAAAAGAATCTTTCCAAAGGATTGTAGTCCAAGGGGAAGCACCAACAGAATCGTTCCAAAGAATTCTATTCTAAGGAAAGGAGCAATAAATATTTCAAGAGATTCTATTCTAAGGAAAGGAGCAATAAAATATTTCCAAGAGATTCTATTAGAAGGAAAGAGCGATAGAATATTTCCAAAGGATTCTCATCTAAGGAAATACCAATAGAATATCTCAAAAGGATTCTGTTCTACAGAATAGGCTAATAGAATCGTTCCAAAGGATTCCATTCTAAGGAAAGGAGCAATAAAATCTTTCCAAGAGATTCTATTATAAGGAAAGGTGCAATAAAATAGTTCCAAATTATTCTCGTCTAAGGAAATGCCAATAGAATTTTTCGAAAAGGTTATATTCTAAAGAATGGGCCTATAGTATGGTTCCAAACGATTTTATTTCAAATAAAGGTTCAATAGAATCGTTCCAAAGGATTCTATTCTATTAAAAGGACCATTAGAATCTTTCTTAAGGTTGAAAGAATCCATGAAATCCTTAGAAAGATGTGGTTATTTAGTCATTAAGCTTGTTGGGGGTAGAAGCAACACTAAACTACTCGGACAATGCCAAAATGTACCCAGGATCATGTGACTAAAACTAGTAGCAACGTGATCCTTAGACTGCTTTCGTCTGCTGAGTGGAACCTAACATTCATCATCTGATTGATCCACAGGACGGGAGAAGACGCCTATCAATTGATTGATCATTTGATAGTAGTGACTTTGTCGATTTCACCACTTTATTGCCATTCAATAGAAATGCGAATTCACCCATCTACACTGTCATAAGATGTAATATCGCCAAACGAGGCGATAAGATACCAAATCGGTCAACCAAGTCAATTTTTCACAGAGCAGTCACATGACTACTAGTCGACATGTTGGTCACACTTTTTGAAGCTACTCTTAATAGTAATGCTCAGTCTACCTATATTTAGCTTACCTCGATAATGGTTGAAGTTACCTACTACTTGAAGAATACTAAAAGCAATAAAAAATTGCTCAAAAGTTCTTTTATAAAATTATAAAAATATAAAATTTTCATTCACAAAAGCACGATCATAACTTAACACGTTCTTCAAAAATTCTATAATATACACGAAAATGAATTGTGCGTGTTTAAAAGAAAATTTGCCTATCTGCATGTCGTTATGATAAAATTGAGACAAATATACCTTTTTCTTTATGAACAGTTATGACATAAATATTTTTTAAATCATCTCATGTTAGTTTTTATCTTTTTGCAAAATTTTATTCACTCCTTAACTTAACTTAATCTAACTTTCAAATTAGAGCTATCAGCAAAATTCTTTCTACCTTTAATTCCACACCCAGCTAACGCACAGCGCCTAAGAAAATGCCCAGGAACCATTAAGTCCCACAAACATTACTTTTTTACATTTCCTGAGACTTCAGTAAAATGCTGATATCTGCAGTTTCAACAACTACTTCTCTAAATCGATAAATTTCCTGGTTCTTCTCTAGCAAAATACTTCAAAATAAATTAAGATTAATGGCTTGGCAAAGAGGTCTAGACGAGTATTGGTCTGTGGGGAGTCGAGTTGTAGGGTATCCGGTGAATTTCGATGCAACAGAAAAGCTCTATAAGTGATAAAAATGAAAATTTGAGTTTTGAAAACTTGATTTATTCGCTTTCCAGTTAAAAGAACGTGATTCATTAAATAGAGGAAAAAATTTGTGATTTAAATGAGAATTTTTGGGTTTCTTTGCATTTCGAGTTTCTGAATCCCACGAGAATTTTTTTCTCCACTACGAGGTTCTTAAATTACGAAAGTTGTAGTAAAATATTTCTGGAGCCGTTGATTGATATGTAGAGGGGAAATAGAAAACTGGATCAAACCTTTCCCCAAGACACACAAACCCCTACGTATGAAATAAGAAAGAGGGTACAGTGAAAGAATAATTCCGATCGGTATTTAATTCGTTCCAATTACTAAGAAAGATAATGTATTTGTTTTAATTCACCTCAACTTATTGAACACAAAATAGAATTTATCATAATTGTAAGTGGCTCCTAAAATAATAGCTTTAATTAAATAATCATAAACTTATACCAGGGGAGCTCACAAAGATAATTTCGATAAATCAGTTAAGAAAAAATATTTGAAGTTAGAGGAAATTTCCCAGTTGAGCTATATTTGATCCTTGATTCTTACGACAATAATGCCAGATGTAACATGAATATTAGTTCTTTATTTGTAAAAAAAAGCTTTTTGTTATCAATTTTAAAAATGTCATTAATAAGAGAGTGACATTTGCTTTCAAGTAAAGAGCAAGAATTAAAATTGTGTTTTGAAGGATATTGTCAAGAATTTTTATAAGGACTAATTGTTTTTATTAATTAAGACCAAAAGTTTGAACAATTTAATCCTCCAAGTGGTTTCGACGAGATATCTCGTCTATAAAAATCTGACCAATTTTGCAAATGTCTAGATATATCGTCATAAAGATATTGCCGATTTTTTTATGATGACGAGATCAAGTTTTCTTCTAGCGACGAGATATCTCGTCCATCAAGATCTACTAATGGTTTTGCTAATGACAAGATATCTCGTCAAGACAACCACCAGAAGGGCTAAATTAAGAACAGAGGACAAAATAAATAAAATGTTTTGAAAGGATATAATTTACAGTGTATCTCGATTCTTCGGAAAAGAAATAATTGTCTTGTAAGATACTTAATGAAATATGTTTGTAGTGCAAATATTTTTCGAATGAATTTGGGAATCAATTCATCAATCTTGTAACCTAAATTTTGCGCTTGCTCAATTTCTGTAAATTTCTCACCTTATATAAGACTACTGCTCCAAATATTCAATACCCTTCCTGTTCGATTAAAGGAACGGCCTGTAATGCACAAAGAAAGCTATTAAAACAGACCTTAGAGTTCAAATGCAAATAATTTCGAATGATGTTATTCAATCTAATATATAACCAAAATTTTACTACATAAATATATAAAATTATCACCCTGCTTAATAAGAGGCTGTTACAACTATTTGATGTTATTCTATACTTGAAAACTGTAACATCAAATACAGCTATGAGAGCAAATAAAGCTGATAAATTGGTATATACGAATACGAACAGTTTGGAATAAATACGTTGATTAATTCAATCGATCTATAACTAAACGTTTACTATTTCCATACACAATATACATTCATATCTGTTTTCACAACTCACAAGACTGTTGTTGCTCAAAATTGTACTTTTTACTCTTCTATACTTTAAAAGTACAACCTCTAATACGGATTATGGGAGAAAACAAAGATGATAAATCGGTATATACAAGACCATATAGTTTAAATGCAGCAGTTTCGAATAAATATATTGATTCAATCCATCGGTTCTACTACCACCAAAATTTTACAACTTCCATACACAATACACTTTCATATGTGCTTTCACAGTTCACGAGACTTGCTCAAAATAGTACTTGTTACTTTTCTATACTTTAAAAGTGTAACCTCTAATGCATCCTAGGGCAGCAAACAAAGCTGATAAACTCGGTCCAGCCAAAGACCGTCGTGTGCACGGGGGCTGGTGAACGTTACATCTGTCGTGGACTCAAATGTCCTTACGGTAGCGTGGTGTGGAAGTTTGGAGAGTGGGGTGCCAGCTCAGGTGTTGTCCTCGTCATCTGACCGTGGTTCAAAATTACTAGGTGTTGTCCTTGGATCTTTCCATTCGGGATTGATCCCGGACCCTCGCCAATAGCCCGTTGTGTTGTTCCAGTGCAGCATTAATTAGCTACCTGCCAAAGCTGATAAATCGGTATATACAAGACCATATAGTTTCAATGTAAACAATAACCAAAATTTCACAATACACTTTCATATGTGCTTTCACAGCTCACGAGAATGTTGCTCAAAATAGTACTTGTTACTTTTTACACTTTCATATGTGCTTTCACAGCTCACGAGAATGTTACTCAAAATAGTACTTGTTACTTTTTACATTTTCATATGTGCTTTCACAGCTCACGAGAATGTTGCTCAAAATAGTACTTGTTACTTTTTACATTTTCATATGCGCTTTCACAGCTCACGAAAATGTTGCTCAAAATAGTATTTGTTACTTTTTTACACTTTAAGTCCAATCTCTAATGCACCCTACGGTGGCAAACAAAGCTGATAAAGCGAAATGGCGCGTTTTAAAACCAGGTTTACCAAAAGCACATTTCATGCTCAAGCAAACAAAAACCCCACCGTAATTAAAACAGAACGAGGGGTCGAATTCCGGTGAATCAGAGAAATTCCTGAAGACCCCGTTCGATCTGAGTTTAAGTTTTCAAGACATTAATCTCCAATCATGCTCTATAAGCATATTTTTCTTCGCGTTTCTCCTCTGTTGGGTGGTTTTAATTTAGCCTCAGGATTTTCCGAGTGATTAGATTAGAGTCTTAACGACGCTTTGATTCCGCCATTTGCGCCCCTGAGCTCCAAGGGGCTCTCAGGAACCATTAGGAAAGCATTGGGAGTCTGCGTTGTTTCTCCCGCCAGAGGTGTGGAAGGGACGGTTATTAGGGCTGAACGGGTAGGGTACGCCTGATCAGAAATTATACGCTTGCTTGGGCTGCAACCTTGCGTGCGTGAAATTCGGAATGTAAAATTTACATAGACACGTCGCCTCTGCGAAGAATTTTACCCGAAATGTGCGGCGTAAACAAACTTTGGGCAAGAATTTTCCTTTTTGCTTGGCGAATACTTTTGATAAGGGGAATACCAACTTTTGGTTTTAGAGAGGGGGCCGGAGACCCGTGTCGGGGCATTAAAGTGAGTTTTGAGGGGTATATAAAATGCATGTGATGGCGAATAATACTTGCCAAATAAATGGGAAGTGTGGCTTTAAATTATGTGCCTGGATGTGTGTGAGTAATGCTGCAATGATGAATTTGCGCAGTGAAAGTGGTTAAAATGAGCTTTAGGGGATCTTTCAGACGGCTTAATTTCGATATTTCACATTTCAATGCGTTTGAAATGCTTCAGGCAGAAATAGGTGGAGAATGAAACGGTTTTCGGAAACACGTTGATTGGAGGCTCCAAATACGACGTATCAATGAACACCAACACTTTAACTGTCTTTGAGTGACGCCAACTAGTTTTTGGCGCAATAATTTAACTTTTCAGTTAAAATTTCCAAAACTTACCAAAAGAAATACAGAGGACGAGCATTTACATTATTTAGTCTATACCACCCATAGAAGTAAAATATCGCACTTGACCAAGTCGTGTAGAGAATGTACACAAACCACCGTGAGTCACACTATTTTTGTCCCATCCAAAATATCCAACTTTGTGTGCGTGGAAAACTGTTCCTTTTTATCACCAATAAATATATTTAATTTTGTTAAAGTATGTTATTTTCTATTATAATGTAACCTGGTTTAGGTACATTAATTTAACTTTCCAATTAAAATTCCCCAAACTTACCAAAAGAAATACAGAGGACGATAACTTATATTATTTACAATCTATACCTACCACAGAAAAAAAGCCCTCCTGACCAAACCGTGTAGAGTTTGTACTCAAACAACGAACGCCATGTATCACGCTATTTTTGTCCTGTTTGCCCAGGGTTCCAGCTTTGTATGTGGAAATTGGTGTTTACCTGACTAATAATGCTTAATATTTACAAAACGCATTTAATATTCACAAGTAGTAGTATTTAATACTTACGTTTCCAAAGGAAAAAGCAAATCAAAAAGACTTCTCTAACAAAATTAACTTTCCACCTAATTATTTCACTGATGGAACACTCATTGGATTAAGCAAAAAAGACTTTAAAAAGAAATTTCATGTAAAATTTTGCACGTGCACTATAATAATAGTTATATTTCATTCTTATACCGCATTTTTTATATAATTCATTTATCAGCTGCGATAAAAAAGTAAACTTTACGTCTAATTACAAATTTTCCCGAGACAAAAATAATCAAATTACAATTATGAAGATTTCAAGACATAATAGACATCTTGCTCTTTTATGTTGAAGAGTTTTGATGTTCTTGGAATTGAAAAATAGTATTTTTCCTTAATTTTTACTTTTAAATGTTTTTTCTTTATAAGGGAATAGAAATACAATCACCAAATTACACCACGCTATTTGTTAGGAAAGGCTCTCCATTAAGAATAATTTTTAATATTGTCTCTCCATTTCTAGAGATACCAGAGCAATTTGAAATTTGTAGCAAATTGGCAAAATTTCTATTTTCGTCGATCCCTCAGATTCAGCAATGAAGGCTATTAAATTATATTCTGACGTTTCCTAAGAGACCTTTTTCTGAAGAATGCAACGATATAAAAATTTTAAATTTGTGTCAGAAATTTATTGAACTATAGCTGTCGCAAACATGCCACTTTTGTGCTAGAAAATCAAAATTTGTGTGACCTTGAACTTTAAAAGTCAATAATTAACAAAATATAGATTTTTGAAATCTAATATTTTGCAGTTGGTCATTACTATATGTGACCTATTTAAAAACTGATTTTCATTAAAATCGGTGATATGTCAGCCACAGCCGATTTGCTCATTTTACGTGGAATGACCCAGCTACAAAAATAAAAGAAATATTAAATAATAAATATATATTCAATAGAATTATTAAATAATAAATCACCTAAGCGAAACTAAAATCTTTAATCAGTTCCACAAAAAAATCGATCTTATAAGTAGCAAAATTTAGAAATAAATCTAAAATAATATATACTACATGAGCATTCCTTCAAGTAACTTAAAATTGAAATATTAAACTCTAGTTTCATGTGATATGTTTGCAAAATCATTCTGTCCAAAAATCATATACTTAAAATATATTTGATAAAAGCTTTTAGGATTTTTTTAACTTAAGCGAACTTTCAATTAATGGAAGAAGTACAATGAAATAAACATTTTTCTTGGTGTATTAAGATTATTTTATATATTGAGAGGTTGTCGGTTTAACTTCAATTTTAAGAAATGAAATTTGGATTTCGTAGACTAAATAACAAAATTGACCCAGTCAGACTCAATATGTGAATTGAAAGACCCAATATAGAATAGTGAAAACAATAAACTTTTCTAGTAATTAATAATACTCTTTTTAAAAACTTTCAATTAGTATTTAATTTTTCAGAGAAAAGTTTCGTTTTTATATAACTATTAATACAATTAAAAGGTTAAAACAGAAAAATAAAGAACATTAAAATAGTGAAAAATACCTAAACGAGATTATTAAAATAAAAATAAAGATGGATGACGAAGTTAAACTTCTATCATTTATCCACAAAATATCACAAACTATATATGTGATTATTATTAGAAAAACATTCTATTAAACTAGAAACTGAAATCTAGAAAAATATAGAACTAGAAACTTGAAAAAGTAAAGAACATTAAACTAGTGAAAAAAGACACTAACGAGATTATTAAAATTAAGATGATAAAAAGTCAAGTTTTTATCAGTTCTCAGTAAAACACAAAATTTTGAGTATTAGGAAATTATTTTATTAAAAACGAAACTGAAAACTATAAAAATATAAAACTAGAAACTCGAAAAGACAAAGAACATTAAATTAGTGAAAAGACAATAACGAGATCATTAAAATAAAGATGATAAAAAGTTAAGCTTTCATCAGTTTATGATCGAAACATCAAACTCAGTTTTAATAGAAAAATATTCTATTGAAACTAAAACATGAAAACTAGAAAAACTAAAGAACATTTAAATTAGTGAAAAAAGACAATAACGAGATCATTAACATAAAGGAGATGAGAAAGTTAATCTTTCATCAGTTTACGATCGAAACATCAAACTCAATGTTTTATTAGAAAAATATTCTATTAAAACTAAAAACTGAAAACTATAGAAACTCGAAAAATAAAGAACATTAAATTAGTGAAAAAGGGCACTAACGAGATTATTAAAATAAAAGACATGAGTAGAGTTAAACTTTCATGCGTTTATCACCTAAGCATCAAACTGTGAGTATTATTATAAAATTATTCTATTAAAACTAGACGGAGAGAAGGCCGTATCCTGACTATTCAATTTATCACCAGCATTTCACAATCTCTGTATAATAGAATCGAATTTTCCGAAGACAAAGTATGCAGTTTTAAAGCAATTACGCTCAACCTTATATTGAATCAGCAAGCACTAATTGAGTGGTGAATCACACTGTACTCATTAAGTTCGTGTTTATTTTGCTCGAGCGATGCAATATTTGTATATAAACTTCTGGCTAAGAGTGATGAACGATAAATTAATGAACAAGATCCGACTTTGCTCTAATTTATCCAAAGCTCTGCTCTGTTTTGATCTACGCCAGAGTTAATGGGTTTAGGGACTATATTTGATTTAAGTTCAGAAAGCGGTGTACGTATAATGCATGCAGAAAGGACTCGTGGGATATGCTAGCAAATTTTTGTGCTACGGGTAAGATGGTTGGTTGGGTTTTATGACGCACAAGGACCATATTTGGCCATGCTGTGCCAAGCAGAATGTAGACAACGTCAAGTGATGGACATTGTAACGTTCATAGTAACGACTCCGGGTCAGAGGTCAACATTTTCACCACTGACCACCGGTTGTATATCTCGATATATCTATCGGGAAGATCTTCCAGTCCAGATGGTTTTTAAACCTCCTGGTCTCGACGAGAGGTATCTCTTCATAAGAAGAAAACTGACCAGATCTTGATCTCGTCATAAAAAATCGTCAATATCTTGATGACGAGATATCTTGTCATTAGCGAAATTAGTTGGATCTTGATGGACGAGATATCTTGTCATTAGTGAAATTGGTTGAATCTTGATAGACGAGATATGTAGTCATTAGTGAAATTAGTTGGATCTTGGTGGACGAGATATCTTATCATTAGCGAAATTGGTTGGATCTTTATGGTCGAGATATCTAGTCATTAGCGAAATTGGTTGGATCTCGATGGACGAGATATCTTGTCATTAGTGAAATTGGTTGGATCTCGATGGACGAGATATGTAGTCATTAGTGAAATTGGTTGGATCTTGATGGACGAGATATCTTGTCATTAGCGAAATTGGTTGAATCTTGATGGACGAGATACCTTGTCATTAGTGAAATTGGTTGGATCTTTATGGTCGAGATATCTCGTGGAAACCACTTGAGGGTTAAGGGGAGCAAGACTGTCCCCGTTAAACTAACCGTCCCTTGTGTCAACAGAACCGTGGTTACGGGTCGCGTTTTGAGTCGATCCCTAAATACCTTTTTACTGTACCCACAACCAAGAAACACAAATCCCTGTATTTAGGGGCCACGGTAGCCCGGTTGGAAGAGTAGCGGATTAACAACCGACGAATTGCGAGTTTGAAACTCGTTCGCACCAAAGATCGTCGTGTACGTGGGGGCTGGTGCACTTTAAAACTGTACTGATTTTATTATTTTATCTTGGGCGAGTCGCAGCTAGTCCTTTTGTGGACCTTGCGCAATTAAATACAATAATCAACCAATCAACATTAAATCTATCTTTGCCTCAAATGTCCTCACGTTGGCGTGGTGCGGAAATTTGGAGAGTGAGGTATCAGCTCAGGTGTTGACCTCGTCATCTGACTGCGGTTCAAAATTACGAGGTGTTGTCCTCGGATGTTTGCCATCGGGGTTGATCCCGGACCGTCGGCAATAACCCGCTGTGTTACTCCAGTGCGACGTTAATTCAATTACCAATTGACAACCATATTCGGTTGTTAATTGGTAATTGAAATAACGTAGCACACAATTAATGTTTTATTGACGCAGTAGAAAGAAATACATCCAGTGAGGGATAAAACCTGATAGGGATCGAACCTGCAACGCATATCACTCGCAAGTTGTAGCTCAGTAGGGAAACCCACAGAATCATGACAATTCCAGGTAAGATAGATGTGCACTGTATGCTATATGCTTATGCTCCCGTATTTGAAAATATCAAAGCTTTTGAGTTGTGAAAAGTGATTTCAACTGATTTCTAAACTAGTAAGTCACCAGACACTCAAACATCTAGTGAGGCTCCGGATTGAAGGCAGATGACCTTGGGTAAGACCGTTTTTTGTAACACAGGTCCTTGGCCTGTTAAAAAAGGCCTGTCAATGGGTATCCAGGATGCATTTATCAAAAAATCCAATATGAATGAATAGTGCATACATCTTGGTTGTTTGGACGAGATACCTCGTTCATCAAAATCTGGCCAATTTTGCTAATGACGAGATATCTCGTCATCGAGATATTACCGATTTTTTTTCTGATGACGAAATCAAGATCTGGTCAGCTTTTCTCTAATGACGAGATATATCATTCATCAAGATCTTCTGATCAGTTTTGCTAATGACGTTTACCTCGTCGAAAAAAATCATCAGGAGGGTTAAAGTGTACTTATATACTAGAAGATTTTTTAAAATTTTGACTTTAAAAATCCAGTTTTTCCAACAAATCACTGCTTATGCTTAAAATCATTTCAGTGAGAAAAAATCAGATTAAGCTAATTATTAATTATTTAATTTAGATATAATCAGCTAATTGGCATGTTTTTTATCAGTGATATCTCAAATTCTAATTTGTTCAGAAAGGCAATTAGTGTTGGAAATTATTCCTAATATTATTCTTCATGTTTTGACCCTCTATCGAGTTGCTAGAGGGAATAGGCTATTTTTTACAATTGTTTTCACCAAGGAAGTCTAAAAAATCACTATTTTTCAGGAATTTTAACATTTAAAATTCAACTGAAAATTCATTTCTTAACTGGTAACTCTGATTGAGGTTCAGAACAGCCACTGTATTATATAGATTATATTGATACAAATATAATTACAATAGATAAATTCATTGTGGAATTATCACTGTTTGAACAAACCATCCTATTCAAAAACACAGTTATTCAGAAATTGAGTTTAAAATTTCGGAAACATGTTTGTACTGGTGACAAACTAACGAAAAACCCTTGTAACTAGAAAAGTATTCCGAATATTTACAAGATCTTGGTATCGTTTAATAGCTCAGAAATTGGGAAATAATTTGAAGGAATAAAAACAAAATTGATATTCTGGTCAATTTTGGTGATTTCTAGTGCACCTTAAATATAATATATATATATATACATATATATATATATTATATATGATTATTTGCATATATATATGCAAATAATCTATAGCATAATAAAAATATATTTTAAGTATAGATATACAGATAATATACAATGTAATGATACCAATTTAAATACAGAAACAAAACATGAGTAGAATCAAATCAATCAGCCATGTCTGCCATAACGGAGGCTACAAGGGCACTCGCGTATTCTCCTTCTATAGGGACTATTTATTATTGATTATCATTAATTATCTATGTGATTGATTATCTGTGGATGGGTTAACAATATGAAATTATTTAGAGAAAACACAGGCGAACACTTAGTGATCAGGATCGCCTTCCCCCGCAAGGACAGAGGGACGTTCTATTCATTTCGAATCTGTGTATGATAAAAATGGACCGCGTCCAATCAAAAAATAAATGAATGGCTTATTCGTGATGAAAAACTTGGTGTTGGAAAATTTAATAAACAAATTGGGTGGGAAGTTCATTTGGGTACAAAAGTGATTAAGCTCAGAAGGGCTGCCATACGCGAAATCACGCATGGCGACCGCCAGAGGTGATTATTCTTTTTCGCCACCTCGTAATCACTGCTATCGCAACGGGCATAGTACGATAAACTCGAAGTTGAAACCACGCTGAAGACGCCAATTGTCGGAACGCATTGTTAAACCTACCCATTCATAGAATAGACTCGTCCAAATCACGGGATTCAATTGCCAACTTACCGGAGACGGACTATTAACCCTCCTGGTGGTTGTCTCGACAAGGTATCTCCTCATTGACAAAAGGTTTCAGACACTTATGGAAAAAATATCTCGTCATTAGAAGAAAACTGACAGATCTTGATCTCTTCATAAAAAATCGACAATATCTTTATGGCGAGATATTTTGCCATTAATGACATTGGCCAGATATTGATGAAGGAGATGTCTCGTCGAAACCACATGGAGGGTTACGGTTTGATAGTTTTTGCTAATGACGTGATATCTCTTCCATCACAGATCTGGTCAGTTTTTTCAAATGAGGTGATACCTCGTCCATCAAGATGTGACGAATTTTGCTAATGACGAGATATCTCAATAAAGATACTGCCAGTTTTTTGATGATGACGAGATCCAATATGCGGTCAGTTTTTCTAATGACGATGTATCTCGTCCATCAAAGGTCTGGTCAGCTTTTCTAATGACGAGATATCTCATCTATCAAGATCGGATCAGTTTTTCTAATGACGAGATACCTCGCCGAGACAAAACTGCCTTGTTACTCCAAGTAGGAAAAACAAACTGTCCCTTGCCCAGAACTGTTGACAGCTTGAAATAGGTTTTTGCATCAAGGGCTACTACAGACCAGTTTTCGATGCGAAGGTAAACCACCAGGAGGGTTAATAGTGACAAAATCTCTAAATATGAGTATAAATACGTTGAAAACATTATTAGATTGATAAATCCTGATACTCAATATTAATATGAATTTAAAGGCGAACCCAGTTTTAAGTATAATTCCTATCAGTATATTTTGACAATCTCATGCCTGTAAATTAACCCTCCTGGTGGTTGTCTTCACAAGGTATCTCGTCATTAGCAAAGTTGGCCATATCTTGATGGACGAGATTTCTCGTTATTAAAAGAAAATTGACCAGGTAGGTAGGTATTTTATTTAACCCTCCAACTGGGCTACTGCGGCCCAGAAAATTGACCAGATCTTGATCTCGTCATCATGAAAAATTGACAATATCTTGATGACGAGGTTTCTCATCAAGTATTAGCAAAATTGGTCAGATCTTGATGGACGATATATCTCGTCGAAACCATATGGAGGGTTGAAAGAGTCTGTATACGCAATATTGTGTGCAAACCATATAAAATGTTAATGTCCATATAAAGATCTGGACCAAATATAATAGATAAAAAATATATTAGTTTTGCAATCTTACATACAATTTTTGTCATACTCTTGAATAAGGTTAGTAATTTCTGAAAGCCGAGAAAAGATTAAAAAAGCTGCATATATTTGATGGTAGAAATAATGCGCTCTTTGCTATATTCTCCTGAAATACAGACATCTGTTCTTCTTAACGCCTGAAAGATAACCGCAAAGTTTATCAGACCAGGCTAGACTGAGGTCATTTTTATTTTGTGCAAAAAGTACTCTTTGCCAAAAATCACATTAACCGCATTGTTTTGATCTTTCGAGGCAGCAATTGCGGAAACTGCACACTATTATATGATATCATGAGCACCACTTCTTAAAATTAGCATGTCTGTATTTTGATGCAATTCCCATCGTGTAACCCTCCTTGGGAAATTATCTCTTATTTTTAAAAGGAATGTTATGAAAGCAGAAAGGAATTGAAAACAAAATTTGCATTCAAAGAACTGTTTTAATGAGAGCAAACTTTTATTTCGGTGAAAGAGACTTGGAATTTCATCTTTAGGGAGTAGAAAAAATATTCCCCAATGTGTTTTTTAATCCAAGCAACATTCAGCACCTAAACACATTAGCCTATTTTTATTGGATAGTTTAATAATAAAACGGGGAACTGTTTAAATGTTTACTGGAAAATAATTTAATTATTCGTAGATAGAACAGAAAAATAGGTGGAATAATCTCTATTATAAAGGGAAGTGTTTGTGTGTGTGTGTCTGTGTGCGATGTCCAGACGAATCTCTAGCACTTACAGCCATGAAATTCGGAACACAGGTAGCCCTAAAGGTGACTGAATGTCCCTTGAAGCCCAAATTTTTAAATTTAATCCAGAAAATTTTTTAATTAATATTTTGTGCTGAGCATGTAGTCCCTCCTCCACTATGACGTATCTGCGCAGACCGATCGGACATATACTTATCGTGCATGCTTTCTCTTCACTAAAAATACCCTTCTTCAAATTGAAATGATGGTGTAGTGGGTAACGCGGCGTACTGTGGCTGCGGTTAGTGCTTTGGCGTGAGGCCTCCTGAGTTCGAACCCGGCCGACGGAAAATTTTTATTTTTCGCCTCTATATTTTTTAAAAATAGTAAATATACTCTAATCCTTCCAATTTTTTCTGTACTTTCTTTTGCTTTGTCCTTTTATTTTTTGAGTCTAACACAATTATTTTTAAAAATTTAATTGATTTTATGCAGCTTTTTCAATTCTGAAACTGGTTTCTCTGTAGTCACTGTTTTGTCCTTTTTCGTACCACCAATGAAAAGCAAACTGAAGCTCCACCCCCCTACATGTTCGACTCCAAGTGCCAAGTTCCTACCATCAAGAAATGTTCTGCAACTCAGTTAATAAATTACATGAAATGAAGTAACAGTGTTTATTACTGTTTAATTTGGTTTTGATTTCGCTGACATTGTGATTCATATTTAGGTCGTTTGTCGCAATCAGTGAGGTGACATAATAAGACTTTTTAAAAGTATAGCGTTATATTTAAAGATTCAATCACATTTTTACTTCAGTAGTGGTTATTTCATAACTTACTTTTGAATTTGTATAATTTCTGTATTTGTATAATACAAATTTATCGACACTGCATGACACAGATGAGGCTATGAACTACACAACAGTTTTTGAACACATTGGAGCCATCTGGAGTACCCTCGCACATATTACAGCTAGAAATTGGGGCACCGATTATGCTTCTCAGATATCTGCATCCACCTCACTCAGCAATGGAACAAGACTATCTATCAAGAAACTGATGCCGAATATTATTGAAGCCACCATCATGACTGGACATGCCGCAGGCGAAGACGTATTCATTCCTAGGATCCCAATCATCCCTTCGGATCTCCCATTCCAATTTAAACGACTTCAGTTCCCTGTTCGTTAAAGTTTCGCCATGAGCATCAACAAAGCACAAGGACAATTGCTGAGAGTTGCAGGACTCGATCTCATTAAACCGTGTTTCTCCCACGGTAAACTGTATGTAGGTTGTTCAAAAGTTGGAAAAGCATCTTTACATCCTAGCTCCAAATGGAAGAACATTCAACATAGTGTATCATGAAGCTCTCTAAGCAAGAATCAGTGAGGTGGAAGGAATGAGGCGACATGCCCGTATCATGTCGGGTGGTGGTGGGATTCATTCTTAAAATTATTGTTTTTTCTTTTTAATGTTTTTAGAATCAGTGAGGAAAAACAAGAATGATGTCATGGGCAACACCGTGCGGGTACTGCTAGTTAACAATAATTGTAATCCTCCAAAGTTTTAATTTTTTTAATAGAATAACCCATTTGAAAGAACTCACGAATTTTCATAGGTGTCTCGAAATTTCCGTTTCTCTTTTTAAATAGTACTTCAATGGACTTCAAAATTCAGCCATTTCTTAAATCTGAATTTGATTTTGAAGAGGTACACTCTCTAAAATATACCATAGGTATTCTCTCTAAAAATATACTATATGTATTCCCTCTAAAACTATCCATAGGTATCCTCTCTAAAACTATTGCATAGGTATCCTCTCTAAAACTATACCATGCGAATATAGTATGTGTTCTCTCTAAACTATGCCATAGTTATACTTTGTAAAACTATAGCCAAAGATATTTCTCTAAAACTATAACATAAGTATACTCTATAAAACTATACCTGAGGTATAGGTATAGCGGCTTTAGCTCACATACATGGAGAGTTCTGCTCGTATAATAATGTTTCCCCGTTTTTCGCTTTTTTTTGCATTAAAAATTTTTTTGTTAAAATTTTTTAGAGTTTCTATGTCCTTTCGTATCTTTGGATTAAATTGTTATATATATGTATATACACTATTTTTTACTCTATATATAGAGAGATAATAACAATAAACACCAAAATAACGCAATAGCGAACGGTGAAATTTAAACCGAGGCAGGACTTATCTTCAACACGGGTTCGATCTCCGAACCAATCGATTTGTTACCGAACTCAATTATTTCCAAAAGCAAATATAAAGCTATTCGCTCTATCGATTTTCATTTGGTCTTTAAATTTTTCCAACTATTAACTGACTTCCGATCATCACTTTCTGCTCACCCTCAAAGTGAGCGATCTTTTAATATCGGAAATACTTCATCGTTTGTAGGTATGCATTCAGCCGGTTCAATTCTACGTTTACAGGTTGAGCTTTGTTCAAATATCCATAATATATTTGCGGTCTTACCCATCTCGTTCATCATATCCTTGCGCCGTTATCAAACATTCATCATTCAGCTATCCCCAACCCCTTCTACGCCACATCCTTCGCATTTTTATGCACGTATAATTACTCCAGGGGCCGTGCCTAAATTGCGGGACTAATTCCCTGATCTACGTTGGGTCTCTAATGATGAGCAACGTCCATTAACGAACTCGTGCTGAGGAGAGAGCGGTATTCAAAATTAGTTTTAGAGCGAGAGGGCATTTTGTGTTCCGTAGCATCTTATGAATAATGTTTCTTCGAATGGTATACTTTTAGAGTATACCTATGGTATCGTTTTACAGAGTATATCTATGGCATAGTTTAGACAGAATACATAAGGTATAGTTTTAGAGAGAATACCTACGGTATAATTTTAGTGTGAGTATTCCTACAGTACAGTTTTAGAGAATATACCTATGGCATAGTTTTAGAGAGAATACCTTTGGTATAGTTTTAGAGAGAATACCTTTGATATAATTTTAGAGAAATTGCCTTTGGTATAGTTTGAGAGAGAATACCTAAGACATAGTTTTAGAGAATACCTAAGACATAGTTTTAGAGAATACCTAAGATATAGTTTAGAGGGAATACATATGGTATAGTTTTAGATAGAATACCTATGGCATAGTTTTAGAGAGAATACCTTCGGTGTAGTTTTAATGAGTATACCTATATATGGTATAGTTTTAGATAGTACATCTATGATATAGCTTTAGGGGGAGTATACCTCTTTACAATCATATTCAGATTTAAGAAAAAGCGAAATTTTGAAGTTCATAACTTGAAAGTACAGTAACATTTTAAAAGAGAAACGAAAATTTCCAGACCTCCATGATAATTCGTGAGTTTACGTCAAAAGGATTTTTGTTTAAAAATTGGCAGTATGTGCATTTTTAAGAGTAGGATAGATAACTTCCTTTTAACCTACGACCTACAAGATTCTATAGGATTCTACATCTTGGATATCTCATGTTCTTTACATATTCCAAATATGGATGTTTTCTTTTGTGATATTGATATCATACTGGATTTTGAAAGCTCCTGACAGGTCTAAAAAACTTGATATCTAAAACGGCATCGACTGTATCACATAGTATCCGAAAGCTTTTAACACAGATTTATTATACTTGGAATCTGAAAGATTCTGCAAATGGATTTATAATATTTAGAGCTTGCAGGCCTAAGTGTAGTAATACGTACACGAAAGTTTCTCAACATGGATTTATAGAACTTGATTGCTGAAGGATTATCTATAGTTTATGTTCAGTAGTTGAAAGATTTATAAATTTAGAATTATACATAGATGTACGACATTGTCTAAGAAGGGTTCTGAAGTTATATAACAACCACAATCACGTTAAATATGAATCAGGCGCAGAGTAAAGTAACGACCCAATAGCTAAGCCAATGAACTTTTAAATTATGAATGAGGGGTAAAACTCGGCCCTATAATTTTCACATTATTTCTCATTTACAGCTTTCGTTGATGGTTTACCTTATGTGCGGTCAACGCCATCCTCAAGGTAATTGGTGGTTTTAGAAGTGACGATTTTTAGGATTTCCTCTCAATATTTTTGACCTAGTTTCCGTTCTGAGTGAAAAACGATGGCCTGTGAACTGCGGTTTCGTTTCATTTTTTTATTTTCCTGCAAATAGACCGTTTAGCGATTGCTCTTAGGAAATCCCCGTCTTCAGAAAGTCTTAATTTTCTAAGCTTTTGACAAGGAAAGCTTTTCTGAACCAATTTTCAATAACTGGAATACAAGCCTTTTTGAGGATTATTTTTAACTGACTAATGCCTCCGGCTACAACATCTAGGTGGAGCTATATTTCTCAATTTGTAAAGTGTGACCGATAAGATCCCAGGGCTATTGTGGGACAATAGCTTAGACATCATCGACTTAAGTAGCTATTTGCCGTTGCTGAGATGAAGTTTTCGTAAAATAGTGAAAGAAGGCCCTTGTGGAGCCCCAACCTCACCCAGTTTGCTTACAATCTTTTTTATATGCAATTTAGATCAAAAGAGAGCTTGAAATAGGCCATCATTTTGAACAGTGGAGAAGATTCTGAAGTAGAATTAGGCGAATAGAGCAAAATATCTCAAGTACGTTCTCAAGTCTCATGAGCAATAATTTTTTTTTATCCTACACCAGACCTCAGCTTTCTCATCGTAAGTCTGTTTCATCATAAGTTCCCCCATCATAAGCCCGATATAGTCTAGAAACAACTGAAATGTGTAACTCTATCAGCAGTGCTATTCACTGCGACATGAGTTAGATCAGGGCAACAATTGAGGTGGGCTCAAACCAAATCTGAAAGGCTACACAGAGGACAAATTGGTGAGCTCGGTAGGTAGTTGAATAACGTCTCACTGGAGCAACACAACGGGCAATTGGCGACGATCCTGGATCAATCCCGAAGTGAGAGATATAGGACACCTCGTCATTTTGAGCCACGGTCAGATGAAGAGAACAACACCTGAGCTGCCACCCCACTCTCCAAACTTCCACACCACGTCAACGTGAGGACATTTGAGACCATGACAGATTTAACGTGCAATAGCCCTCGCGTACATGACGGTCTTTGGTTGAACTCGCAATTGAGTTTCGAACTCGCAACCCTCCCGTTGCTAAACTGCTACGCTTCCGACCGGGCTACTGCGGTCCTTGGTGTGCTCGGTAAACCAACCTGGGGTCCATATAAATGGCAATAACCGGTAATAAAAACGAATTAATCAAAACTTTAATTTTGTGACAATATATGGAAAACACGCAAGCTAGAAAATATAGAAAATATTTACTGAACCCAAGTTAATGTTCAAGAATTTCAATAATTTGATCTACATTGTTTTATCCATAAATTCTAAGAACTTAAAATTTTGATAAAATTTTTATCTGTTGTACTCAAACACCTCGTAAATGCAGTGTCAGAGAAACAAAGCTCTTCTCTCTTTGCATTCACGTTGGCGTGGTGTGGAAGTTTGGAGAGTGGGGTGCCAGCTCAGGTGTAGACTTCGTCATCTGACCATGGTTCAAAATGACGAGGTGTTCTCGGATCTTTCCCTTCGGAATTGATCCCGGACCGTTGGCCAATAGCCCGAAGTGTTGCTCCAGTGAGACGTTAAATAACTACCTACTGTACTTCTCTTTGCATTTGTAATAACTATTTAAATAAAAGATAACTTTTATTTGAGAAAATCTAAAGCAATATTTATGTATGATATTTAGAAACAATATGTAAGATAAATACTGTAGTTTTAAGGTGCTTGTTACTTACAGGGATAAATGAGTGTTGTATAACAGCTGTTTTACTAGTTTCCGAAGTCTATAATCTTTTAGAATCGGGGTGCATTTTATAGATAAAATTGATAATACTGGTTTGGCTGAAATTTAATTTACTGAAATCACTTATCTTAGAATTTTTGGACCAAAATTCCTTTTGGTATGGCATTTTCTTGTATTATTTATTAGGTATTTATTTAGGTAAAATTCTCATGCATTTATTAGGTATAATTCTCATTCAATTTTTTAAGCTCCTGAGGCTAACTGAAACAGCTTGCTTGTATTGCATGGTAATAAATTTCTATTGAAAATACAGACCCTGAAATTATTTGAAATACAATGCATCTAAACATTACCAATCTATTATTGACAGCTCACAAATATAGTTAAACTGTAAAATGTCTCCTTAAGTGTCTTGTGTACTCATAATTCCTACCTTCTTTTTCGTGTTTCGTTTCATACAGAAAGCCATATCACGCAACTGTACCGTGAAACAAGCCGTACATGGAACTCATGTTTTTTTTATACACTCAGGACATTCCTATTCATGTCGGCTTCTTGTGTGCTGTTTGGGTGTTTATACATATCAATCTGAAAATAAAACAAGCATTGAAATTATTATATTCATAACAAATAATGTACTTGTCATCACATTTCTCTATTTTCAATACGAAAATACATAACTTAAAAAGAGATTTTCTCTGGAAGCTATATTATTTTCGAATCTTCATATTTTAAATGCCTTTAAAAAGGACAGAATTGCTTCGACTTCTTTGTGTACTAGCCATTCCATTTCCCGGTTTTCAATACGAATACCTAATTCAAAAAGACATTTTCTCTAAGAGATATATTATTTTTGAGTTTCATACTATAAAAATCGCGGACTTTGTAGACTTCCCGATATCTCGATTTCTTTATTTCATCCCAGCATAAAAGACTGAATAGAGGACGTTAAAAGTTTATTTTGAAAAGCAGACAAAAAGTTTCTTACAATCAATGAATGCGACTGCAACCATTAGCGATCCTTCCCTGGAATCAAACGCAATAAGAGATTGACCCCAATTCTCTCGGACGCGCTATGTTCAATGATTGATGAGTTGAGTAACAAGATGCAGGAGCTTTAATTATAAGGCATTTTTCTCTCGTTGGTCCCTACTATATATTAAACCACCGCCTCCTTTCATCCCAGCTCTCTTTTTCTCTACGAATGCCGTCCCCTTTCTTCAATGGACCCTCCACTACAATAAGAGATTTTTATGAACATTTTTTCTCCCCCTCCTAATTTTCCCATTTTCCCTTTCCAACTTCTGGGAGTAAGCAATCAGGGATCTCGGTTGGTTTACGTCTTTTCTTCCTCTGTATAAGGGGAAAAAATAAAGTTGAAAAAAAATCCTCAAGAATAATGAGTAGATGATTTATCATCAAATCGGCTCTTAACGCAATTAGAATGCATATAGTTTGAATAGTTCTGGTAATCAGCACTTGAGTTTTGGATTTAAAACGGGTTCTCTTGATTTCTCGCGAGTATTTTCCTTATTAAACGTGTCATCCTTATGAGCAATCCAACAGATTTTAAGGGGATTGTATTTTTCTACATGCCCTTATGCAACTGATATCCTTATACAATTAATTTTTAAGTATGTCCTTTAAAAATTCGACTTATTTTCCAGGAGCCTGTATTTTTCTGTTTCAGCCTGTCGGCATTATGAGCAATGTCACTGATTTTTAGGAGACAATATTTTGTTTTTGTTGTCCTTGTAAGAATTTGACCGATTTTTAGGAGCCTGTATTTATCATTTTTAGCATGCCCTCCTTATGAGCAATTCCATTGATTTTAAGGTGACTGTATTTTCCTTCATGTTGTCCTTATGAGCAATACAGATAATTTTAAAGAATGTTCTTGTAGAATTTGACTGATTTTCAGGAACCTATATTTATCTTTTTTAGCCTGTCGTCATTATGAGGAATTCCACTGATATTTAGGTGACTATTTTCCTACACGCTGTCCTCTACAAACTCGAAAATGGGTTCTCTTGATTTCTCGCATGTTTGGAAGTTTTATTTTTCTTATAAAGCGTGTCATTCTTATGAGCAATTCCACAGATTGTAAGGGGATTGTATTTTTTTCATGTCCTTATGAGCAATACAACTGATTTTTAAGCAGGTTTTTGTAAAAATTCGAATAATTTTTAGGAACATATATTTTTCTTTTTCCTGTCTGCATTATTAACAATGTCACTGATTTTTAGGTGACAATATTTTTCTCCTGTTGTCCTTACGATCAGCACGTTGTCCTTGTAAGAAATTGAGTAATTTTCAGGAGTCTATTGATCTTTTTAGCCTGGCCGTCCCTTATGAGCAATTCAATTGATTTTTAGGTGACTTATTTTCCTTCATGTTGTCCTTACGAGCAATACAACTGATTTTTAAGCATGTCCTTATAAGCATTCGACTGATTTTTACGAGCCTGTATTTTCCTTATTAAGGGTGTCATCCTTGTGATTAATTCTAGAGATTTTTAGAGGACTGTATTTTTCTTCATGTCCTTTTGATCAGCACGTTGTCTTTGACAGAATTTGACTGATTTTCAGGGCCCTTTATTTCCTTATTAAGCGTGTCGTCCTTATGAGCAATGTCTCTGATTTTTAGGTGACTGTATTTTCCTTCTGTTGCCCTTATGATTAGCATATTGTTTGTAGGAATTTTACCGATTTTTAGGAGCTTGTAATTACATTTTTTAGCCTGTCGTCCTTGCGAGCGATTCCACTGAATTTTAGGCGACTGTATTTTCCTCCATCTTGCCCTTATGGGCAATACAACTGATTTTTAAGCGTCTTTGTAAAAATTCGACTGGTTTTTAAGAGCCTGTATTTTCTGTTTTAAACTTGTACTTATGAGTCAATTCAATTGATTTTTAGGGGTCATTATTATCATCTACTTAATATATTGTATTTTCTTTTGTCTCTATGAGCAGTTGCATTGAATTTTTGAGGTCGGTATTCGTGTTTGCACATTCATGTCGCAAGTCCGAGATTAGTTTTAGCCTCTTTTTGTTATTTAGGATCAAGAACATGCCATGGTTTCGTAATCCTTAATATCTGTAAGTTGAAGTTAATTGCATATAATTTTAGATAACAACTCATAAATTCACAGAAAGTTGTATATTGTGTTTCTATAAAACTCTAAGCTATTGCTCATTTAGAGATTCATAAATTCTATGAATCGTATTAAAATGTTCTTAATGTGTTTAAGCTTAAAGCTTCAAGTGGTTTCAACGAGAAATCTCGTCCATCAAGATTTGAATAATTTTACTAATGATGAGATATCTCGTCGCCAAGATATTGCCAATTTTTTGATATTGACGATATCAAGAAGTTGTCAGTTTTCTTCTAATGACAAGATATTTTGTCCATCAAGATCTGGTTAGTTTTGCTTATGACAAGATATTTTGCACATCAAGATCTGGTTAGTTTTGCTAATGACAAAATATTTTATCCATCGAGATCTGGTTAGTTTTGCTAATTACGAGATACCTCATCGAGACAACCACCAGGAGGGTTAAAGGTATTAATTTAATGATAAGAATAATTTAATAAGAGTATAAGTTTATTAGAAATGGATCAGGGACTGTATGGTAAAAAAGAAAAAAATTAAATAATGAGACAGGGTAATACTTTGTTCAATTTGAACTTTGAAGATTTGTGTTCGAACTTGCCCCACCTCATACTATATAAAATATTTCTTGACATTTAAATTTCCTATTCTGCACTGAGTCAATTTTGTGTTCTCTACTCATTAAAGTTTACTTGTTTGAGTTAACTAAATCTACATACAATTTACCAAAGTTGTAAGTAATGCCCCAACAGCTATAAAACAGCTTTTCAGACTTTAAAAAAATTAACACACTTTTTGTGATTCAGTAAAACTTCGTTAACATCTTTTATTAGAATTATGGTTTTTGGATTTTAGTTCTACGTGGTCTACATACCCCCTGGTCTATCTAGCGCTTCATTTAAAACATTGGATTAAATCTAATGAGCATAAATTTACAAAATACAGCTTTATACTAACTTGTTTCTTGATTTTTCATGAAATCATACTCCTACAAGTAAGAAATATAAATAAGGTGTAGATTTCCTAAATAAGCACCTACTCCTATTAACCCTCTGAGCTTCACGAAACTTCCGAGTAGTGTAGTATTGCTTTTCCAGTGCAACACACATAATGACTAAAAAATAACATCTAATAGTTGAAAGCATCATAGGAAAGATTCTATTGGTCAAGAAGGTCAAAGCTGGGTAGAAATCATGTAGAGAAAAGGGTTGCAGAACGGATACATGCGTGTGTACCAATCAGAGGGCAATATGATTAAATCGTTTGAATATTTTGATGCTTTTGCATACAAAGCCTCAACGTTCTTTAATCCCAATTTCGACAGAAATTGACAGTAATTGACGGTAAACACAAATTTGAAAATAAACAGTGTTAGTTTTATATGCGGTATGAAGAGATGGTACCCTAGAGCTTCATACTTCTTCCAACACTATTTAAACCTCCAAGTCATTTCGACGAGATATCTCATCCATCAAGATCTGACCAGTTTTGCTGATGGTGAGACATCGGCATCAAGATATTGCCAATTTTTTGCCGGTGACGAGATCCAAGATCTGGTCAATTTTTACTAATGATGAGATATCTCGTCCATCAAAGAGATCTGGTCAGTTTTTCTGATTATGTAATATTTCGTCCATAAAAGATATGGTCAGTTTTTCCAATGAGGTGATATCTCGTCCATCAAGGTCTGGCCAGTTTTGCTAATGACGAGATATTTCATCATCTAGATACTGCCAATTTTTTATGATGACAAGATCGAAGATCCGGTCAGTTTTTTCTAATAACGTGATATCTCTTCCATCACAGATCTGGTCATTTTTTTTTCAAATGAGGTGATACCTCGTCCATCAAGATGTGGGGAATTTTGCTAATGACGAGATATCTCAATAAAGATACTGCCAATTTTTTGATGATGACGAGATCCAATATGCGGTCAGTTTTTCTAATGACGATGTATCTCGTCCATCAAAGGTCTGGTCAGATTTTCTAATGAAGTGATATCTCGTCCATCAAAGGTCTGGTCAGATTTTCTAATGAAGTGATATCTCGTCCATCACAGATCTGGTCAATTTTTTCAAATGAGGTGATACCTCGTCCATCAAGATGTGGCGAATTTTGCTAATGACGAGATATCTCAATAAAGATACTGCCAATTTTTTGATGATGACGAGATCCAATATGCGGTCAGTTTTTCTAATGACGATGTATCTCGTCCATCAAAGGTCTGGTCAGATTTTCTAATGAAGTGATATCTCGTCCATCAAGATCTGACCAATTTTGCCAAGATATCTCGTCATCAAGATATTGCCAATGTTTTGACGATGACGACATCCAAGATCTGGTTAGTTTTTCTGTGATGACGGGATATCTCGTCCATCAAAAATCTTGTCAGTTTTGCAAATGACGAGATACCTCGTCGAAACAATCACAAAGAGGATTGATAAAAATATGAATCCAAGTATCTACAAGTAATGATTTATGTCTTTCTTTAATGACAATCGAGATAAGAGAGGAAAGGAAATACCCCCATTATGATCTCCGAAAAATAATGCCGGAGCCATTAAAAACTAAAGCAAAAACGGAATTCACCAGAACTATGACAAATGAAGCTTCGGGATTTTTTAAAATGGTTTTTTCTCGGAATCCACTCGGATACTTAATTCCGCTTGCAAGAAAATAAATGCGAAAACAACTGTTTGCAGTTATTCTTTCTTTACCCAGTCTAGACTACAATTCTTAAAATCTTTATTTTTGTTGACTGAGTTGAGAAACCCCCAGAGTTGGAAGGGTTCTTGCTGGATGGGGTCGAAATGCAACTGTAGACCAATTGTTCATCGAGACTATAAATTAAAAAAAATTGAACGATCTCTTCAAAGTTTTTGAACACTATTTCTTAAATCTCTACAAACTTGGATCACAATTTTTTTGACTGTCTGTCCAATTGTGGATTTAAAATATTACATGACTGATTTGGTAGCTTGGATTGTTTTGTACATTCGTATATGTCACGAAAGATTAAAAGATCCCCAAATATGCTTGAAATTCTCGAATCGATTTAATATCTTAAAAGTTTTAAAGATAAGCATTCATTTTCGTCTTTGCGATTGATATATATGTCATATAGAAATTTAGTAAAATGACTATTCAGTTATGGTTGAAATCATAGGAAATTTTAAAAATAGGAAATTTTAAAAATAGTATAAGTTTTATTGATGTTTTAAAACGTACAAACTAATTTTAGATTTTTCATCGTTTTAAAATTAAAAGGAATTCTCTGGCGTGTTTAAATACTGAAAAAATTATAATTAATGGTTGGACTAAACATTACTTTAAATATCTTTCTTAATTTTTACAAAACAAAAATTATTTTTTGAACATATGCATTACAAAACCTTCATAGCTTTAGGAAAATTGCTTCTGTTTAAAAACTGATGAAAACATGGATTTTCATCAGTTTTTCATACAGGAACTGTCAGTATTTAGTCAGTATTTCAGAAAAATATTTGATCACTTCAAACCTAAGTGAAATTTTAATTTCTTAAATTGATTTATATAACTCAGGTTAGCTTTTAAGTAAATGAAGATATGAACCTTATACTCTAAAAAATTCCTTATACACCAACCTTACATATTCTTTGAATATGTGATAATTAGGGAATAAAAAAGAAACTCATTGATCTTCATACTTTTATATTTCGTAGTGTGTAAGTTAACTGGGTATATTTCTATCTTCTATGTCAGTAAAACTTTCCTTGTGTATATTCTTTACTTGCTATTGTATGTGTTTGGCGTTGCTTGGCCAAAAATGGCCCTTGCTCCAACCAACTATATTTCGTAGAGAAACGACTAATTTAATAAACCCTATTTGTGTAAGAACTTACTTCGTTTAGCCCTTTGAGTGTAACAAAATTTCTGAGTAGTGTAGGATTGCTTTTCCCCCACAGTACATATAATGACTAAATTACTACATCTATTGGTCGAAAGAATCCTAGGAAAGCTTCAATTGGTAAAGAAGGTCAAAACTGGTTAGATGGTTGGTTTGGGTTCTTTGGAGCAAGGTTCACATTTGGCCAAACTGCGCCAAATACTAGACAGACAACGTCAAGTAATGAACAAACACACCACAAGGAAAGTTTTACTGACCAGAAGAGAGAAATACTCCCAGGAAGGAATCGAACTATGACTCGAAGGGTGCTAGGGCAGTGGGCAACTGCGCTGAACCACAGTGACTCTCCTTGCCTTATGAATCTTTTAGTAGCAGTAGTAGCAACATATAGTACAGAAAGTTTTCTCTATTCTGCTTTGTGTTACTACGTCCGCATTATCCGAGTTTCCGGTTAACCAAGGTGACCTCAGTCCACATTGCCTCGGATAATTAAGGTTGTACTATACTTTGTGCAGTTATAAATATTTTTTCTCAATGACTAGCCATTGCCTCGGATAATCAAGTTTATACATATTTTGTGCAGTTATAAATATTTTTTCCAATGATTAGCCATTGCCTCGAATAATTAAGGTTGTACTACATACGTTGTTACCGTAATATACATTGTACTGTATACATTGTACTATAGGTTGTACTATATACATTGTTACTGTAATATACATTGTACTGTATACATTGTGTTGAATAATTAAGGTTGTACTATATACGTTGTTACTGTAATATACATTGTACTATAGGTTGTACTATATACATTGTTTCAGTAATATACATTGTTACTGTAATATACTACATTGTACTATAGGTTTGTACTATATACATTGTTACTGTAATATACATACATTGTACTTAATACATTGTGCAGTTATAAATATTTTTCCAATGATTAGCCATTGCCTCGGATAATCAAGGTTGTACTATACTTTGTGCAGTTACAAATATTTTTTCCAATGATTAGCCATTGCCTCGGATAATCAAGGTTGTACTATACTTTGCGCAGTTATAAATATTTTTTCCAATGACTAGCGAATTGAACGTTATTCATTATGGCAATTCAAGGGCGGATTCATGAACCATTTTGCGTTACCCTTTTGTACCTCGGAGGGTACACTTAGCATCTCACATACATACCATGCATTTTAGGCACAACCCGTTTATAGAGGCCACATATTACCTCCAGACAGACAAACAGCCATGCCTTACGAACCAGGAACTTTTAATCCAGAAGCCGGTACCCTGACCACTAGACTTAATGGTCGTCCCTCTGAATACGCCATTGTATAAATTAATCTATCATTAATCATTCAGGTTAGAGATTTTTACACCATATTCTTAACCATATTATTCTGAGAGTCGCGTGATTTCCAAGTTGAATAGTGTTGCTTTTACGCCATAGCACACTTTTAGTAACTGACTAATCAAATCTTTATAAAGAATCTTTGGATTTTTTTAAATCTTTAGAGATGAGTTCTATTTTGGTCATTTCCTTAGAATATGATTTTTTTAAACGATTCTATCGGTCCTTTCCTTGGAATTGAATCTTTTTTGGAACGATTCTATTGGCCCATTCTCTATAATAGAATCCTTTGGAAAAACTACTGGTCCTTTTTCTGTAGATTTTAAATCCTTTGGAAAGATTCTACTACTTATCTCCTTGGAATAAAATGCTTTGGAAAGATTCTATATGGCCAAATACAGCCCTCCAAAGAGGTTTTCCTGTCCCGCAGGCCAGATATGTCCCTCTGAATAGATTTACCCGGTGTACTAACCAGATAAAGATACCAGATATCTCTAGAGAAGATACTAATTCATAAAAAGTAAATATTTAAAAAAGTACCGAATCGAAGCTTAGTGTTATTTCGCAATTTTGTATTAAAAAGTTTTGAAAAATTACTAAATCAGCTATTACTAAAAACTTACAATATGGACATTTGTCCTTTTTCACCAAGGTGCCGATATATTCTTGAGATTAGTTCAGATAGTGATTAATAGGATTCCTGTCAATACATTATGAAAGAATCAAGACTTTAGAATGTATTTTTTGTACGTTATATTAAAAATTAAAAAGATAAAAATTACTACGCTGCTAAAAACTTACAATTGGCCCTTTTTGTACCAAGGATATAGTATTCTTATTAGTTGAGATAGTAATTAGCGGGAATATCCCGTTAATAAATATGAAATAATCAAGACCACAAGAATGTAGTTTTGTACGTTGTTTTAAAAATTAAGAAGATAAAACTACTATATCAGCTATTACTTAAACCTTGCAATATGGACATTGGCCCTTTTTCTAACAAGGTACAGATATATTCTTGTCAGGATAGTCTTCCAGAGGGTGGTACCAAGGAAAATTGTCTTTGGAAAAGGGGCGTTGAGCCAAAAGCGTTTGGGAAACTACGGTATAAATTAATATACCACTAATCAGTCAGGTTACAGAGATTTTTACACAACATTCTTAAGGAAGTGGCGATTTCAATCTCGACTCGATTCAAAGTTCGCCGCTCAAACGGCATTGTTCTCCGCTGATTAGGACATGAATGCATCAACCCCACCTCTGACCACACTGTTCTGGAGATGATGCGATCTCTGAGCGCGCCACAACAATAACAACCCGAAGTGACATCCAATGCTTTAGCGCGTGACCAGCGGGATCGTGTTTTCGATAGAATCGCAACCCACGAAGTTACGAGAGTTGTGATTAAGACTTTCTTGTGGCTCTCATCACCATACGTAATGTAGGAAGATGTTTTTATAATTGTACGGCAGAGGCACGCAGAAAGAGCGAACCCTAAATGATGATGATTGCAGAAGAAACCGGAGGAATTATTCCATGAATCCTTTGCTGTTTTTTTCCTTCCTGGCTTCAAATTAGAACTAATGGTCGAGCTTCGCGATTAAAATCCAATTACAGAGGGTATACCGGAAAAAATCCTCTAGGTGTTGCTGCAAAATAATTTCGACCGGGACGGGTTTATCGGCTACAATCAGGTGTCTAGGTCGGATGTGGGAATTAGAAGAGCCAAGATGCTCGATCTGTTGAACAATGTAATCAATCAAACCGGTGGTTCATCTTCCTCTCACCAACATTTTAAAAGGTTTTAACATAAATTGCGAGAGTAGTTTTAAACTGTAATCTGGAATTTATGAAATTAATAGGGCAAATGCTTATGGGCATTTAAAACTGCATATCTATACCTTGGTAGAAAAGGGGCCAATGTCCATTTTGCACTTTTTTGTTGACAGATTATTCAGTAATTTTTATTGTTTTATGCTTTTGTCATAAAAGTTTAATTTTTATACAAAATAATTTATGGACGGGTTTATTGACTGCAATCAGATGGTAGATGTGGGAATTATATATATATATATATATAAATATATATATATATATATATATATATATATATATATATATATATATATATATATATATATATATATATAAAGGGAAATATTAAGGATATTGAAGGATATTTAAAAATATTAAGCGGTATGGTGGATAAGGGCGTCATCAGGGCGGAGCCTGACCCAGACAACATAAGATGTTGTGTTCTATGTGTGGGCAGCAGTACGGCACAAGTACCCCCCTTAAACACCATAATGAACAAAAGCAAAAAGGCAAATTAGGCAAAACGTCAAATCAGGCAAAAAGTCCATGGCATGAGCCAAAAATAAATATATATATACATATATTTAAAAAAATAATTACCTTTGTGTATATTAATAATTACCTTTGTGTATATTAATAATTACCTTTGTATATTGTATATTGTAATTAATAATTACCTTTGTCTATATATTATTTTTACTTAAAAATTAACATGGTTGGTTGTACAGTCGAATATCTCCCCTTTGCTAACTTTTTGAACTGTATAGTATATATTCATCTTAATAATATAATCTTAATCACAGCAAATGATGCATAAATCTAATGGCAATATACGTGAATACCATATTTTACAATATGTTCTCATTCACATCAATGGTACCAAAAGTCAAAAGGTTATTCACGCATTTTTTCAACACAGGTTTTTATAGGTCAAAACACATATTTTTCTTGGGAAAGTAGTCTTCTTTCTTCCTCCCTACAGATGCGTAATAAACAAACTCTTCCACGGAATAAGAGCTCAACAAAAGCCATTAGCGCCCATTGAAACCACCGTTTCATCGAATTTCTTTGGGCAACACAAAAACTACCCGAAATAATGGAGAAGAAAAGGTGGATAGGTATATTTTGGTAAGTAGACTGGAAGTTCTTTTTTCTGGGGTTCCAAAATAGTTGGATTCCGATAAATTGATCGAAAAAAGGAGGCTCCCCATCATTTCTTACGAGTGTTTTGCCAACGTCTTGGGTTATAAATGAGTTGTTATTAATTGGTGCCCCTGTTTCTCGAGATATAACATCGTTTCCCAGGTCTGGGAAAAGGTGAGTGGCCAAAATCCACTCTATCCTCAGGTTATATTGATGGACAGGAAAATGTAATTAATGTTACTTGAACAGAGGCATCTCCCACACTTTTGAGTTAGGGAAAAGGAGGAACCTTTTTCATATAACACTACTATTTATACATGAATAAAACTGAGGAAAGTAAAAGCATTTTCTAGAAGTAACGTAAATAAGTGTGATATTGTGTAAATATGTAGGGAGTGCATTAGAGTAATGTGGGGTGCACCTTTAATAATTTTATAGGATTGCTTAGGGGTGGTTAAGATGTAATTATTGTTACATGAACCGAGGTATCTCCCAGTTTTGAGTTAGGAAAAGGAAGATCTTTTTTCATATTACTACTATCTATACGTGTTAAAATTCAGGAAAGTAAGAGTACTTTCCTAGAGGGTAACGTAAATAAGTGTTATATTGTGTAAGTATGTAGGAGTAATGTGGGGTGCGCATCTGTATATAATTGTTATAAGGGGTGATTAAGATGTCATGAATGTTATTTGAATAGAAGTTTATCTCTCTCTCCCACAGTTTTGAGTTAGAAAAGGAGGAACTGTTTTCATATAACTACTATCTATACTTGAATAAAACTCAGGAAAGTAAAAGCATTTTTCTAGAAGTAACGTAAATAAGTGATATAGTGGGTATGTATGTAAGGAGTGCATTGGAGTAATGTGGGGTGGATGTATAGCAATTTTATAGGATTGTTAAAGGGTGATAAAGATAATGTTTTTGAAATGTAATGTAAAATATGAAGTGCATGATTGTTTTGTCACTCTACAGTCATTTTTTGCTACAGAGAAGTACATGACAAGTAGTTTTTGAAATATTGTGTAAAAATTCCCTCCGTCCTTTTTAATTTTAATCGCCAGTTCCAAGAAAAACCTATCTCCTTAAAAAATTATTTTATCGGATATTTGTAGTACTTTGAGGAGTACTTTGAATATAGGTAGAGAAATTCCTTAAAAAATTATTTTATCGGACATTTAAGGTACTTTGAGAACAGAACGGAACAAAGGAAGAAAAACTATCCCTTTAAAATTATTTTAACGGATATTTGAGGTACTTTGAAAACAGAACATTAGGATGTAGCTGAATAGGGACCGCATGAATTAATTAACAGTCTTAAACGTGGTACTCCAGAAATAAAGAGACTAAATGAATGCAATATAATGGTATAACTTTATTTAATTTATGTAACGAGTATTTCTATTTATATAATATTCATGTACTTAAATATTTATGGTAAATAATATTTAATTTTTGCAACACCACGACTATACCAAATAAATCACTGGAATTTTCTGAGTAGTTTTAAATCAAATTGACTTCATTCGAGCTCGAGTTCTAGTCATATAGAAGATATAAATCATGTATTGCTGGAAAAGTTTATAATTTTGATCATGATTTTTAACCCTCCAAGTGGTTTCGACGAGATATCTCGTCTATAAAAATCTGGTCAGTTTTGCTAATAATGAGATTTCTCGTCATCAAGATATTGCCGATTCTTTGATGACAAGATCAAGATCTGAGCAGTTTTTTTCTAATGAGATATCTCCTCCATCAAGATCTGGTCAGTTTTGCTAATGACAAAGTACTTCGTCATCAAGATATTGTCGATTTTTCGATGATGACAAGATGAAGATTTGATCAGTTCTTTCTATGACGAGATATCTCGTTCATCAAGATCTGGTCAGTTTTACTAATGACAAGATACCTCGTCGAGACAATCACCATGAGGTAAGATAGCTCTGTAACATGAATGCGATATTAATAAAAAGGTATTGATGAAGAGAAGTAGCTAAAATGAAATAAATTCAATGCAAATTTTATTACAAAAAATGCATAGTTAAAGAGTAAATTCTTTGTAACATTTAAAATTTTCTCACTCCTATGTTTATTAACATCATGTGGTACGATACCAACATTACTAAAATTATTTCGAAAATATTTGGCATTTTTACATTTACATTTTAAATAAACATTTTTCTACTGTATAGCTTTTTTTCAAAGGCTATTTATAACCTTAAAACGTCTCTTAGACTGTATTAAGATACTCTATCATTTTATTGATAAATTGATTTGCAACAGTTCATTTTCTTCGTAAATTATAAGAGAAGGTGATGATGAAAATATAATGATTTATCATTTACACGAGACAAAAGAGCAAATTATATTTATATATTGCGAAAAAAATTTAAATATCTCCTTTCTAGTAAAACAATTTGTCTTGTATTTATTTAAGCTCTTAAAAAGGTTTGCGTAGTTGGGTTAAAACTTTAAGAATGCTTTCCCTTCAAGTGGAGTTTGAGAATGATTAAGTATATTTTTTTCTGATTCTTTCAAGCGTTCATTAATTATTTCAAATCTAAATAATCTGCTTTTAACATTACCATTCACGTCTATCGTCAGAAAAACAACTTGCAGTAAGTCAACTAATAATTAAATATATTTTTATCATAAAAACTATCAGCAAAATTTAGTTTGTTTCTTTTTTTCACTTTATTGTCGTTAAAATTATTTTGAAAGCAATTTTCGTTTCAAATCGGGTTTTAGTTTTTCCACGTTAGTAATTGTGTGTGTGTGTGTGTGTGATGAATGTTTATTAAACAATAATACATTAGTACTATCGCAATAAAAATAGCAAATAAAATCAGATTACGTAAAAGTATCCAGAAAAGAAACAAAATTAGTATACTTTAATGGAAAAACTCGTGTTTTAAAGTAATTTGCAGAAGTTATGAACCATAACATAATCTACTACATAATGCATATATCTGATTGATTTATGACTACATTACATTTCATAACGTCGGCTTAGAGCACAAAGTCATAAACTGACATTTTTAGGAGACACTAAATGCTTATTTTCATGGTGATGGGAAATACATTGTCATGTAATCCGTTTAAAAGATATATAACACTCAAAATGCTTATAATTTTATTGTTTGATCTAAAAACTAATAGTTAGTCCTTAAACAAATGTACAGTAGAAACCCTTTAGTCAGTTAATGGAGTTTCTGCTGTAGGCCGACTATATTCTTACTTTATGCTTCGAAGTAATAATTGCTTCCAAAAGATAATCAAATTTAACTGCACAGGATTACACTATATTTTCCATAATTTAATTTTAAATAGTTTGTGCATTCGTAAGAAAAAATAAATTTGGATTTAATTTTATCTTCATTTATTTACCATGAAAGCAAATTAGCAATTTAAAAAAAAATTTCAATTGAGATCACTTATGACGAAGTTACATGTACAACATCAAGAATTTGTAGTTTAGTAAGTCCATTATAAAAACGCGTTTATCTTTGATATTTTTTGACATTCTGATTTAAATGCGCATTTGGTTATAATTAAATTTTTTGAATAATCCATGAAATCTGTTGTATATATCTAAGTGTAAATGAGAGAGAAACTCATATTTCCAAATATTGAAATTTTTGTTTAAAATGTTGCTTCACCAACGCCTGTTTTGCAATATTAGGGATGTTTTAGTCGATTTTTTTCCTTTACAATTGAGTGATGCCTTATCAAATGGAGTTAATTTGATTTAGATGTATATAACTTATTATGTGAATTAAAATTTTGACACTGCATGGAAAATGAATGATTATGGGACCTATGAACTTTTTTTAATTTATCAAATTTTTGTACCAAGTTTTATGTAATAATTTCCGAAAAAGACTTATTATTTTTGAGCCAAATTTTATACACAGGCGTTTTGCTAAAAAGCAATATGTACGAATTTCATAAGAATCGGATAACTGTAAAAGTGTATTTCGAAATACCACTGTCACATTCTTCTATTTTCAAAATGCTCCCTGCATATCAGGTTTTAATTGATTTCCTTGAAATTTGTTTTTGGATAATCCTTGAAATCTGTTATATATATATCTAAATGTAAATGAGAATTCCATCATACTCTCAAATATTGAAATTTTGGTTTAAAATGTTGCGTAAGCTATGCATTTTTGCAAAATTTTAGGTGTTTCATTACAAATATGTGGAAAATTAATGCACATGAGACCTTTCAGATTTTGATAATTTATCAAAAAATTTTGGCCCCATTTAATGTAATAACTTAAATTTAATTAATGTATTAACAAAAATAATTTGTATTTTTGGACCAAATTTTATGCATAGACTGGTTAACAGAAGACAGTCTGCAAATTTCATAACAATAGGAAAATAACTCCTAAAATTTGTTTTGTAAGTCCACTGTCACCTCAACCCTACAAATGGTTTCGACGAGATACCTCGTGCATCAAGATCTGGCTGATTTCGCTAATGACGAGATATCTCGTCATCAATGTATTGCACACTTTTTTATGATGACAAGATCAAGCTCTGTTAAGTTTCCATCTAATGACGAGGTATCTCATCCATCAAGATCTGGCCAGTTTTCTTCTAATGACGAGATATCTCGTCAAGACAATCACCAGGAGGTACAAGGGACTGTCGATTTATAAAAACCAATCTCCATCATGAGAGTTCACCAGTCTACATCACCATCTGACCAATTTTGCTAATGACGAGGCATCTCGTTATCAAGATATTGCCGATTTTTCGACGATGACGAGATCAAGATCTGGCCAGTTTTCTTCTAATGACGAGATATCTCGTCAAGACAATCACCAGGAGGTACAAGGTACTGTCGATTTATAAAACCAATCTCCATCATGAGAGTTCACTAGTCTACATCAACATCTGAGCAATTTTGCTAATGACGAGGCATCTCGTATCAAGATATTGCCGATTTTTCGACGATGACGAGATCAAGACCTGGCCAGTTTTCTTCTAATGACGAGACATATCGTCCAAAAGACCTCGTCTGTTTTGAGAATGACAAGATTCCTCGTCGAAACAAGCATCAGGAGGATTCAAAACTAACACAGGAAGCCACAATCTCCAGAAATCTGCAAAACCTTCCCCTCAGATCTCTTATGCAAACAGAAAACGACAACCAAGCGAACTCAACAGACATTTCAACCTTTCCCACACTGCAGTTTTTGTTTATTTTACTTTTAAGAAGGGGTAGAGGCGGGTATCGAGTACACCGCGTAATATTTCAGATTTTCCACCTGTCCATACCAAACAGGGGGTTGGGGAAGGGGAAGGAAAATGAGATCTCCCCAAAGTATTGATTACGAGGGGGTGTACATATGTAATACTAAAGCAGTGTAATGTCTTAATCCATAATATCATTGTCACGTGTACCCCTTGGGGCACTTTGCTAATAGTATTGCTAGTTGGTCAGTTCCGTTGGTCATAGGTCTTCACCCGATTAGATTCTTTCTTTTGTTGGGATCGTTATTCATGTTCTGTGAAACTCTTCCGGGAAATACGGAAATGAAACTTTGGATTCTTGACTTTACAAGATTTAACCCTTCTGGTGGTTGTATCGACGAGGTATCTCATTAACGAAATCATTAGTTGATCTTGATGGACGAGATATCTCGTCACTAGGAGAAATATGACCAGATCTTGATATCTTCATCTTCAAAAAATCGGCAATATCTTGATGATATATCTCATCGTTGCAAAATTGGTTAGATCTTGACGGACGAGATATCTCGACCTAACCACTTGGAGGGTTAAAGTGACAGTGAACATTCAAAAGAAAATTTTGCTGTTATCCGATTGTGATATATGCAATGACTGTTTTGTGCTAAAAAGCCTATATCAAAAGTTTGATCTTAAAATATTCAATTGTGTGGAAGTTTTGACATATAACGAGGTCAAAAGTTTTGATAAATTATCAAAAATTAATAGGTCCCGTGCGCATTAATTTTTCTCGTATTATCAACTTTTAATTCGCAGTGCATCATCTAATTGTAAAGCTAAAATAAAAATTTTGTACTAAAACACCTAAAAGTCATCTAAAGGGTCAATATTATTGTTGTTACTTTGCTCCATTTTTGTTCTTGTTATTATTTGCATTTTGTTTTTGTTTTTATTTGGTTTCTCCTTTTTGATTTGTGGTGATGGTCTATATATATATATATATATATATATATATATATATATATATATATATATATATATATATATTACATGTGTTGCACATGTAACTCCGTGAAAAATTATCGTAATTGAAAATTTACTTTTGCTATACCAGAAATTGATATAAATTAATCTATAAAGCTAAAATTAAAAAATCGATTTAGGTGATTTTGAAAGTCCATTCTCCCCTTAGACAATTTTCTTACCTAATTTTGTGGCTTGGTATATTTATCTCCTTTCTAGCAGTGGAAAGTTAAGATAATCCAAACGTAAAATTTCATGAAGCTTTACTGTTTTATTTTCATTGCCGAATTTTATTGCAACATGCCGAAATTTCATTTCATGACAGGCAGGTAGGTAATTGAATTACGTTACACCGGCCAACATAACGGGCTATTAGTCTGACCAGATCTTGATGGGCGAGATATCTCCTCATCATCAAGAAATCGACACTAGCTTAAAGACGCGATATCTCGTCATTAGCTGAATTGGTCTGATCTTGATGGACGAGATACCTCGCCATTAGAAAAATGGGTCAGATCTTGATGGACGAGATACCTCGTCATTAGCAAGCTTGGTCAGATCTGAATGGACAAGATATCTCGTTATTAGAAGAAAGCGGAGCAGATCTTAATATCATCTACAAGAAACCGACAATATCTTGGTGACGAGACATCTTGTCAAAAGCAAAATTGGTCAGATCTTGATGGGCGAGATATCTCGTCCAAACCACTTGGAGAGTTATCCTTCCTAGTGGTTGCCTCGAAGAGGTTATTTCGTCTAATTAACAAAAGTGACCATATCTTGATGGACGAGATACCTGGTCATTAGAAGAAAACTGAGATGATCTTGATCACGTCATCATCAAAAAATTTGTAATATCCTGATGACGAGATATCTCGTCATTTGCAAAATCGGTCAAATCTTTATTGATGAGATATCGCGTCGAAACCACTTGGAGGGTTAATATAAATTGGTAAAGCGTAGCTTTTGGAAAAATAAAACCACCAGTTTTGGTTTCATGTGCATTTATAACATTTATCCTCCATAAAGCTCTGGAGCGCTTCAGGGTTTGCTTTCCACAAACATGAAGTGAAAAACTGAATGAGCCGTGTTATGAATCATGAGTGATGTGCCACGAGAACAGCAGAGAAAAATAGAGGGCCGCGGAAATTTCGAACACGTGCTACCCACTTTTTAATCGATTCCCAACCCCCTGGATTTCCCAAAGTTTTGTCAGGAGAAACAGCAAGCAAAGGGTGGATTCTCAAAGTTGCGTATAATCTACCTGAAGTATCATTTGTCAAAAATAAATGTGTCGGAGAAATGCAAGTGCATACAACCCTCTGAAAAGAAATCGAAGGGTAGAACGGGGGGCCGCACTCTGAAGGGGAAGAGAGGAATGATGCATACATCGCAACAAGGATAAAATAAAGCATCTATATGTCGGACACAGGAGAAGAGGGGTGCTTTTAATGAAGTGGGCACGCGAAACTGGTGCTATTTGTATCAGGAAAGTGACATTAATTACATTCTTGTACCATTTTTTACCAGCTTCCTCCCAAAAATCTCATTCTTTTTTAGGTAAAAAGAATGAGACAGGTGGAAATGAAAGAAATAAAAAACTCTGGAAAGTTTTTATCTTCATTATTGTTTTCTGCCCTTCCCCGCCCTTCCTTTAACACGGAATAAGCTCTTTGGATCAAGACCCCGGGACGAGATGCGATGCATTTTTCATTGTCAGGAAACGTCGCTTGGCTCCTCGTCAAACGCTTAAGACCGATTCGCTCTTAATCAATTATTACGCGGAATCCCGCTCGATTAGATTGGGAAAAAAGCCGGTGCGTTAATTGATCGCCAGGTGAAGAGATCGCTGTATTACATTTATGCGATTGTATTTCAGATAAACGAAGATGTGTAGTAAATTATGCCGGTAGATAAATCTGTCTGCCAAACATAAAAATGAGGTCTGTATTTGCATCAGTTTGGCTAAATGGTGGAAACTTCAAATACATGCTCGCTGGTGTCGTTTGGGGGTAAATGAAATCTGATTTTGAAATAAATTGAAATTACTGTAGAGAAAATATCTGTTTTCATAGAAATAGGCAAAGACGTTTTATCTCGTGTAGTAATTATTATAATTTTTATTTTTGCATTAAATAAATGAATATCAGCTTCATTTACAATTCCATATATTTCAAGAAGGGTGAAGAATTGGTTGACTGTATTTTATGGCTCAGGGGTTATATAACTGATCAAGCTGCACCAACAATGTTTTTCCGTCTAGTAAATAGTGCAGCGATAGCCCGGTTGGAAGAGTAACGGGTTAGCAACCGGAGGGTTGCGAGTTCGAACCTCGGTCCAACCAAAGACCGTCGCTTACGTGGGAGCTGGTGCACTTTAAATTTGTCGTGGCCTCAAATGACCTCACGTTTGCGTGGTGTAGAAGTTTGGAGAATGGATGCCAGCTCAGGTGTTGACCTCGTCATTTGACCGTGGTTAAAAATGACGAGGTGTTATCCTCGTACCTTTCGCTTCGGGATTGATCCTGGATCGTCTCCAATCGCCCGTTGTAATTTTAGTTAAATTGTTTTCCACTGTTTCTTTGTTAAATCAACTTACTTCTATAAGCCCCGTGTTGTACTTCTGTGGTGCACGGGGACTTTGCTTTTGTTCAAAAAAAATAGCCCGTTGTGTTACTCCAGTGCAACGTTAATTCCTTTACCTTAACTTACCTTTATTTTATACATTTCAAGAAGGATGAAGAATTGTTTGGCAGGTTTTTATGGCGCAAGGGTCAGAACTAGCCAAACTGCGCCAAGCAGTTCCCTAGATCAAAATCCTAGATCAGTTGTCATTTTTTCCTCTGAAGCCAGACAAGGCCGCATTGTAATTCAGGCCTAATTGAATCATTCTCACTTGGCTGACATGTATATACGTACATGTGGGTATGTTCTCGGTCCAATTTATTTTGATTTCCAGATCATTACAATATTTACAGTATATTTGAAATAAATGCCTCTCACACATTTGGAAGAGGCCCAATCATGTATAACAATAAATATAAATCATGAGACGTGGATTTGGCACCCCAGTCTCCTGATTTATCTATATTTACGCGTTTTTCTATGGCATAATAGTTGAGTATGAATGGAACATTTGTCAAATATTGTTTTGACTGTCAAATAAAGCATCGCAACTTAATTATTCTTAAACTTTTGCAAAATATTTTCGAACTATTGTAGTTCCTTAAAGATATATAAACACTAAGTACAGCTTTTAATTCTTTGAAAAGCACTTCGATGAAACAATTTTTTTTAAATTCCATATGGGAAAGATCTATCACCTAAGATGAATATGTTTTGCAAGTAACATATTTAATGCTTTTATGTTTCTAAGGGTGTATTGAGACACTTAGAGGAGGATTTTCCTTTTTTCGCTAAAATTACCGCTCTTTTTGGAGATTTTTTATTGAAGAAAATGTAAAATCAAATTATTCCAAATTTTGTACGCCTATTTTTATTATTTCAGGTATCCAATTTTTTTGGATCCTTTTCACGTAGAATCATGCCTTTTTACCGTCCTCGACTTTGACACCAAGCAAAGTTCTTTAGTCACTCGTTGACAGGATTTCTCAATTCAGTGATCTTAAACAAAGAAATTGAACGGAGTTTTACTTCATATTCATGTAACTATCATTTGATGAACCAGAAAAGGTTTAAAAAATACGTGAAAAAATGGTGACTTCACAATGGCCAAATCCAATGCCAACGATTTAGCTAAAAAATTGACAGAGAATTTTGCTACAAAAATATAGAACATGACATCACTTTCTTGTTCATCTAATGATAAAGATGTTTGCTAAACATACTGTAAAAATTTCAAGTCGATTTACTCAATAGTTTCATAGATTCATGCCATCCACTCAAGTAAAAGCTCCAAGTAAAACGCGAGTAAATTTTACATATGGGAGCATAAATTTTACATATGTGATATATATGTTAAAATGAACATTAGCCCTTTTTCTACCAAGGTACAGATATATTTATATAGTATATACTTTCTCAGCCTGTCTCAATTTCTGAGGGCCGTGGTAGTCTGGTTGAAAGATTAGCGGATTAGAGACCCGAGGGTTGCGAGTTCGAAACTCGACCGTCGTGCACGTGGGGTCGGGTGCACCTTAATCTGTCGTGGTCTCAAATGCCCCCACGTTGGTGTGATGTGGAACTTCAGAGAGTGGTGCTAGCTCAGGTGTTTATCTCGTCATCTGACTGCGGTTCAAAATTACGAGTTGTTCTCGGATCTTTTAATTTGGGATTCATCCCGGACCGTCACTATAGCCCGTTGCTCCAGTGTGGCGTTAATTTAACTACGTACTTATCATCTCTGCATTTCTGAAATTTGATTACAATTATGAACAATTCCATTGCTCCAACCCATGTCCGATGGTAGTTAAACTTCTCCCAATAACATGCCTAGATTCTGACACGACGGTGCTCGATTTGAATGAGTTTGTAATTTGAATTTGAGTGAGTTTGTAAATTCCTTAAATTTCTTTCAAAATGCAATTTTGTCGATGGAAAGAGTATTTATATATCAAAGAAGCAGTAATATACCCCGAATATATATTCATACAACCGTAATATACCCCGGGACTGAAAAGATTAATGATATACCCAAATTAATTTTAACATGAATCTCTACCATGTCAATCACCGACAAACATAGAGAAAAATATAGAGTAAATCCCTTTTGTACAACCGTTTTTATGTCTACTTCCGTCCTCGTGACTAAGACAGATCTATCGGAGGACAGACCGAAACTTTACAAGAAATCCCGAACTTTCCCAGCCTCTCTGCATTTCTGAATTTTGATAACAATTATGAATAATTCCATTGCTCCAACCCATGTCCGATAGTAGTTTAACTTCCCCCAACAACTTGACTGGATAGTTTGTAACTTGAATTTGAGTTTGCAACATTTCTAAAAATTTCTTTAAAAATTCATTTGCGTCGATGGAAGGAATATTTATATCTAAGGAACCATAATGTACCCGCCACTAAAAGAGTTAACGATGCACCCAAATTAATTTTCGCGTGAAACTCTACCTTGTCAATCACCGACAAACATAGAGGCAAAAATAGAGTAAATCCCTTTTGTACAACCGTTTTTATGTCTACTTCCGTCCTCGTGACTAAGACAGATCTATCGGAGGACAGACCGAAACTTTACAAGAAATCCCGAACTTTCCCAGCCTCTCTGCATTTCTGAATTTTGATAACAATTATGAATAATTCCATTGCTCCAACCCATGTCCGATGGTAGTTTAACTTCCCCCAACAACTTGACTGGATAATTTGTAACTTTAATTTGAGTTTGCAACATTTCTAAAAATTTCTTTAAAAATTCATTTGTGTCGATGGAAGGAATATTTATATATCTAAGGAACCGTAATGCCTAAGCCACTGAAACCTAACCACTAACCTAAGCCACTGAAGAGTTAACGATGCACCCAAATTAATTTTAGCGTGAATCTCTACCTTGTCAATCACCGACAAACATAGAGGCAAAAATAGAGTAAATCCCTTTTGTACAACCTTTTTTATGTCTGTTTCCGTCCTCGTGACTAAGACAGATCTATCGGCGGACAGACCGAAACTTTACAAGAAATCCCGAACTTTCCCAGCCTCTCTGCATTTCTGAATTTTGATAACAATTATGAATAATTCCATTGCTCCAACCCATGTCCGATGGTAGTTTAACTTCCCCCAACAACTTGACTGGATAATTTGTAACTTTAATTTGAGTTTGCAACATTTCTAAAAATTTCTTTAAAAATTCATTTGTGTCGATGGAAGGAATATTTATATATCTAAGGAACCGTAATGCCTAAGCCACTGAAACCTAACCACTAACCTAAGCCACTGAAAGAGTTAACGATGCACCCAAATTAATTTTAGCGTGAATCTCTACCTTGTCAATCACCGACAAACATAGAGGCAAAAATAGAGTAAATCCCTTTTGTACAACCTTTTTTATGTCTGTTTCCGTCCTCGTGACTAAGACAGATCTATCGGCGGACAGACCGAAACTTTACAAGAAATCCCGAACTTTCCCAGCCTCTCTGCATTTCTGAATTTTGATAACAATTATGAATAATTCCATTGCTCCAACCCATGTCCGATGGTAGTTTAACTTCCCCCAACAACTTGACTGGATAATTTGTAACTTTAATTTGAGTTTGCAACATTTCTAAAAATTTCTTTAAAAATTCATTTGTGTCGATGGAAGGAATATTTATATATCTAAGGAACCGTAATGCCTAAGCCACTGAAACCTAACCACTAACCTAAGCCACTGAAAGAGTTAACGATGCACCCAAATTAATTTTAGCGTGAATCTCTACCTTGTCAATCACCGACAAACATAGAGGCAACAATAGAGTAAATCCCTTTTGTACAACCTTTTTTATGTCTGTTTCCGTCCTCGTGACTAAGACAGATCTATCGGCGGACAGACCGAAACTTTACAAGAAATCCCGAACTTTCCCAGCCTCTCTGCATTTCTGAATTTTGATAACAATTATGAATAATTCCATTGCTCCAACCCATGTCCGATGGTAGTTTAACTTCCCCCAACAACTTGACTGGATAATTTGTAACTTTAATTTGAGTTTGCAACATTTCTAAAAATTTCTTTAAAAATTCATTTGTGTCGATGGAAGGAATATTTATATATCTAAGGAACCGTAATGCCTAAGCCACTGAAACCTAACCACTAACCTAAGCCACTGAAAGAGTTAACGATGCACCCAAATTAATTTTAGCGTGAATCTCTACCTTGTCAATCACCGACAAACATAGAGGCGAAAATAGAGTAAATCCCTTTTGTACAACCTTTTTTATGTCTATTTCCGTCCTCGTGACTAAGACAGATCTATCGGCGGACAGACCGAAACTTTACAAGAAATCCCGAACTTTCCCAGCCTCTCTGCATTTCTGAATTTTGATAACAATTATGAATAATTCCATTGCTCCAACCCATGTCCGATGGTAGTTTAACTTCCCCCAACAGCATGGACGTACTCTGCTACGACGGAGCCCGATTTGAATATCGCGTGTACGCCGCAGAGAACGGATGATCCAAAATGTCACGAAACGACGGACAATTCAAAGACTAAAGACTGACATCACTTTTATTCTTCTTTTTATGTGTCTGGTACAAAAGAATAAAACGCCAAGATCTGGGTTCCCGCATCACGCACTTTCGGGGTTCTCAAAAAGGTTAGATGTTGAACGATTTCATCCAGCGAATAATAATGAAAATCGTGAGCTTCGACGTAACATGAGCCACAGCTTAGAAATGTTATTTTTCCTCGGGGTTCTGTCATTTATCTTGTCATTCAACTTTTGATAGGTGGCGGAGAGAATACTATTAGTAGTTTTATGCAGAAATGTATTACTTGGGAATCCGACTGAGGAGGAGTGATGAATAAACTGAGTACAAGGAAAAGCACTCTAAAGCGCTGAGGTCGGTGATGCCTTGGCTGTCAATCAAGCGTTGTAGCTATATACTGTCAAGAGTCGATACCACGTATAGCTGATTCAGCTTCATTCAAGTGACTTTTTACCAAAACGACGACGGTAGGAATTTGGGGATACTTGCAGCTGGATGGAATTTAAAATAAAACTAACCACTAAACCATAGTGTTTTTTATGTAAGGGCATTCTTTTTGGGGGATAACTTTTAAATAAAACATTTTTTATTAATATTTGTACTTATTGTTTACTTAAGTAATGAAAATTTGGGTCATTTCATGTCAAATCAACACACCAAAGTACTATTTTGAACCAGATCTCACTAACTTTTGTTCAAATTGGAGATATCAAGGTTGAGTGCTGTGTTGAATTGATATGGAATGACCCATTTATGGAATACATCTGTCAAAGAAGCTTCCCTGGTTGCGTTGCAAATGCGGGCTCTTTCAACCAAGTGATTGACTCAATTTCTTCGAGCTTCATTTCGACATTAGTGGATACGTAAACAAACAGAAAGGCGTTATTGGAGATCAGAAAATCCAAAGTTAATTCATAAACACCCTCTTCATACCCGTAGAGCTTCATACCTAAGTGATTGGCTCAATTTCTTTGAGCTCCATTTCGACATTAATTTTGTCAATCAATTACAAAATAAATAATAATTTAATAATAATAGTAATTCACACACAATCAATTACAAAATAAATAATATCCAGTAAGTAAACCTGCCTTGTAAGTATAAGAAACTGGCTGCTACTTAAACAGCTCCGTTTCAATTGTAAATATTGAACTAAAAGAAATCAAATGTAGTTATTTGAGATAGTAAATTTTTCGTTTCTCAACTGCAGCACAATTGTTACATGATCGTGCATATGAATGTATAGATCTATCTTTCTGATTGCAAACCTGTTTCAAACAGCTTATTTTAAAGAAAAACAGCCTTATAATGATTCAAATAACAGAATCACGCATCACCAACAAGCGTTTGACGCTTCGCCACTATTTCTTCTGGAAACGAACGCAATCTGCGGGGCATAATTTAAGGAAAAAGGCGCGTGATCTGATGTGTTTTCGATAACGATTAGAAATGCTTAAACGCCTTATAATACCCCTGCGCGTTTTTTCCGCCAGTGCGCATTTTTAATAACAAATTTACTCCTCAAAAATGCAGATAAGTCGGCTAAGGATGTTTGACAGCTTTAAAGCGGCTCTAATTAAGCTTTTACCGGAGGGTAAAACTGCGAAAAGGGGGTACCACAAGCTGCAACAAGTCACATTTAACGAGAGTTTTAATATCGTGATCATTACCAGAGTTTGAAGGCGTCATTTACTTGATTCACCCCTGCTTACAACAACACCTTTCGTCAGATGTGAGCTAATGGCCCTCCCGTAAAAGATGCTATTAAACCGGAAGAGAAAAAAGGTAATTAAATGAAGGGGGAAGTAGTGGAGCTTGCAATTTTTTGTACATTCCTTTTTTGATGCAAATTGGACGTTGTTGTTGGCCATTTATAACTCCACTTTTAATCTTTAGTAGGTTTTTTTATTAGAGAAGTTGGCTGCTTTAATGTCTTAACTCTACGCTGCTCCCGAAGTAATTTTTTCTCTCGCCAAAGTATAGGTGTCGCACTGTTTTTTCGGAATAAGCAAGAAAATGAAGGGGTAGTTAGTTATCGCGCGCACAGTTGTTATTCATCTTTTCGTGTAATAAAAACTTTTCCTGTGCGATCCTCTTTGGCCGATAAGAATGACGAATGGCCGAGATAAATTTGCTTTTCTTAAAAATATCTCGAACATGAGTTTTTAATGCAGCCGACCGTGGTGCATTTAAACCTGTTGCAGAGTTGTTAACTTTGCATCTATGCCCTGGCGTTTTTTTTCTCAAGGTTTTTTCATCGTTTAGTGAAATCTATCTTCTTCCCCCTTCTCTGTTGAGATTAATATGTAAACTACATAGACCGATGGCCCAAGTGTCAACGGATAATGCGGCATCCATTAAATAATGAAAAATAAAGCTGATATTGAATTTAACAAAGGCTCTAATGAATAATTCCTTAAACATGAACTATTTTTGATGAATACTCACGAGGATTTGTAAACGAATAACAAAATATGTAATTTTAAATACCCAACGTTTTGAGGGAAATAGTGACTGTATTTTCTGGTACAAATTAAAACTTATCTAACAATTTTAAGATTTGGATTGATGCTCTACGGTTAATTTTTACTACACGATAATTGATAATAACATCTGTGTTTTCGTATACTCCTAGAGAGTTTAGGATGCCTGTGTAAAAAGATGTAACTTGAAAGGATATCGCAAGTAAAGAACAAGGCTTCCTTTTCCAATTATAAAAAATACATTGAGTGAATTTATTTTGTAAAACTTTTAATTAAAAGAAATAAAACTAATATAGAATTTAACAAAGGGGCTCTAATGAATAATTCCTTAAACATGAACTATTTTTGATGAATACTCACCAGGTATTGTAAACGAATACCAAAATTAAAAATGATAAGCGTAAGTTAAAACATTTATGTAGGTTTAGATACTTTGTTTTGAGGTAAATAGTGACTGTATTTTCAGGTACAAGTTAAAACTAATCTAACAATTCTTCTCAAGATTTGGATTGTCATTATACTGTTAATTTTTGCTATACGATAAGTGATAACATCCATTTTCGTATAATCCTAGAACGTTTAGGATACTTGTCTAAAAGATATAACTTCAAAGGATAACATTACAAGTAAATAACAAGGCTTCCCTTTTTCAACTATAAAAATACATTGTGTGAATTTATTTTGCAAATTTATTTTACAAAAATCATACTGATATTAAATTTAACAAAGGTTCTAATGAATAATTTCTCATTCCTTATGAACTATTTTGATGAATACTCACGAGGTATTGCATACGAATAATAAAATTAAAAATGATAAGCATAAGTTAAAATGTTTATGTAATTTTAAATGCCTCGTTTTGAGGTAAATAGTGACTGTATTTTCAGGTACAAGTTAAAACTTATCTAACAATTTTGTCTAAGATTTGGATTGTATCTCGACGGTTAGTTTTTATTACATGATAGTTGATCATAACTCCTGTATTTTCTTATACTCCTGGAAGTCTAGGATACTTGTCTAAAAAAGTATAATTAGAAAGGATAATGTAACAAATAAGGAACAAGGCTTCCCTTTTTCAATTATAAGAAACACATTTCGTGAATTCATTTTGCAAATGATGACATCTACGGTAATTAATTATAATACATGATTTCAAATTTTACAATGCCATATTAGTCCCATATTCTGCAAAAAATATTGCAGCTTAAGTTTACCTCTTACAATTCAGGCTCTTATTAATTTCAAATAGCAAGTTGTGTTACCTCAATGCGACGTAAATTTAATTACCTACCTTATTAATTACAATACTTCGATTGACCAAATCGCCTTTAACCAAACCTGCCAATATAAGCATCGAAAATGTATTCAAAGTTTGTAACATACAAACCCTATCATTTGTAACCCACAGACAATCATATTTAGAGCAGCGAGAACAACCGATTTACTTAATTATTTCTAGCAAGTACATACTATGCAGCATACAGTAATGGGTTTCGAATGGTCTTGCTTCATTCACAGCATTTATAAATGAGGTTTTGACAGTTTCTTATATACATCCTATATGAATGTTTCATATGTATTTATACATCATGCCCAAAATATTTAGCTGTAATTTCAGCGCAACTCATGTAGTATTATATTAATCCTTACTATCTTTTCTTCTTTCTCACATTATCTTTGTACCTCCTCATTTGAATATTGCTGTCTCAGCGTTAATTGTAAAATCTTTCCCAGGCTCCCTTCGTTTATATACTTAGCCCCGTAGGCGTATATATAGCGTATGACATTATGTTCTGACCGTGACCACCATCACGTAAGAAGCTCAAAGCCGAGCTGCTGTGGTAACTGGGCGTGGACCAACAATCAGAATCACGACTGAAAATTAATTTCTTTAGTAAAATGGTTTAGTTTGAATTTAGACATGTCTTGTCTTAACCCTCTAAGTGGTTTAGCCGATATATCTCGTCCATCAAGATGTGCCCAATTCTGCTAATGAAGAGGTATCTCGTCATCAAAATACTGCCCATTTTTCTTATGGTGACGAGATCAAGACCTGGTCAGTTTTTCTAATGACAAGATGTCTCGTTCATCAAGAACTGTTCAGTTTTGCAAATGATGAAATACTACGTCGAGGCAACTACCAGGAGGGTTAAAGCACGATATATATTTCCTATACACGTAGAACCTTGATTATTCGAGCTCAAATTAACCTATTGTCTTCGTTATCCGAGCCAAATTTGATACCGAGGTTTGTTTATCAAGTTTTAAATAAAGCTTTGAGTACTTTTGTGCACACTTTGGACTTCGCTGGTCAGATTTGGCGGACATGTTGTGACAGCTGTCTGTCACAACATGAGAGTGACGGATTGTAAAATGATCACAATAAATACATACTGCGACACAAATCCGAATATAGATTGTACCTAATCCTAGCTTTATAAATCCTTCAGTAGCACTAATAGTAACATAGTACAAAAAATTTTTCTGTACTACATGCTACTATAAAAAAGTCGAATCGAAAAATCGAAATATTATAATTAATAAGGTATCTAAAAATTTTTTTCTGTATTTCCCATAAGCTGTTTTCGGTGTTACTACGTTCGTATTATCCGAGTTTCTGGCTATCCGAGGTGACCCGGTCCATATTAACTCGGATAATCAAGATTCTACTGTATACATGTCCAACTATGCATTATGGAATACGCTTTATTAACGATCCAAGTTCTTTCGAATAGATATCTCAGACATTACAATTTTTACTTATGACGAGATTTCTCGTCATTAAAGTATTGCGGATTTTTTTATGATGACGAGATCAAGTTCTGGTCAGTTTTGCTAATGACGAGGGTTAACCTTTTTAGTCAGGAGATTCAAAAGGGACCAATGCACGCATCTAGAGTTTAAAAGCACACGCAGAATAAATTACCCAGTCGGAAATAGGTTGTTTCAATTATTCCAGCAATCAATAAAACGGAAAAAATAACCCACATTCTCAAAACCCGTGAAGACCGCAGTCCTCCAGACGACTTCCCCGTCTTCTGATCTCCTTCATTTGAAATATTAATTAAATATTTGATTTTATATTACGAAGCGACTTAATATTTGATGACTCGAGAGCCGCTCCCAGTACTCGAGGGAATCGATCACGCTTGTCAGAAATTAAAACCCGATCTGCCCAAGTTGTTCTGATTTGAAATGCAAAGTTGCCCGGAACATTTCACCTCGCAACTTCGGGTCTCAATTCTCACATGTACATCTCAGTGGCCCCGTACATCCATATTAATTAAGCCCCGACTTGCGCTGCTACCAATTACCAACTATCTCTCCGAGGAAATCATCCCTGGGCGCATGTTTGCATATAGCAGTCCCTGCAATGATAAATCAATAATTTTGTCCTAACGTCATTAGCAAGCTTCCTTAGTCAAACTTGCTTGATTGAAAATAGTTCAATGATTTATGTCTCCGTACGCCCTTATACTAGGTGCGGACGATTGCGCTTGGTGATTGCCTCTCAAAAAAAACCCTCATCATGATAACTTCATCAGCATCCTGAAAGCTTTTGATAAGCTTCATGTGGAGTTTGTCATTTCTATTAACTGCGGCTTAATAGCGTCAAATATTAATCCTTTAACTTAGGCCTGCCGCTTTGATTTCTTTTTTTTTCGGGCCGAATAACGCATTTATCTCAAAACTCCGTTACATTTTTCTTGTTTTGACACCGGGGTTGGTCAGAGGATCGTGATGGCATCAATTAGGGGTGATGGGTATTTTAATTGTTTGACGCGGCGTTCGGGTAGGTGCGAAAAGGAGGTGCCACCTCGCGCGGGACGACGGACCCGAACCTGGGAAATGTGGGATTTTGAAAATCAGATAGCTCTCCGGGAAATCAGATAGGGTTTCTTTTTTTGTTCAAAGGGAATTAAGTAGGCCTTCACGGGAAGATAAATTTGGTCTTTCCTTTTCGTTTATTTTCGAAGATTACGCTGGCGTCATTTTTATAAGGGAGATGTCAATTATACGCAGGTACATCTGTGAATGTAGTGGGGCGTTGCTTAGCTAACTGACGTCTAATTCATCACAGTCAAGTATTTTGTACTAGGACGCGTTGGAATGGAGGGGAAGACAGAAGTGGAAGATAATCAATTTTCTTAAATGAGTGCTTTCTCAAGTAGCTTTGCATGAAATTATTACAGGTCGATTATTGAGTTATTCTAATTTGAAAGAAGAAATGCAAGGGAGATCGTACATTATACATATGTAAATGTCTATAGCCGGAGAATTATTCTATACATTTTTATATACATACGTGGTTTAATATCATATAAATGTTAACCACTTAATTTATGAAGCGGGTCAAATGACCGTTTCAAAACTTTGACTTACAGGTAGGTAGTTAATTAACGTTGCACTGGAGCAGCACAACGGACTATTGGCGACGGTCTGTGATCAATCCCGAAGTCCAAATGTTCACACCACGTCAACGTGAGGACATTTGAGGCCGTGACAGATTTAACGTGCACCAGCCCCCGTGTACACGACTGTCTTCGGCTGGACCTAGTTTCGAACTGGCAACCCTCCGGTTGCTAATCCGCTACTCTTCAATTAGGGCTACCGGGCCTTTGATTTACAATTCCTTTTTAAGTTTTATCTCTTTCCATCAATTGACTTTACGACTTTTCCTGAAATGTTTATAAAATTAATTTCGTTGCATATGTTTCTCTTCTCTTCTGAGACATACGTATGGGGGGCAGCATGGCTCAGTGGGTATTCCCACTGCACTAGTAACCTGCGATTTGTAGGCGGCACAGGTTTGATTCCTATCTGGGTGTATTTCTCCCTTCTGTGTTAGTAAAACTTTCGTTGTGTACGTCCATTACATGATGTTGTCTGTCTTGTGTTTAGCCAAATATGGCCCTTGCGCCATGAAACACAACCAACCAACTGGCTGCGTATGAAGTATACCTATTTTTACCTTGTCGGGTCATTTGTCCGGTTTAATATTTTATGCGCTTTTACGATATTGACAACTCTAAAACCATTTCATACACACTGCTGTGCAAAATAATAAGCACGCACACCACTGTAAAGAGTTTCATGCTTCATGCATCCTAGCGATAAAACTCAACTTCCCATTTTTCTTCTGAATCATATCTTCCAAGTAAGATACTGCCATGAAAATCAAGCTACTAAAATCTGCTTTATGTACATGAAATATGTTTTCAGAAAGTGTTTAGAAGAGAAACATGCATATATAAAAAATGCGGCAAATGAATCAAGATTTTCTTATCGAATACTCAAAAAAGTAACACTACTGAATGAGTCAAAATAATATCTTTCTTGTAATTATTCAAGTTTTGTTATTTTAATTATTAGATTATTATTTAAAGATAATTTTTTCTTTATTATTTCAAGCACTAATTCCACTGTTACCTGCATCCAAATGGGAAATGGGCCATTTAACCCGTTTCGGTTAGAATTGGTTTTAACAAAAGGTCGGTAAATATAGGGTTAAAAATGCGAGTGTGAAATGTTTTTAGTGTATGGAAGTACTAATACTTGTAAAATATTTTGTTACTTTTTTTATATTCAACAATAGATAAACAACCAAACACATACTTATCAACAAGAAAAAGCATGGTAGGGCAATTCATTGTATATATTGTACATTCCAACAAAAATGTTTTATTTGAATAATTATTTCTTCTGGATTGATCCCGGACCATCGCCAATAGCCCGCTTTTTTGCTCCAGTGCGATGTAATTCAACTACCTATCAACTACCATGAAATATAATTTTTTGATGAAATTAAAAATCTAACTTCGAGAATTACTGTATTGTTGCATTTGATGTAACGGTGTACACCTTTCTTTTATTATTACATTAACTATTAAGTGGAAAAGTGCAGTATTTTTTAATGAACTATTTTTTTCTTCTTTTAAAAGCTAGTTTTCTACTTAAATCCAGTAAACTATCTTCTAAGGTGAATGAAAAAATCCTCTATTTGAAATGGTTTACAATTATATTTCAAAGATTTATATATACATATGTATATATATATATATTTCATTACAATGAATTCGCTGTTGAAATGGTTAATAACATTCTATTAATACCCTCTTTTCTCTGTTACTTCCATTTACAGAGCCGAATAAAAGATGAGTAAAATGTCATTAGCAAACTAATGCTACCCACTGATGAAATGGAGCAAAATTTTATAAATTGAGCTGAAACATGATTAAATTATTCGCATTGAATTCTTTTAAAATTTCATACATTGTGGGAAAAAACTGAGTAATTAGAAAAAAAAACGATTTCTCTCAATCACGAAGTAATAATTTAAGAAAAATAAGAGATTCAATCTTTATGCATAATTATGCTTATAATAACGTGCATATTAATCTTATGCATTTATTCATATTAATCTTATTGTATTGTACTAACGTGTTTAGTAGTATAGCTGAATTTTACACTAGGAAAAAAATATGCAGTTTCTCTCATTCTTTAAAGTATTCTGAAGAAACTAGTTTATTTTTTAAAGTAAAGTTTAAAACTGAAATATTATTTTGTTAAAAATCGAAATAAAACAATGAGAATGATATTTTCGGGAAAAATATTTTAGCTGAATTGATTTGACCTGCTGCAATTTCGACAATATGCTGATAGAACAGACTACATTCAAAGTACCAAATTGTTTTTATTCTATCACATAATTCATTTTTCATTTTTATCGTTACTCAATATTTATACTGTTAAGGTCCAGGGAAATTAAAATTTGAGATGCAAATAATCTTTCGAGTTTTTTCAGAAACGTGTAAATATTAATTTTTCATTTTGATCTTTATGAAATGTTTATGTTATTAAGATTAATAGTATAAACTAATCCTATTTACGTAATCTTTCAGTTGTTGACCTCTTCATCTAACCGTGGTTCAAAATTAGAATAGTCGGACTTTTCCCTTCGGGATTGATCACGGACAGTAGCCAATAGCCCATTGTATTTCTTCAATGTGAATTCAACTACCTACATAAAATATTCTCATTAAATAAACACAAAAAGTTTGTAGGGAAAACATATTTCATACACGTTTGCTGGAGAATCATTACTAACACCCCGTGCGAAGTTTTGGGACGAAAGTCAGCAGTCTTTATTCAAAAACGTAGTAAAGTAAAATACACAAAATAGTCGAGATTAAATTAATTCTATTAAAATATTGTTCTAGATTTTGACCTCTTCATCTGACCGTGATTCAAAATTACTGCGTGTTATCCTCAGATCTTTCCCTTCGGATTGATCTCGGACCATCGCCAATAGCTCCTGTGGAAAGTAAATTCAAATACCCACTCAAAATATTCTCATTAAATGAACATAAAAGTGTGTAAGAAATACATATTTTTTACACACTTGCTGGCGCGAATCATTGCTAACCCGCGCAAAGTTTTTGACGAAAGTCTGCTTTCAAAACGTGCTAAAAGTAAAATACAGAAAAAGTCCAGATTAAATTCTATTAAAATATTCTTCTAGGCGTTGACCTCTTCATCTGACCGTGGTTCAAACTTACGAAGTGTTATACTCGATCTTTCCCTTCGGGATTGATCCCGGACCGTCGCCAATAGCTCCAGTGGGAAGTAAATTCAACTACCAATCTACTAAAAAAATACCTATTCTCATTAAATAAACATAAAAGTGTAGAAAATATTTCCTACACACTTGCTGGCGAATCATTATTAACAACCCGTGAAAGTTTTTTGACACAAGTCTGCAGTCTGCACTCAAAACCGTGCTGAAAGTAAAATACCATAACCATCCCAAAAGTAACGGATAAAGTTCTGCAACCCCCCTTGTTTTACCGGTTTCTATGGTCAGGAGACTTGTCCCTTCAATAGGAGAGGTAGTAGCCCTGGGCGTATACGAAAGTTGGCCAATCAAAACTTCCCTTTCTCCACTTTCAAGTGAAATGTTTGTGGTTAAGCCCTGCAACGGTTTTTCAGGGAACTCTCCGCTTTCCCACCGTTTCCTTGGTTTTTGCATACAGGTAGTGCGGTGAATAGGTAAAAAGATGCATCCAAACGGCTCTAAAAACAGTACATCGCAACTACGCTCGAGTTGAAGTAGCTAGTTTTATGGTATCTAGTTTATTTAAGCACGCCTTTCTAGCATTTACAATCAGCGACCTTCTAATGAAATAAACGCAGTATGTGCCCGCAGTTTCATGCTATTTCCTCTGATTGCTTGGTTTGAAGATCTGTCACTTTGTTCATGCATCCTAATACGAGACAAACTATTGATTGGTTGAAAGGATAATCCAGAGTAATTAAAAACACTAGTCTGTGGTTCGTACAGCCATGTGACTTGCCCTTCTGAGATCTTACGACAGCGACTCCGCCCATATGCTCTGTTTATTTTATTAGAAGGTCGATATTTAAAATTTAGCGATTTCAAGGCAGTTAAGTAAAATTTGCGTCGTATTGTCTGATTCCTGTCGTAAAAGAACAAAACATCAAATTAAACAGAATTTTTTATGAATTTGATAATATTTCGTTTGCTTTAAAATTTATTATGAGATTATAAGTGTCTAAAAATATGAAAATGACTTAACCATAAAAATATATTTGGAGAAAATGCGTAAGTTTGATGGAAAATTCTTCAACTTTTTCACGATATTGTGTCTTGGAATCTTCTTTCTGTAAAAGAAAAATTGGCTGTTGATTGAATTTCGCCTTTAAAAATGCGATGACATATTGTGTTATTTTAATTGCATTAGTTTTTGTTAATTATATTTTAACACTTATTTTGTACTTTTTTCAAAATTCCACATAAAGTACCTTTGCTATTTTTATTTATAATTAACTAATTCAGACATCAACGCGTTAGATATTTCAGTGTTGTGAATTGCATTTAAAATGCAAAGTATAACTAATGGTTAGAACAGAAGCAAGTGTGAATTTTTTCACATTGGTTTTACGGATTGTATTCATGATTTTCGCCTCACAAAACAAAATATGTCTGAGTTAAGATTTAAAGTTAACGCTTCTCAATTGTCTTAATAGAATTTTAATCTAGAAAAATTTCTCAATTATTATAATTAAATATTTCTATTCGTTAGATTTGAAAAGTATTTTACATTACTTGTTACATTTCTAGCGTTTTTCATAACAATTTGACCTATAAATTTGTTAGTAATACTGCCTAAAACGTTGCAAATGTTTAACTTAACACTTAAAAGGACATCGAATTAAACAGGTGATCCTTGAATTTCAGATAAACTGTACAATTATGACATACCAATGAATTCTTATTTCCCTTATAAGTAGCTTTCTATTGAAAATATTTCTTTACTTAACTTTTATCCATTAATTTTGAAATATGCCAGATATTAAGATGTAATAAGACTAGATATTTTGAGGTATATTTTGAGTATTTGATAATTAGTCTGTCCTTTTGCGGTATGTATAATGTAAAACTTATGTTTTGATCTAATGTGAAACAAAATAAATATAAAAGACCACTCAGCAATACAAGGGATTTTAAAACTTATTGCCAAGTTCTCAATGGAGGTGTACATATTCTCAAGTTGCTTTTACAATTACATTATGCTGAATAAACAATGCTGACTTACCCTATTAACGTATATTTCATTTTACATTAAACAAACTAATTTATTATGATTACCCTTGTTTACTTTAAATTGGATTCCAAAATTTTAACTTGCAAGGCTGTTGAAATTTTGGCTATGCAAAAGTTCAAATTTAACTCGATTACTGCTGTACTGTGTTTTTAAATATGTTAAATGAAAGTCACAAACAAAATTTATCCTGTGATTAGTATATTATTGCAGAAAACTCAAATAAAATATTATTGTTGGATCTTTGGTTTCAAAACAAATTTGAATTTTTGGGTTTGTTTCAAGAGAATAGCAAGCAACTTTCAAATTACTTATTGAATTCACCTGACTACATGAAACATCATTAAATTAGTTAATAGTTATTTGTATATTTATAAAATGAGGAATGGTTTTGACAGAAATAATTAAATTCAATACATCTATATGCAAAAACATGCAGATACTTAATGACAGTGAAAAGTGAAGAAATTCTTTCAAAATATTTGTTTTTCAATTGATCAATCCTGCTATCCTTGAATTTCAAATTGGTAAATCCTGTTATCCTTGAACCCATATCTACTTCTGAATTAAGTTAATCAACTTTAATGTTTCATTCACTGCACCTGAAAGAATAAAAGCAGATTACCAAACATTCATTTTGATCTTATGCACTAGTTTATGATCTTAATCAGAATTTTAAACCTTCTATCGGTTATTTTAGACAGACAAATAAAATGTCATTTGTACCTTTTAAACAAATAAGTACATGGTATTTTTTATATTAAAATATGTAGCGATTGAATGTAATGTTTTATTAAGGAAATATAGAGGCTGACTTTATAACTAATTAAACATCTTAATACTCTTCAAATTATAAAAAAATTTTTTGAACTGGTTTAGATCCGATCATAAGATTTTCTCTGTTATTCACATATGGAGATTAATGTACTTCTCCTTTTCCTGCAATTAGATAGATGCAATTTTATTTACTTATTTTAGAATCAAGGTACTATTTTGTATTCCACTCACAGTTCCTGTTTCAGTAGGTACACATTAAATTATTGTAGTTTAAAACTTTGTTATAAATACAATCTTCGGTAATAATTTGTCAACTGCAAGAGAGGTTCTTAGTGAATGGATTAAAGTTAATGCACCACTTAACCCTCTGAGGGGTTCACGCGCATAATTCAACCTTACAAGCTGCAGTCTTTTCAGTCTGACTTCAAATCAGTTCTGACTTTCTTGACTAATAGAATCTTCACAAAGAATTCTATTCTAAGGAAAGTATGAATATAATCTTTCCAAAGGATTTTGTTCTAAGGAAAAGATCAATAGAATTTTTCCAAAGAATTCTGTTTTTCTAAAAAGAGTAATAGATTCTATTCTAAATAAAGTATCAATACAATCTTCCCAAAGAATTTTATTCTAAGGAAAAGAGCAACGGAAACCTTCCCAAGAATTCTATTCCAAGGAAATGATGAATGGGATTTTCCCAAAGAATTCTTTAATAAGAAAAAGAAATGGAATATTTTGTAAGGAAAAGACCGATAGAATGTTTCCATAGAATTCTATTCTAAGAAAAGGAGTTGCAGAAACTTCCCAAGGAAAGGAGCATTAGAATCTTTCCAATGGATTATATCCTAAGGAAAGAAAATCAAAGTAATTTTCCTAACAGCTGAAAGAATCCATAGATTTCTTCAAACAATAGATATGGTTATTTAGTCGCGTGTTGAGAGAAAAAAGCAATACTACACTTCTCAGAAATCTCCTGAAGCTCGAGGGTTAAATATTATTAATTTCTAATCAATTCATAACTTATTGAATGATAAATGACATCTGAAATCGAAATGCATAAAAAAAATCCCGATAAAAACATTTCGTTTATATGAAGGACAGATTTGTTATTGAAAATAAAACTCATATTTACTTATAAACTTTCAAAAACTTTTAAACTCGCAATGATCAATGCAAAAGGTATAAAAAGACAGCACATATAACTGAAATTATAGTTTTGGATAGTCCCACAAAAGTAATCAGATTTGTGGTTATTTACACTAGGATATGATTATCAACGTTTTACCATGATTCTAGATTATTCGAAGATGCTTATACATGTGATAAGAAGCAACTAATAAGAATATATATATATATATATATATATATATATGTGTGTGTGATGAGCACTAATCACCATGCAGCTAACAAGCTCATGTTCAATGCATGAGCTTGTTAGCTGCAGGGGCATGGGCTACAGTTTTTATTTTGCGAAGGGGAAAATTTATTAGTTATATTTTGAGCACACTCCCCACAAACGATCAATCTAAGCTTATGAAAATTTAAAACTGGGTTTTGGATTAATTTTCAAATAAATACTTGTCACATTACACGAAGTTATGGGCAATTCATATACAATAGTAATGTCCCTCAGAGGATTGTTTGGGTTTTTCTGGCACTAGGGCCATATTTAGCCATGGTGCGCCAGACACAAGACATACTTCATGTAATGCCCTCTAAGGTTTTTTGGATTTTTAAGGCACAAATGCCATATTTGACCATGCTGCGCCAGACAGAAGATATAATAGTAATGCCTCTCTGTGGGTTAGTTGGTTTTTATGGTGAGACGACCGTATTTGGCCATACTACACCATGCACAATATGAAGTAATATATACATACAATATCAAGTAATGCCCTGCTGAGGGTTGGTTTGTTGGGTTTTTATGGCGCAAAGGTCATATTTGGCCATACAGAGCCAGACACAATATCAAGTAATGCCCCTCTGAGGTTAAAAATGTGAATTAAAAATAGCTAACAGTGCATACAGGGATCTGAGCAGCGTGGAAGTTTGAGGTAGAAGACAGAAAAGTACATGGTACGGGCAAGAACAGCGCAGGAAAAATCATAATCAGCAATTTTGGAGGATGGCTCACAGGCTTCTGAGAGGAATGCAACGACATTGAATAAATAATGGGCCTATGCATGGGAATTCGTATAGAAATGCATATCGAATACAAATAGAATATTTAAAAGAGGTGTTTGGTGGTTTCGCTACATATACAACTGTATTTAATCAAAAAAGCACTTCCCAAAAGTTGTTTATAAAAAGTAAGTGAATCGGGCCATTAAGTACAGTTCTTTACTGGCAAAGATTCCAGTTTCAACTTCTAAGGAACACAACCCTAAACAAAGATATTTTATGGTGTATATTCAACGCTTTTATGCAAAAACATGACCAGATGTTTCTTAAATCATGAAATTTTCATGATAAAGACATTCTTTCAAAAGGTCGCTCGATCAAAAGGGTAGATCAGAGCCCTCGAGTGTTTACTGACAAATTCCATTTTCAACTTACAGATAATCAAACTTGAACAAAGAAATTCTATGGTTTTAAAAAAATATGAAGATATTTTGTAAATCATGTAATTTTCACGATCAGGACATTCTTTCAAAAAAGCTTTAAATAAAAGGAGGCCGCAGAGCCCTTATGTGTTTACCTCCAATGATTCCATATTTAACGTACAAAGAACTCAAATTTTTGCAAAAACTTTTATGGCTCTTAAACGAAAATACGATTAGATATCTTGTAAATTATATATTTTCAACGCGAACGATCAAGACATTCTTTCAAACGGGCTCTAGAGGAAAGAAGAGGTCATAGCCTTGTTTGTTTAATGCCAAAGATTTTCAAATTACAAAGAGATGAAACTTGAATAAAGATATTCTAAGACTTTTAAACAAATATACGACTAGATATCCTTGTAAGGTATATAGTTTCCACGATCAAGATATTCTTTCAAAATGGCTCTAGACAAAAGGAGAGGCCATAGCCCTTGTGGCCTCTCACTTGGTCACGTTCGATTCTAACTAAATCAACGGAATTCAGACTTTCCAGGCATTAGTGTATGTAAAAATATTTAGATAGATGGAAAACTCCCTGCTTACAGATTTAATGAGTTATTTAAGGCATTAGACTTAGCATTAAATAGCGATTAATTATAAATTTTCAGCGGGTTTTATCGCTGCAGCTGGTAAACGAAAACTTGTCATTTTCTTCCGATTGATTTGGATCTGTCGTCCATTCTGGGCGTCGGGAGTATCATTTTTGTACTGTAACCGACAATTTTCGGCCATCCGAAAACATTTTACATCGCTTTTCTCTTTTTCGTTCATGAAATGTGTGTGTCCTTCAGTTCTTCCTTCATTAATTACAAAGTCCTATTAGAGAAATTAATGAATTCTTCAGATCATTTATCTAGCGTGTGAGAGATCTCAAACCAATATGAGGGTCCAGAAGGGTCTTTTAACAGCAGAAGAATCACCCGAAACATGACGTCATTGACCGCCGACTAAAGGTCATAGCAAGTAGCGAGATCTTGGGCGCAAAATTGCTTTCCGTAAAGGGAAGATCTAAAAATTGCGGTTGTTGGGGTAGTCAAAAGAATATGAATACTAACCACCAAAATTGTTTGATAAATGTGCTTAGAATGAATTCTGAATCAGAGTAACTTTATTAACTTGCTTGCTTATTGCTTTCTATAAAAGAAAGGTCGAAAATCGCGATTGTTAGGGTACCGTTGAAAAAGTATGAATACTGACCACTGAAACTTAAATAAATGTGCTTAGAATAGATTCTGATCAACGAAACTTTATAAGCTTGCTTACTTGTTTACTTGTTGCTTACTTGTTTTCTATAAAAAAGAGAGATTAAAAATCGCGTTTTGTTAGGATATCGTTAAAAGAATATGTGAATAGTGGCTACAAAATTTTTTGATTAATGTGCTTAGAATGAATTCCAAATCAGCGTAACTTTATTAGCTTGCTTATTGCTTTCTATAAAAAAGGAAGGTCAAAAATCGTGATTCTTAGAATGTCGTTGAAGGAATATGAATACTGGGCACTAAAACTTTTAAATAATTATGCTCAGAATGGATTCTGAATCAGCGACATTGTATTAACTGCCTTGCTTTTTCATTGTCTTCCATAAAAGGGAACGTAAAAAAACGCTATTGTTAGGATACCGTTGAAAGAATATGAATACTGGCCATTTAAACTTTTAAATAAATGTGTTGAAAATGGATTCTGAATAAGTTTTATTAACTGGCTTGCCTTATAGTTGCTACCTGTAAAAGGGAACATTGAAATTGCGGCTGTTAGGGTACCATCGAAATAATATAAATACTGGCCACCAAAAATTTGTAATAAATTTATTTAGAATGGATTATGAATCAGCGAAACTTTATTATTGTTTTTTATAAATGGAAAGGTTAAAAAATCGAAGTTGTTAGGATACCGTTGAAAGAATATGAATACTGGCCATTTAAACTTTTAAATAAATGTGTTGAAAATGGATTCTGAATAAGTTTTATTAACTGGCTTGCCTTATAGTTGCTACCTGTAAAAGGGAACATTGAAATTGCGGCTGTTAGAGTACCATCGAAATAATATAAATACTGGCCACCAAAAATTTGTAATAAATTTATTTAGAATGGATTATGAATCAGCGAAACTTTATTATTGTTTTTTATAAATGGAAAGGTTAAAAAATCGAAGTTGTTAGGATACCGTTGAAAGAATATGAATACTGGCCATTTAAACTTTTAAATAAATGTGTTGAAAATGGATTCTGAATAAGTTTTATTAACTGGCTTGCCTTATAGTTGCTACCTGTAAAAGGGAACATTGAAATTGCGGCTGTTAGGGTACCATCGAAATAATATAAATACTGGCCACCAAAAATTTGTAATAAATTTATTTAGAATGGATTATGAATCAGCGAAACTTTATTATTGTTTTTTATAAATGGAAAGGTTAAAAAATCGAAGTTGTTAGGATACCGTTGAAAGAATACAACTACCACAAAATATTTTTAACAAGTATGCTTAGAGCGGATTTCGATTAAGCGAAATAGCATTAGAATAATATTAAAATATTAAATAACAGAAAATATTAAACGAAAATTTTAATTCAGTTTAGGAAATACCAAGACAATCCAAAAAAAGTTGACTGATGGTTACAGTTGTTTTATGTTAAACAAATATTTACCCTAATTAAATACAAAAGTAGGGAAAAACAATTTTAAGTTTTGCACAAATTAATTTGTGGATTTTTTTAGGGGGTTTCGAAATTGTGCATAAAGGAAAACATCTATTTATCTTATATGAAGAAATATTTAGCTAAAGATTAAATCTTGCTATTAAGATCTTGATGCGCACATTGATTTCCATGAAAGGGGATATTTAAAAATTGAGGTTATAAGACAGTGCCATGCATAGTTGGTTAAGTCCACAGTCTGCATTATAAAAACGGGTCCCTGGTTTTAGTGTTGGGTTCGAATTATTATTGAATTAATTTGTGTGAGCACTTCACCCATGCAATCAATCAAAGCTAATAAAAAATAAAATCTTGAATTTCATACCATTTTTCAAATAAATGCAACTATTTTCAGGAAAATAGCTGACTAAACGCCTTATAAAAACAAAATGTATCAGGGCATTAGGACATTATTTTTGGGGTAAATATCGGTTTCAACTTACATTAAACTCACACCTGAATAAGGCTATCAACAAAATTATTCCGTTTTGCATATTGAAGACTTTTAATCAAAAATATTGCTAGATATTTTATAAATCATGCAAATTGTTCATCGAAATTTAGTAAATTAAAGAGTAGGAAAACTGGCCACCCAAAATTAAAAAATATGTATTCATCAGACTTCGAATCAGAGAAACTATTAAAATAAGGTAGCATTAAATTATAGATAATCTAAATCGTGGTGACGAGGTATTTCGTCATCAACAAAATTGGTCAGGTCTTGAATGTCGAGATATCTCGTCGAAACCACTTGGAGGATGAAAGCAGGAAAAATCAATTTTCATTTTTGCAGAAAAAAATTTATGTCCTGAAAGAAGCAAAGGAAAAGAAGAAAATAATTATTTTGTAAAATATTCTCGTAATTGTGCGCAAGAAAAACAAATTTTTTGTAAATGATTACATCTTATTGTAGTTCATTCTACTGCAACTTTGTTAAAGATTATGGAAGAAAAATATTTTAGTTTAATTGAAACTTTAGAGATTGACTAAATTTCCTCTCTTGGCAGAAATCAGCGTACGTCTTAATCAGAACATTCATTTGAGCTTATTACAACTTAAAATCTTCAAACCGTACAAATACATCTAAAATCAAACAAGCAATGCATTAGAAAAAACGAAAAGTAAAATATTTTAATTCCAATTAAATCTGTAAAGCACCTTTCAATTTGTTACTTTTAGCATTGGTATCATCTAGCTCAACTTAATTTTTGGTCACTGATCACCTTGTTTTTCAATTGTTCCTCTTTTTAAAGTGCCTCTAAATATTCCCTTATAATTCGAAAAAATTGAAACAAATGTTATTCTAATGCTTGTAAAATGTGCCAATGTTTTCTGATTTAAAAAGAGCTAAATTAATTATCTAAAATTATGTGAAAGATTTTCTAATTATTGTTAAGCTTTTAACGCTTTGAGTGTTTACATTTTAACCAAACACTTAAACAAATTACCAATTCTATAGGTGGGAGAACTACCCTTTTGTGTAACATCGCATCGAAGTTTTCAATCTCAAAATGAACATGCCTTACACCAGCAATTTTCAATCTTTTTTATCTCATGACAGAAATAAAAGAATTTCTAAAATTCAGCGGCACACCATAAAGTATATTACATTTTTTGCCGCTCTGACAAAAAACTAGGCATAATTTGATTGATTTACGAAAATTAGTACTTGCCCCAATTTGGCTTTTTGAAAACTATTTTCACAGTTCATTTATGGTACTATGTAATAAAAAATAATACTAAAAAATATTTTCACGGGTATTATTCATACGGGTATTACTTTAAATTATTTGGAACACACTTGTCGAAAGTTCAAAAGTAAACCGTTGAAATGAAATAAATATTACACAACTTAAAGACTTCACCACCCTTAAGGCACACCAGTGGTATTCTTTCAACACATCGTTTGAAAATCGCTGCTTACCGCAAATGAACGAGTGATTTTCACACTAATAAAATGTGAGAATTTTTTTGGATATAACAAGCTTTTGAAATCGGTCTTTGTTAAACAATGTACTAAAACACATAATTATAATAAAAGTGTTCATTAAAAACCAATATTTACTTTAATTTTCACAGTTTTTAAGTGACGATGATTTGATTAAGTACCTGTCACAAATGTTAACTAAAGGGAGAAAATATCTTAAAATTGTATTCATTGAGAGCGACTTCATCTTTTGGGGTTTTACTTATTTTATTTCAGATTTAAATTTTCGAAATTGGTCTGGCTAAAATGTGTAATGGGTACTAAAATCACATAGTTCTAATCAAACTGTTCATTGAAAACCAATATTATCATTAATTTTGACAGGTTTTAAGTGAAGATGACTTAAATAGTTATCTGCCACAAATTAACTAAAGGGAGAAAATCTCTTAAAATTGTATTCAGAGAGCGGCTATACGTTCGGGTTATTGCTTATTTTAAAAAAGAGTTTTTGAAGTCGGTCAAACAGTGTAATGTGTACTTAAATCTCACATAGCTATAATAAAACCTTTCATTGATAACCAATATTACCATTAATTTTGACAGGTTTTAAGTGACGATGACTTGAATAAGTATCCGCCACGAATTAACTAATGGGAGGAAATCTTTTAAAATTGTATTAATCGAGAGCGGCTTTATCTTTCGGGATATTGCTTATTTCAGGTACAAAAAGGATTTGAAATCAGTGTAATGTATACCGCATATAATTATAATAAAACTGTTGATTGGAAACCAATATTACCATTAATTTTAACAGGTTTTAAGTGACGATGACTTGAATAAGTATCCGCCACGAATTAACTAAAGGGAGAAAATCTCTTAAAATTATATTCATCGAGAGCGGCTTTATCTTTCGGGATATTGCATAAACGTCAAGATTTCGGTTAACTAATGCATTAAGCAGTAAGATTAATGGAAACAACAGTTTATCACATAATTAGGATATACTAAAATTTTGCAGATAAATTGCAGAAGATTTTTCCCCCTGCGCGCTGGATAAATAGAATCCTTAACAGACATTTAATGAATTGCTGGATATTAGCGATTTACATATCTTGGGAACCCAGCGACCTGCTGCCCAGGAACACACTGGACGCAAACCACCTGTTATATATCAAAACGAAATCAAACGCCGGGCGATGTAAAAATAATAAATACACGGACGGGATAAATAAAAAAACAAAAATGTTTTGCAGCTGGAAAAATTCTGTAAATTACAATTAATGGGAAGGTAATGTGGATAAATGATTTTAAAATGATACAGACTATCATATTTTCGGGGTTTCGTACTAGTTGCCGAAGCTGTAGTGGCCTTGATTTTTATCAGTTGTTGCCTCCTAATAACTCAAAGGTGAGGGGGTGAAGCGTTGTGGATGCCCAACTAGGAGTTCGGTTTCGTCTTTTTTTTTACTCGAGAAATTAATAGCTCTAGTTAGGAGTTCAATGAAAAGCATCTAACTGACGAATAAAAAATTTGGTTTGACAAAATTGAAAGATTAATGACTGATGCTCGCCTGAGACATACTGCAGAGGTATAATTTAACGACGGTAAAAAATGCCGCCTAAAGATCCCTACTTTACGATTCTAGCTACGATTTAATTAGATATTTCCTGTAAATCGGTATTCGAATCACCGACTCGAAAACTTTGCATGATCGGTGACTTTCACTAGTTACCACCCCGCGGCGCACAAGTAAAATTGTTTTTTCTAGTTCCATTGGCAGCGTATTTTGGGGCGGATTCAACAAGTTTCAGCTTCAAATATAATTCAAATTAGGAATTGTATTTTTTAATAAAGTTTCACATCAAAAACCCGCCATTTCAATGATTATCCGGGGGGGGGGTATTTCAATTAACGTCACACTGGAGCAACACAATGGGCTATTGGTGACGGTCCGGGATCAATCCCAAAGGGAAAGATCCGAGGACAACACCACGTAATTTTGAACCATGGTCAGATGACGAGGCAACACCTGAGCTGGCACCCCACTCTCCAAACTTCCGCACCACGCCAACGTGAGGACATTTGAGGCCCCGACAGATTTAACGTGCATCAGCCCCCTTTGTACACGACGGTGTTTGGCTGGATTCGAACTCGCAACCCTTCGGTTGCTAGTCCATCACTCTTCCAACCGGGCCACCGTGGCCCCCAATGATTATCCGGAAGAATATGGGGCAAAGGTAGCCTGGGTGTAAGAATAGCGGATAAGCAACCGGAATTCGATTCAACCATACACCGTCGTATACGTGTGGACACGTTAAATATGTGGTGACCTCAAATGTCCTTGGGCGTGGTGTGGAAGTTTGGAGAGTGGGGTGCCAGCTCAGGTGTTGACCGCGTCATCTGACCGTAGTTCAAGTTTACGAGGTGTTGTCTTCGGGTCTTTCTCTTCGGGATGGATCCCGGATCGTCGCCAATTGCCCATTGTGTTGCTCTAGAGCAGTGATTCCCAACCTTTTTATACTTGAGTTCCACCTGATAATTTTGTAGGGTCGTGGCGTATCACTGATTATGTTATAACTTTTTGAGGGGGTCAAATAAATTTTATACACATATGAAGAACTCTACAAAATGTATTTAAATATAAATAAAACAAAACACAGAAAATAAATCCATAAAACTAGAAAAAGCAGTTTATATGTAATTATTATTAACAAATGGCAAATACAATTTCCCAACACTAAAATGTCTTTATCAGGAGGCTTAATGAGAAACTTGCTGTTGCTTATGCTTATTTCTTATTAGAGCTTCTATGTCAGGTTCAATAGTGCTTATCTTTAATCTTAAGTCGTTTTCCACGCAGTCTATTCTTCTACTTGTTTTTCACATACACTACCTCTGAAAACCCACATTCATATAAATACGTTGTTACAAATGGAGTTAAAAATTTCCGTGCTTGACTAAAAAGAGCAGCGCTGGAAGTTGTAAGTTTTAACCCAGTACTTTTGGTTTGTATTATTATTGAACCCTTCTGCGTACCACTCCAAATGCTCTCACGTAAAACCAGTTGGGAACTGCTCTAGAGCGACGTTAATTCAACTACTGAAAGAATCGGTATAATTGATGACTGAAATGCATTACTAGTAAATTAATCTTAGAAAACTGATTTATTGCTAATGTTGGTTGGGGTTTAAGGCCCAAGTGTCATATTCGGTCAAGCTGAACCAAACGCAAGACCGACAATGTCAAGTAAGACATACACGCAAGAGGAAAGCTTTACTGACACAAGAGAAAAATATACAGGGGGAAGTTACAGAAATCGAAACTGCGACGTCTACAACTTGCAGGTTGCTAGTAGCACAGAGGACAAACCCACTGAGACCCGATTTATTGTAAGGAAATAAGTTCAAAGGCTACTTTTTAGATAAAATTGCCGGTTCATTGCGGCTCAGTAACCAAAACGAATTGCTTGAAGTATTCAACCTATTTAAGAATGAATGCAAAAGCAGTGTAAAGAATGAAACAAATACACAAAGCAAAGCTTCGAAAATCCTTTTTAATTGGAATATATGATTACTTACGTTCTTTAATTTATTTATGAATAAATATATTAGTATCTCGGAGGCACATAGGCACTGTCACAAAATAAAAATTTTCAGGAGAGCAATTGAAAGTTTTTTCTACTTCGTCAATTACTCGGCTATTCATTTGTTAACAGCAGTCATAATTACTGTGCTTTGTTGAAATAACACTGATTTTAGTCTGAATTTTATGAAACACTAAGCTCAATTACAATGTGTGTTTTTCAAGAAGAAATCTGACCTTTATGAAAAGAAAAATAACTTAGTGAACACACTTCACCAGCCTAATATCACCACATTGTGGTCCAGAAAATCTAAAAGACTCATATCTCAAAAATTTTGTATTAGTGTGTTTTAGTTGTAAGCCGACGATACTCTATGAAAAATGAATAACTATATATGTAATATATCGTCGGCCTATAAGTAAAAAAACATAACTGAAAAAACGAAGGGGGGGGAATTCTACTCACTGAGTGTGTTTCTCAAGAAGAAATCTAACCTTCATGCAAAGAAAAGAGACACACACAGACACTTTACCAGTCTAAAGATCGCCACATTCTGGTCCAGAAAAGTTAAAGAATTCGTATCGAAAATTTTAGCTTAGTGTGTTTCAACTGTAAGCCGACGACATTCTATTTATGAAACTACAAGCACCTTCAAACGAAGAACATTTGCAATCAAATGAAAGGTGAAAGACATTCAACACTAATCACCTTCCCTTTTTCAATTTGGATCACGGATATTTTTCTACCTAAATGAAACACCGGGTAGACTTACAATTTTTAACCTGTCCCCTTAGCTCTATAAGGGATTTGATAGATTTCTCAATACAAGACCAACGATCATTTAGCATCCCTTGGCACAGCGCTTAAAGACTCTTTTTATACTATACTGCGCTTAGCAAACCATCAAGCACTCCTCACCACATATACGTCCCGAGCATTCCTCTCTGTTGGAACTGGTTCCATCTTCACTGATGTCCAAATCCATCAATTGCCGGAATGATAGATAAATCACTTATATAGATGACGCTGGAAAGTTTGAATTGCATTAACTTTTTACGATCGGAGGAATTTTTCCAGCCTTGCCTAATATACTTATTACTAGACTATTAAAATCTCGTTTAATCTATGTTGACTGTGGCGTATTTTGCAAGTCAAATGAGGAGCTACTGGATGCAGAAAGAGACACATTTATGTACCAAAAGACCACCGATGTTTGATCTAGGCATGCATTCAGTATGCGAGTATGTTAAGGAGCTTGTGCTGAAATGTATATTAAAATATATTTATTTCTATGAAAGGAGAACATGCAACGCGCATTCGATTTTCTGTGGAATACATACATATTAAGCGTCTTATCGCTTTCAGATGTCAGATTTTATTAACGCTTAAGAAAATGATTTGGCAATAACGGGAAAGAGCATTTTGTGCTTCATTTTGAGCACGTGCTTAACCCCTCCTGGTGGTTGTCTTGACGAGGTAACTCGTCATTAGCAAAACTGATCAGATCTTATGGATGAGATATCTCGTCATTAGAAGAAAATTGACCAGATCCTGATCTCATATTAGATTTCTATTTAAATATCTGGAATATAATTTGGAAGTAATATGAAATTTATATATATTTCAGATTATTCTTTACTTGCACCAAACTCTTGCACTGTAATCGTAGTTAAATAATTCAGCTGGATTGAAGTTATAAATTTCAAACAGGGTCTTTAGAATTTTTCTCGTCAGCCAACCGTGGTTCAAAATTACGTGGTTTTGTTCTCGGATCTTTCCCTTCGGGTTTGATCCCGAACCGTCGCCAATAGACCATTGTATTACTCCAGTGCCAATGTTGACTAAATACCTACCTACCTTTGGAATTTTTCAGGAAGAGCAGGCATTTCTCATAAACTTTGTGAAGTGTGATACAAAAAAATGTTTCAACAATTCCATACATATAGTTTTGTAACAAACAAAAAAATAAAACAGATCTTTCAGACATTTTGACAAATAGCAAATTATTTAAGAACGTATACACAATAAATTTTGGTAGTTATTTTTTTTATTGAAATCACTCGCACGCCATAGTTGATTCCTATTTAGATATCTGGAATATAATTTGGAAGTAATATGACATTTTTGAATATGGCTGACTTTTTAATGTTTTCTTCTATTAATGTTATTAAATTGCCTTAGAGCCGTAGATATTTAAGATAAATCCTAGTATCATTTCTTAAAACAACGAACTCTTGCACTGTAATCTTAGTCAAACAATTCAGCTGGATTGAAGGAAAATTTTCGAAGGAACATGATCCTTGGAATTTTCAAGGAAGAAAAATCGGTCAACTTGACTTTAACCAAATTTGTTTAAAAATAGCCTAAATTATAGTATTTTTAATTGTTTCCTATAAACGAATTGTTTAATTCTACTGTACTATAAATACGGTTAAGAAAAATCACATTAAAATTATACAAAACATGAGGTTAGAGGGAAGAATTGCGTAAAGTACTATTTTTTAACCTATGCCAGGCTTTAGCCTTTTCGCCATCTCGACATCTGTCTGGCAGACCAATATTATCTAGAAATAATAAAAAATGCGAAACTCTATCAGCAGTATTATTTACTGCGACGTCAATAAGATCAGGGAAACTATTGAGGTGGGCTTCTGTCACGTCTGGAAGGTCACATAGAGGACAAACTAAATGGGTTATTTAAACACACTTTTAGCTTAACTTTTACGAAGTATTAACCCTCTGTCATGAGATTTTCGAGTAGTAGTGTATAGTAGGTAGTGTATAGTAGCTTTTACTCCACAACACACTTAATAACTAAGGGACCCATATATTGGGTAAAGGAATCCATGGATTCTTTCAACCTTTTGAAGCATTTTATTGGTCCTTTGCTTAAAATAGAATCCTTTGGAAAGATTCTATTGGTCCTTTATTTAGGATAGAATCCTTCAGTAAGATTCTGTTGGTCGTTTCCTAAAATAGAACTGTTGGGAAGGTTAATATTGCTCCTTTTTTTAGAATATAATCCTTTAAAAAGATTACATTGTTATTTCCCTTGGAATAAAATAATTTTTAAAGAGTGTATTGTTCCTTTCTTTGGAATAGAATCATTTGGAAAGATTCTATTGTTGCTTTCCTTCGATTAGAACCCTTTGGAAAGATGCTATTGTTCCTTTCCTTCGAATAGAATCCTTCTTAAGTATTCTACTGCTCCATTCCATGAAAGTCAATCCATTGGAAAGACTCCTTTGGTCCTCTCCTTAAAATATAATTCTTTAACAAGATTTTGTTGGTCATTTTCTTATAATAGAATCCTTTGGGAATATTCTGTTGCTCCGTTCCTTGGAGCAGAATCCTTTGGAATGATTCTATTGGTCCCGAAGGTTAAAATTGGTTATGCAGGGGAAGGTAGCAAAGTGGAATTATGTTTTTTATGCCTCAGAGAGTTAAATATTTATCAAATTCACGCTGCTGTACGTAGGCATTTTGAAAAAACAATTAATAAGCTCGTAATTCCATTAGAAATGAAGTGTCTACACAATTTTGAGCGTCGAATTTTAGACATTGATCTGCATTATCCATCTACCCAATCAATTCCTCCCTTTTTATTGTACTCCCCACTGCCTATTTATTTTACCACATAAAAAGCTTGACACAACGCGTCAAAGCACTTAAGTTACTCCCCACTTGCAGTTAGCTACCAACAACAAACACGAAGCGCCGAGGAAGACGCAAAAGCATTTTTTAAATAAATCATGCTCAACCGGCTTAAATTTACTCCGTGTACAAAGGAGTGAGTTTGAATGGGAAAAATAAACTTCGTTTATTGTTAAACACCAACACATATTTATCTAGAGAAATCTCTCAGCACTAAAGGAAGAGTTAAAAGACTCTAAAGAAAGAGGCCTTTCTACTTGTGTCTAATCAATAGCGATTTGTCGGGATTTTTGTTAGTTTACGCTCGAGTTCTGATGGAACAAAATACTGTTCCTCTAGATTTATGACCAACTCGATATCCTACCAGCGCTTTTTCTTCTATCATAAATCTCCGGGTATGTTTTTAAAAAGTCCGTTATACAAACGCTTTTTCAAAAGAATTTGAGACTGTCTAGAGCTGTGAGTAATTCCCCTGCATTTAATAAGAGATAAAAACATCTACCAACCGGTGCATCTATCAATCTAATTCCTGCACGGTTTTTATTTCTAGGATGTCTCATTCCTTTTTATTGTTCGTTACAACGGCATTGTTGGATTTTATTTTTTCTTCCATCTCCATCCCTCCTGCTTCTAAGTTTTCCTTTTGAAATATCATCTCGAAACGGAACCACCTGTTCATCGTAATCCCCCAACGCTTGAATATATCTCTGAAAGTGGTGGTCTGGGGAAACACATGACAGATGATTTGCTCCCTCTCATCTTCAAGATTCTTCTCCTTTTTCTCTTTCTTTCTCTCTAGGTAATATGGGGGTGGAGGTAGGAGACGAATACGCATACCAGAGTTCATCCTCTTTTGTTAGGGTCTCTCTCTTCTTCGGGCATTCCTTTCCAATCTAACTAGAAAGAGCAGGGCATGCGCAGGGTCTACGGGCTTCGGAGGGACCGCTCGCAAATCCTTACTACATTCCGTCATACATGCCAAAGCGTATCACCTGTGGGAGGCATGCTCTTAGAAGGAATCGCGCGAAGCCTTTTTGGAATCGATTGTTTTCGCATTTCCTAGAAAAATACAGCGAGTCATCAACTCAGATAAGGAGACACTGAGTTGGTGAAAGCTGTTGAGGCTATAGATATACACGGGTGAAGCTAGATTTTTGGGGACTTGGGACGATAGTTATCGCATTTCCCTGAAAAATACAGCGAGTCATCAACTTAGATAAGGAGACTGGACACTGCTGGCGAAGGTTATTGAGGCAAAAGATATAGACTTTCAGGGACTTGGGGACAATTGCTTTCGAAATTTCCCTGAAAAATATAGCGAGTCATCAACTTAGATAAGGAGACACTGAGTTGGTGAAAGCTGTTGAGGCTGTATACACGGGTGAAGCTAGATTTTTGGGGACCTGGGACGATAGTTATCGCATTTCCCTGAAAAATACAGCGAGTCATCAACTTAGATAAGGAGACTGGACACTGCTGGCGAAGGTTATTGAGGCAAAAGATATAGACTTTCAGGGACTTGGGGACAATTGCTTTCGAAATTTTCCTGAAAAATATAGCGAGTCATCAACTTAGATAAGGAGACACGGAGTTGGTGAAAGCTATAGATATACAGGGGCGAAGCTGTATTTTTGGGGACCTGGGTTATAGTTTTCGCATTTCCCTGAAAAATATAGCGAGTCATTAACTCAAATAAGGAGACTCTAGACACTGTTGGTGAAGGCTATTGAGGCAAAAGAGAGATTTTTTGGGACTTGGGAACAATTGTTTTTGAAATTTCCCTGAAAAATGTAGCGAGTCATCAACTCAGAGACACTAAGTTGGTAAAGGTTATAGATATACAGGGGAAGCTTGGTTTTTTGGGACCTGAAGCAAATGAGGCTGATGCCCGCCCTGTGTCCAAAACCAAATTTTGATATTTAACCCCCCTGGTGATTGCCTCGAAGAGGTGTCTCGTCATTATAAAACCTGACCAGATCTTGATGGACAGGATATCTCGTCCTTAAAAGAAAACTGAAAAATCTTGATATCGTCATCCGGTGACAAAAACATTAAAATCTACGAGACATTCTGTACGTATTCTGTCGTCAAGTCAGTTGGCTTGCTTTTCGAATACCCGTTCGCAAATAAAAATTCCAAAGACTAAATTCCGAATTCATAATGATAGTCAATTGGCCAATCTCAATTTGATTTAACGCCAAACGTAGCAGGAACGGTGATAAACTGCATTTTAAGATAAACCCAATATTTATGCTATACCACTTGGACAGCAGAAGCAAAATTTCATCTGACTGTCTGGTTTGTTTATTTACTCTGAAAATTCATCTAATAAAACTTGAAGTAATATCGATGACTTTTTTGGAACTGAAATTTGAATGAGACGTCAGTTTTTGTTTTAACGTCCTTTATTTTAGTTTCAAGAAACCAACCAAATAATGCTGACAGACAATCATTTCCGTTTCAAATGTTTTTACTGTGATTGGTAACTGGGTACTTTCAGCACAGGCCCTTTTATCTCACCCCGTGCTAACCATTGAGGCTAGTATCCAATCGAAATAATGCGCGTAGTTGATCCTTGTGCATGGTCTAACATTCTCACCTCATTTTCCAGCCTTTTAAATGACAATTTTTCTTCGGTCCTCAAAGCAGAAATGTGAAAAAAAACGACCAAAAGGAGTGTTTGAAATTCAGCATTGCAGAAGTCACGAAAGTACTCTTAACCCTCTGAGGGGTTAAGACGCACAATTCCACTTTACAACCTGCAGTCTTCTCTGCATGACTTCTAATGAGTTTTTACTTTTTTGACCGATACAAATTTTTCAAAGTATTCTATTCTAAGGAAAGAAGCAATAGAATCTTTTCAAAGAATTCTATTCTAAGGAGAGGATATCAACGAAATCTTTCCAAAGGATTCATTTACAAGGGGAAAAAATCTTGGTCTAGGACCAATACAATCTTTCCAAAGAATTCTATCCTAATTACACGAGCAATAGAATCTTTCCAAAGGAATTTATTTGTTTGAAAATGAGTAATAGACTCTTTCCAAAGGATTCTTTTTTAAGGAAATGAGCAATAGAATCTTTCAAAAGCATTCCATTCTAAGGAAAGGACAAACGAAATTTTTCCAAAGCATTCACTTCCAAAGAAAGAACGGAGCAATAATTTCTTTCCAAGGGATTCTATTCTAAGCAAAGGACCAATAGAAGACAGAAATAATATATAGACCAATAGACTAAAAATATTTTAAAGATTGAAAGAATTCATGGATTCTTTCACCCAAAGATGCGGTTGTTTTGTCATCAAGTGTATTGTGAGGTAGAAGCAATACTACACACTCATTGGTAATCTCGTGACGCTCAAAAGTTTAACCCTCCTGTTGTTTCGACGATGACCAGATCTTGATAGACGAGGCATCTTGTCATTAACAAAACTAACCAGATCTGGATAGTCGAAATACCTCGTCATGAGGGAAAAACTGACCAGATCTTGATCTCGTCATCATAAAAAAATCAAGGTCTTGATGACGAAATATCTCGTCATTAGCAAAATTGGTCAGATCTTGATGGACAAGATATCTCGTCGAAACCACTTGGAGCGTTAATAAATAGGCTTTGATCACAAATCCATCCAAGCTACTTCTTTCCAATTAAGAAGTTTCTGTTTGGTTTCTTTTCATATTCAACCTTATCACTGAATTCAAGTTCTCTGAATGATTCTTTATTTGGGATTGGATTGGATTGTGGATGTTAGGGCTTTATGGCGCAAGGTCCAAAAGCTGACAAGCTGCGCTAAACACATATATAACCCAATAAAGGTACAACATTGAAAAATCAAGTCCAAGACAAAGATGAAAGAGAGATTTAAAAGATGTAAAATGGTGTAGAAGAGAATAACTATATACAAATAGTCAGATGATAAAACAAGACATTGACTGCAGCATAACTAATGATTTAATTTGTACATGCATTAAATTTGATGGTTGGAAATTTAAAAGATGGAATTGTAAAAGAATTTGAAAAAATAGATTGATGAGTCATTGTGAAAAATTAGATGAGATGTAAAAAATCAACTGAAAGTAAAAATGCAAAAAGGTTTGGATGGGGATTTTCCCCAACCAAATCTTGTAAGTTTAAAAATGTACTTTTAAAAACTTTTGGCCATAAGGATTAAAAGCAGGACTAAATTCAAAGCAAATAAAGCAGCTTACCTTGGAAGGTAGTTATTTAACGCCGCACTGGAGAAAAACAACTGGCTATTGGCGACGGTCCGTGACCAATCTCGAACTGAAATATCCGAGGACAACTCCTAGTCATTTTGAACCATGATCAGACGACGAGGCAGCACCACCTGAGCAGGAACCTCACTCTCCAAACTTTCACACCAAAACAACGTGAGGACATTTGAGGCCACGGCAGACTTAACGTGCACCAGCTCCCACGTACACGACGGTGTTTGGTTGGATTCGAACTCACAACCCTCCGGTTACTGATCCGCTACTACTCCATCTTGGCTACTGCGGTCCTTTGTATTTGGGAAAGTAAACTAATTCATGTTTTCTCCAGCTTCTAGAATTGAGATTTTAAGAGTATAAGATCAATCGAAAAACAAATATGTTGAATATAATCTATAAGAACGCATTTTAACCAAAATCACTTAGTAATCTCAATGCCCTATTGTAACAGATTCTGCTGAACTTTTAAAATAAAGGTGCCTACGTTGCCGTCTGAAGAGAGTTAACACAATTCTTTTTCAATCTTTGAAGACTAAGATCTAAGGTCACCCTTTGGACATACGCCGTTTTTCTACAGACATCGAAGCTGTTTACATGTAAGGAGATTAAGTTTGTCAAGCGAATGTAGAAGAACAAATTTGGACGAAGAAAAAGACCGAATAAATATTTTCCTTAAATCTTCCATGTTTCGCATCATTATCCTTCACATCAATGATGTCTCAGAACAGTTGCAGAATGAGATAAAGAAGTCTCTTCAAGCATGATGGTTTGTTCTCATTTTACTCTACAAGGCAAAACAAAGTGAGCTCGGAGTCAAAACCTCCAAAAAATGCTTTGTTTTCATTCAAAGAAAACAAGTTTGTCTCTGTCCTATTGTTCGTTCCATTAAAATGTTTAGGTTATAAATTGTTCCTTACTATATATTAAGCATATTTGCAAAATAAGGATGATTAAGTGTAGTGCATCTTTAATTGTGACAGAAAGGGAATGCTAATACCCTAATGTATTAAAATAATTAATAAGCTTAATCTTATTTGGGTACAGATGCATCTAGCGCCTCGTTTGGTGGCAACGCTCTTAGCGAGTTTTTGACGCACTTTTTTATGTCGCCAAGGAAAGAAATCTTAGAAAAAATCCTTTTTTTATCTTTATAAATATAACATCTTTATAAACCTTTCCGCTTGCAGAGGTTGCCATAAAAACGGGAATAATGCAAATACAGATGGGCTACCTTCACATGCCATAACTCGTTAATAAAAGTGCGCCAAGAGCGTTACCACCGGACGAGGCGTAGATGCATCTGTATCTTCTATTTGTGTTGTACTGTAATAAATTTAAAGTAGACTGTTTAACCACGATGTAGTTTTTGTTATACATTCCACTTTCCTCACTATTTAAATTTGAGGAATGATCCCGGAGCGTCGCCAATAGCCCGTTGTGTTGCTCCAGTGCGACGTTAATTAATTACCAATTACCAACCACTCGCTATTTAAAATATATGTAATTTACAAAGAAAAAACTATGGTGGAAAAGACATAATTTCAGATAGTAGGTAGTTGAATTTACGTCCCACTAGAGTAAGCTAACGGGCTATTGGTGACGGTTAGGGATCAATCCCGAAGGGAAAGATCCGAAGACAACACCTCGTCATTTTGGATCACGTCAGATGACGAGGTCAACACCTGATCTGACACCCCTCTCCAAACAACTACACCCTCGCCAACGTGAGGACATTTGAGGCCATGACAGATTTAACGTGCACCAGTCCCTACGTACATGACTGTCTGGTTGAATCAAGTTGCGAATTCGCAACCCCGGGGTGTTAATCAACACACTACCAACTGTGCTACCGCAGCCCCTGAAATAATTTCAGACTATACTTAGATAGGCAGGTGTGCAGATTAACTAACGTCGCACTGGAGCAATCCAACCGGCTATTGGTGACGGTTCAGGATCGATCGTGAATGGAAAGATCCGAGGACATCACCTCGTATTTTTGAAATAAATTTCCTAATCTTATATCGGATCTTTCCCTTTGGGATTGATCCCGGACCGTCACCAATAGTCCGTTGTGTTGCTCCAGTGTGACGTTAATTAAAATACCTATCTACCCAATCTTAACAAGTAACTTTGTGCGTTGAAACTATCATTCAAACCCAAACGAATAATCAAGGTAGGTAAGTATTTAATTAACATTGCACTGGAGCAACACAACGGGCTATTGGTGACGGTCTCTAATCAACCCTTGAAGGGAAAGGTCTGAGGACACCTAATCATTTTGAATCATGGTCAGATGACGAAGTCACATTTGAGCCGGCTACCACTGTCCAAACTTCCACCACGCCAACGTGAAACGAAAAATAAAATCATATGAAAACGCCGCAACCAGGTAGTCTAAGATAGTCTAATCAAAACATATATTCAAAACACCTAGTTTCGTTTTATTTGTTTTTATAAAATACTCTGAGCAAAGCTGTTTAATAAACGAAATTGATAAAATCCCATTTTGTCCGAACGAAATCAACGTGGGCCTTAGAAAGAAAACAGCCCAACCGATAATCTAAGATAGTCTAACCAAAACTATATTCGAAATCCTAGTTTATTTTATTGACATACTCTGGGCTAAAAATTTAATAAACAAAATTGTTAAAATCAAATTTTGCACAACGAAAAATCAAATTGTACATTCAAAACCCTAGTTCCGTTTTATTGACATACTCCGAGCAAAAATGTTTAATAAACAAATTGATAAATCCCATTTTGCACATACAAAATCAACGTGGGCCTATAAATGAAATAATCGAAACCCAATAATCTAAGATAGCCTAATTAAAAACTACATTCGAAGCCCTAGTTTCGTTTCATTGCCATACTCTGAGCAAAAATGTTAAACAAAATTGATAAATCCTATTTTGCCCTAACGAAAAATCAAAACGTACATTCAAAACCCTAGTTTCATTTTATTGGCATACTCTGAGCAAAAAATTTAATAAAAATTAATATATTCCTATTTTACTCTAACGAAAAGTCAAACCGTTCATTCAAAAAATTAAACCGTGCATTCAAAATCCTAGTTTTGTTTTAATGACATACTCGGAGCAAATATGTTTAATAAACGAAACCCATTTTATCCGAACGAAATCAACGCGTACTAAAAAAACCACCGTAACCCGATAACCTTAGGAAAGTCTATAACGTATATTTGAAGTCCTAGTTTCGTTTCATTGCCTTACTCCGAGTAAAAATGTTAATAAACAAAATTGATAAAATCCTATTTTGCCCTAACGAAAAATCAAAACCCTAGTTTCATTTTATTGGCATACTCTGAGCAAACAATTTAATAAAAATTAATATATTCCTATTTTACTCTAACGAAAAATCAAACCGTTCATTCAAAAAATTAAACCGTGCATTCAAAATCCTAGTTTTGTTTTAATGACATACTCGGAGCAAATATGTTTAATAAACGAAACCCATTTTATCCGAACGAAATCAACGTGTACTAAAAAAACCACCGTAACCCGATAACCTTAGGAAAGTTTATAACGTATATTTGAAGTCCTAGTTTCGTTTCATTGCCTTACTCCGAGTAAAAATGTTAATAAACAAAATTGATAAAATCCTATTTTGCCCTAACGAAAAATCAAAACGTACATTCAAAACCCTAGTTTCATTTTATTGGCATACTCAGCAAAAAATTTAATAAACAGAATTGTTAAAATCCTATTTTGCACAACGAAAAATCTAACCGTACATTCAAAGCCCTAGTTTCGTTTTATTGACATACTCCGAGCAAAAGTGTTTAATAAACGAAACCCATTTTGTCCGAACGAAATCAACTTCTGCTAAAAAAGAAAACACCACAACCCGATAAACTAAGATAGTCTAATCAAAACGTATATTTGAAAGTTCCCTAGTTTGTTCCACTGACCGGTATCGTTCCCCTACTAAAAAGATGGGCGTCAATGTTGCCCAAGGAGTCAACATTTGCTGTCCTTAGAATAAAGCGATAATTCAAGTGGGCCGACTTCTTCAAATTGTTTAACTTAGCATTAAAACGTGATCTACGTTGAAGCCTGAATATCATGGAAGTGTCAAACAATTTTCCACTTACAGATCGTTTAAGGGATGAGGCACCGATAGACGCGTGCAGCTATAGATCAAGGAGAATCTGATTTATCAGGTGGTGCTCGGTGATGCTGCAATTAGGGAGTTTAACACCGACGAGAATCACCTAAAAAGATAATATTTATTGTGTGTGTGACATTCCATCCCCTTCTCTTGTATCACGTATTTTTCTTAACCTTGGCGCCATCTATCATTAGCAAGCAGGCCATGAGCGAAAGACTTGGAACCTTGGGGGACAAAGTCAAGGGCAGGCTGCTCTGCTTTTTCTTGCTGCTGCACTTTTTTGTCTTCATGAATATGCGGCGGTCTCAACCAATAATTAGGCCCCTTAGAGCATCTACCTTCTCGGCCAGTCGCCGGCTATCGGCTCCCTTTTCTGAGCCTCTACTGGAAACTGCAGATTCCAGACACAGGACTGCGTTTTCTTTCCGCCTTTCTGGTTTGGAGCCACTTCATTAATCCTGTTGGTTTGGCTGAGTAACGTCAAAGCAGACGAATGTTGGTATTTGTTTTCGTTAATTTGTTTCCGTTAGCGTGATTTAATCGAGCGAACCCCCGACTGTGTAGAAAGACTTTATTCGACTCGGACGTGGTCATTCATGTGGGTGGTCTGACTGCCTCGAATAATTCTTCTCTGGAAAAATAAACCCACATCTCTGATTGCTATTGTCAGTCTTTAATCATCCACGATTTAACTCGAGCACATGCCTATTAGACTTCCCTAATAGCTTCTAGAAATTATTTTAAACGAATTATGAATGTTTCATGTAAAAGTATTATAGAAATAATATCAAATTGAATTAAAATTATTATATTTTAATCAAATTCAAGATTTTAATATCTGGTACACCTTTGAACCATTGGTTATTGGTCTTAGCTTTTCTTTCCGCCTTCTGATTAGGAGCCACTTCATTAATCCTATTGGTTTGGATGAGTGTCGTCAAGCCAGACACGAATGTTGGTATTTGTTTTCGTTAGCGTGATTTAATCGAGCGAACCCCCGACAGTTTAGAAAACTTTATTCGAAACGGACGTGGTCATTCATGTGGGTGGTCTGACTTTGCCTCGAATAGTTCTTCACTGAAAAAAGAAACCCACATCTCTAAGTCTGATAACCTACATATATTGCTATTTTCAGTCTGAATATCCACGATTTAAAGCGAGCACATACTATTGGACTTCACTAATAGGTTTTAGGAATTATTTTAAACGAATTATAAATGTTAAGTTCCATATAAAAGTATCATGGAAATAATATCAAATTGAATTAAAACTATTATATTTTTAATCAAATTCAAGATTTTAATATCTTGTATACCTCTGGACCTTTGGTCATTGGTCTTAGTTTTTTCTTCCCACCTTCTGATTAGGAGCCACTTCATTAATCCTATTGGTTTGGATGAGTATCGTCATGCCACGGAAGAATGTTGGTATTTGTTTTCGTTAATTGCGTGATTTGATTAAGCGAACCCCCAATGTAGAAAAACTTTATTCGACTCAGATGTGGCTGGTCTGACTGTCTTGAATAATTCCTGACGAGAAAGAGACCCACATCTCTAAAGTCTGATATTGTCAGTCTATGATCATCTACCACGATTTATTGTTTTATTTGTAAAATATTTAAATACAACTATTGTAATTCGCGTACATGCTATTGGTTAGTTGGTTGGGTTTTATGGCGCAAGTGCACATGCTATTGAACCTCATTAATAACTTCTGTGATTTACTTGTTCACGTTGTGTGGTGCGGAAGTTTGGAGAGTGGGGTGCCAGCTCAGGTGTAACTTCTTCATCTGACCGTGGTCCAAAATTACTTGGTGTCCTAGAATCTTTCCCTTCGGGTTCGATCCCGGACCGTTGTCAATAACCCGTTGCGATGCTCCAGTGTGACGTTAGTTCAACTACTTGAAATTAATTATGAATTCCGAATAAATAGTTGGAAATAATAGCAAGTTGAATTTAAATTATTAGATTTTTATTAAATTTAAAATTTTATGGTGGTATTTTAGGTATTTTAATTAACGTCATACTGGAGCAACACAAAGGGCTAGGACCGAGGACAACACGTAATTTTGAACCACGGTCAGATGACAAAATTTTATAATTCGTTATACTTTTGGTAAGTAGTTCAATTTACGTCACACGCGATCAATACAACGGCTATTGGTGACGGTTCGGGATTAATTCCGAAGGGAAAGATCCGATTTAAACTTCTGTATATACTTTTTATCTGTTTTCCTGTCATCTAAAATTAGAGTACGTGCTACTTGAAACATTTCAAGCGGTTCTCTTCAGCTTAACAGCTATCACTTCAGAGGAATCTGGCTTACATTTAAGTACACAAAAGATAAAGCAACACAGGAACATCTTGTTACAAAGGCGAATGAAGTTATTAAACACTTAATTTCGGTTCATTTTTCATTCTCGTTTCGCAACTCTCATTTAAGGCTCAAATGTTCTGCACATCGTGTGTTCTTACAGTGTGGCAAAATCAGCAAGATCAGGATTTTCTAAACAATATATCTGCGCAGGGGCATCACGCCATTCGTGAATACACACTCACGATACCACAACCATCACGCGAAACGCGGTTCGCATCACGCAGTCACATGTCATTCATACCTCTGTGCGAGGATATCGAAAGGTAATATTAGACTGAAACAAGCACTCGCACTTTAGAAAGAAGTAATGCGCAGTAAAAACTCACTGGGTAATAGATCTCACTGAAAGGTAATGATTGTCTTTGTGCACTAACTCATGGAACCTTGAATTTTTAAGTACTTGCAAACTGAATCAGCGTGCCCTACCAAGAGAGTTTCAGTAGAACATTTTCCGATGAAAGCATTAGCTTGGTTGATTTGGGTTTTATGGCACAAGGGCCATACTTCGCCATATTGCGAGAAAGTCAAGTAAATGGACACACAGAAGGAAGGAAGGTAGGTATATTAATTAACGTCACACTGGAGCAACACAACGGGCAATTGGTGACAGTCCGGGATCAAGACCCGAGGACAACACCCCGTAATTATACAGAAGGAAAACTTTACTGACGGGAGAGAATGGTAATGGTAATTAATTAACGTCGCACTAGAGCGACACAACGGGCTATTGACGACCGGAGAGTAAATATAAAATTAGAGTGAGCAATGGAAACCTTTTATGTGCCAAGGATCACATGACAAAACAAGTAGTAACGTGACCCTTAGGCTACTTTGGACTACAGGGTGGAAACAAACTTTCGTTACCTGATTAGCCCACGGTATGGGAGAAAACTCCCATCCATTGACTCATCATCTAATTCATCAGACAGCATCACGTACTAGACACAAAACAAAATTTTACTAACGCAGAAGAGAGAAATACACCCAGATTGGAATCGAACTTGTGACGCCTACAACTCGCAGGTTGCTAGTGTAGTGGGCACACTCACTGAGTCATAGAGGCCCCTATATATAAGTCGGAGAGGTGGAAAGAAATATATACCACGAAATTAGTTTTATAAACATTTTAAGAAAAGTCGTTAAGTCAATTGATGAAGAGTGATAAAACTTAAAAACGAATTGTAACTTAAAGGCAGCGGTAGCCCTGTTGGAAGAGTAACGGATTAGCAACCGGGGGGTTGCGAGTTCGAAACTCGATGCAGCCAAAGACCGTCGTGTACACGGGGGCTGGTGAACGTTAATCTGTCGTGGCCTCAAATATCCTCGCGTTGGCGTGGTGTTGAAGTTTAGACAGTGGAGTGCCAGCTCAGGTTAATTTGTACCTGCCAAGCTGCCTAGAAGACTTTCATTGAGATAGGTAGGTGGTTAATTAACGTCGCACCGGAGCAACACAACGGGCTATAAACGACGGTCCGGGTTCAATCCCTAAGAGAAAGATCCATGGACAGCACCTCGTAATTTTGAACTAAGGTCGAGGTCAACACCTGAGCTGGCACCCCACTCTCCAGAGTTCCACACCATGCCAACGTGAGGAGATTTGATGCCACGACAGACTTAATGTGTACCAGCCCCCGTATACACGGCGGTCTTTGGTTGGACCGAGTTTCATTGAGGTATGTAGGTTGGTTGATTGATTTTGGGGTTTTATGGCGCAAGGGCCATATTTGGCCATGCTGTGCCAGACAATACAATATCAAATAATTGACACAGGACATACAATATCAAGTAATCGACACACACAGTGAAGCTGACACAGAAGAGAGAATTACACCCCGGGAGGAATGCAACTTGGAGGAATCGAACCTGCGCCATCTACAACTCGAAGGGAGCTATGTAGGTATTTTAATTAACGTAACACTGGAACAACACAATAGGCTATTGGGGACGGTCAGGATTCAATCCCAAAGGAAAAGATCCCAGGACGACACCACGTAATTTGGAACCACGGTCAGATGACGAGGCAACACCTGAGCTGGCACCCCGCTCTCCTAACGCACACATCTTCCCCCTACGTGTATTTCCATCTTCTGTGTCAGTAAAACCTTGATTGCGTGTGTGCCTATTACTTGATGTTGTATGTCTTGTGTCTGGCGCAGCATGGCGAAATATGGCCCTTGCGCCATAAAACCCAAAAGCCAACCAACCAGTCCCCTTTGCACACGACGGTCTTTGGTTGGATTCGAAAATCCCTCGCTCTTCGTACCGCGCCACCGAGTTTCATCGAGAACTTCGACCAGTGTCATTTTTTCACCGAAACGGGAAGCTGGCCATAAATTTGTAAACCTTCCCCTCACGCCGAGGAGTCTCAAATGCATATAGCTGCAAATCAGGAGTGATTTGCTCCTGGGAAATGCGATTTAGCGATTAACTGTGCAACACTTTACCCGGGTTTTCAGAAGAGGAATAAAAAGCCGGAGTCGGAGCTAAATCGTCGCAAATGAATTCGGGGTCCCCGAAGAGCAGAGGCAAGACGAAGGCGAGCACTAATTAGGAACAGTGCAATTACGATTCCATTTAGTGCGCTCCGTTTGTCATCATTATTGTCCGGGTGCACCGAAGTAGGTGCGAGAGAGCTTCTTCTTCAACCGCTTCCCTCATTAATACCTGGGTGGGTTTTTAAAGCTTTCTTTTGGGGAGGAGACGCCTCCGGAACGAGCAACTCCCTTGGATTTTTTGTGCGGCCCGTTTCTTTTTTGGCCGTGTAAAGCATGTATTTTTTATGGCCTTGTTCGTCAAGAGAGGATGACCTTTTTTTTTGAAAAAAAAAAGAGTCGCAGTTCTCGTTTTGGTTAAACTGATACATTCCGGGTTGAAGGGGTGTTTGAGTGCGGGATGTTTCTTCGTAGAAATGTGTGGATGTGGTGCTTGATGGAGGAGCTTATCCACTCCTACAATAATTATTTGGGGAGTGGGGTGCCAGCTCAGGTGGACCGAAATGACGAGGTGTTACCGTTGGATCTTTCCTAATAGCTCACTGAGTTGCTCCTGTGCGACGTAAACTCAACCCCAGCTACCTACCTCAAGAGGGGGGGTATTTCAATTAACGTCACACTGGAGCAACACAACGGGCTATTGGTGACGGTCCGGGATCAATCCCAAAGGGAAAGATCCGAGGACAACACCACGTAATTTTGAACCACGGTCAGATGACGAGGCAACACCTGAGCTGGCACCCCACTCTCCAAACTTCCACACCACGCCAATGTGAGGACATTTGAGGCCACGACAGATTTAACGTGCACCAGCCCCCTTTGTACACGACGGTGTTTGGCTGGATTCGAACTCGCAACCCTTCGGTTGCAAGTCCGTTACTCTTCCAACCGGGCCACCGCGGCCCCTACCTCAAGAGGAAAGGATGACCTTTTTTTAAAATCAAGTCAGCTGTTCTTTTGGTTGAACTGATACATTCCTGGTTGAAGGGGTTTTTGAATGCGGGATGTTTTTTCGTAGAAATGTGTGGATGTGGTGCTTGATGGAGGAGCTTATCCACTCCTACAATAATTATTTGGGGAGTGGGGTGCCAGCTCAGGTGGACCGAAATGACGAGGTGTTACCGTTGGATCTTTCCTAATAGCTCACTGAGTTGCTCCTGTGCGACGTAAACTCAAGCGATGAAAGAAGGATGTGGACGGCAGAATGGAATGAAATTGTCTTTACTGACGAGTCACGCTTCTGTCTGCAACACCACGATGGTCGGATTCGAGTCTGGAGACACCGTGGAGAGAGGATGCTGAACAGCTGCGTTATGCACCGCCACACTGGTCCTGCACCGGGTATTATGGTATGGGGCGGTATTGGATATCACTCTCGCACTCCTCTAGTACGCATTTCCGGTACTTTAAACAGCCAGCGCTACATCTCCGAGGTGTTGGAGCCAGTTGTCCTTCCTTACCTTCAGGGCTTGCCCACAGCCATATTTAACAGGATAATGCGCGACCACACGTGGCACGCATTGTCCAAGGGTTCTTCGTCAATCGCCAGATTGAATTGCTTCCCTGGCCAGCTCGCTCTCCGGATCTTTCGCCGATAGAAAACATGTGGTCCATGGTTGCTCAACGATTGACCCAGAATACATCCCCAGCTGCCACACCAGATCAACTTTGGCAACGTGTGGAAGCTGCTTGGTCTGCTGTACCCCAAGAACACATCCAAAGTCTCTTTGAATCAATGCCGAGGCGTGTGGCAGCGGTGATCTCCAACAATGGCGGCTACTCTGGCTACTGATTTTGGCAGGAACCACACTTCACAGAAGTCTATAAATTTAATCATTTGATACTTGGTCAACATGTTATCTACAAAATAAATTTTGTTGTGATATCTCTTGTCTTTCTTGGTGTTGCAATTTGGGTGGCCAGCAGTGTACTTCCCCGCAATAATTAACTTTCGATATACGAGGGTCGTTTGATAAGATTGGTAATTGTTTTAGATGGTGACACCATTAATTTGTTGATGTCACGACTGTCACTCTTCGAGCGAGCTCAGGCAAAATTTCAGCCAAATGCGACTGATTGTTTGAGTCCTACAGACGTTTGAAGTGAGAGCAGCTGCCACGAAAATGGAAAAAATGAGTTCGGTGCAGTGATAAAACATTTTTATTTAAAGAAGTGTATGGCCACCTTGTTCTCCAGGCTTGGCCCCATAGGACTTCTCCTTATTTCCAAATTTGAAAATTTGGCTCAGTGGGAAGAAATTCTCGTCAAATAAGGATGTCATTGTCCCCATTAATCCGTATATTGCAACCTTCGAGAAAAGTGCTTTTCCGACGGAATGAAAAACTCAGATACACTCTGGATCAAATGTGCAAGCCTCAATAGGGACTTTGTTGAGTAACAAAATCGATTTTTCCAAAAACTGTATTTGCGTTTTCTTTTTTACTATACCTCTCAAACGTATAGTACAGAGTGCTAAAGGATATGGATTCAGGTAGTATTAGGGATAAAGAAAGGATCCATAGAATCATTCCAAAAGATTCTATTCTAAAGAAGGTAGGCATTTAATTAACGTGGAACTGGAATAATACAAATCTATTCTATTCTAAAGAAAGGATCTATAGAAGCGTTACAAAAGATTCTATTCTAAGAAATGAAGCAAGGAATCTTTCCAAAGGATTCTGTTTTAAAGAAAGGGCCAATATAGAGAGAGTTGCTCGAAAGGAACCTATTCCAAGTAAATTTTCTTAATCAATAAAAGCCAATAAAATCTTTCTAAGGGTTGAATGGATCCATGGATTCTTTAGTCCTACTCTTTCAACCTAAATGTGGTCTTAGGTTGAAAGCAACCCTCCATTAAGAAATCTCGCTAACTCAGGTTCTACCATCGATTTCACAGAAGGCCGTTGTCAACTGTTAATCCAAACGGTCAAACTTGAACTAGCTCGACGGCTTATGCCTCAAACTTTCAACCCAAATCTCACGCACATTTCAAGCCTCTCTGCCCCAAAGCATTCACGTTCCCACAATATCAATTTAAAGCGACATCTCCACCTTAATTCGAAGAGCCCGACGAGCCAACGGGGCAATTATAGCATTATTTCTATTTTCCGAAATTAAATCTTTCCTTATCTGAATCCGCACATCTCAAACCAAACGAGACACTGAAAGATCTCGACCATCCAATTAGCAGCATGGGGTTGGATGGCTCTCGCGACCCTTCCTCCACCAAGCATGACTTTATGGCACCGATGCGTTATGGCCATAAAAAGAGATATAATGAAAACCCACCCACTTCGTTTTAATCGCCTCGCCACAATGCCATAATCGAATGCTACATTACCACGGAGTGATGGGGCGGACTCTCGAATTTCCTGCTCAAACAGGTTGTAACGGGAAAGCTAAGCACATAAACGCGGGTTTTGATTTGGACGAGTTGTGTGTGTTATTGCTTTCGGTTCTCCATAAATTACGCGGTGGCATGGTCCGCTGATCAAAACGGTCGCTTCATCGCGAGGATTTAGCCACACCATTACCGATTGGAGCATCATCATCTGCGTTTCGGGAAAGGCCGACTGTTGCTGAACAGGAAGGCAAATAAGAGATAAAGAAAGACGGGGACACTTAACGGGGCAACGTGTGATTACATCTAGAGTGCTTTTTACACTTGAAAGGTAGGTAGGTATTTAAAAACGACGCATTGGAGCAACACAACGGGCTATTGGCGACGGTCCTGGATCAATCCCAAAGGGAAAGATCCTAAATCCACAGAAGTTATTAATGAAGTTCAATAGCGTGTGCACTTGCGCTTTTAAACCCAACCTACTAACCAATAGCATGTACGCGAATTATAATAGTTGAATTTAAGTGTTTTACAAATAAAACAATAAATCGTAGATGATGATAGACTGACAATAGCAATGTAGGTTATCAGGCTTTAGAGGTGTGGGGTTCTATTTATTAACCTCGCGCGGGCGACCATTAGAGAAACACGACAGGCTATTGGCGACGGTCCGGGATCAAACCCGAAGGGAAAGATCCGAGGAAACACTATTTAATTTTGAACCCCAGTCAGATGACGAGGTCACACCTGAGCTGGCACCTCACTCTCCAAACTTCCACACCCCGCCAACGTGAGGACATTTGAGGCCATGGCAGATTTAACCTGCATCATCCCACTTTCTACACTATAGTGTTTGATTGGATTCGAATTCGGTTGCTAATCCGTTGCTCTTCCAACCGGGCTACCACTGCCCTGTCTTAGAGCGATTTTAGTTAATTTTTCTGGTATTCTCATCAAGGCCGTCATGATGCAGTGGGTTTGGCCTCTGTGCTAGCAACCTTCGAGTTGTACGTGGTGCCGATTCGATACCTGTAACTTACCCCGGTTGTATTTCTCTTTTCTCTATCAGTAAAACTTTACTTGTGTTTGTATGTCCGTTACTTGACGGGACGCTGTAGCCCAGTTGGAAGAGCAAGGGGTTAGCAACCTGAGGGTTCCGAGTTCGAAACTCGGTCCAGTCTAATACCGTCACGTACATGGCGGCTGATGGTACACGGAGCTTTAAATATCCTCACGTTGGCTTGGTGTGGAGTTTGGAGAGTGGTGTGCCAACTCAGGTGTTGTTCTCGTCATCTGACTGTGATTCAAAATTACTAGGAGTTATCCTTGGATCCATCCCGGACCACCGCCAATAGCCCGTAGTGTTGCTCCAGTGCGACGTTAATTAATTACCTACCATTACTTGAAGTTGTCAATCTTGCGTTGCAGCTATGCCAAATATGCACCTTGCGCCATAAAACCCAACCAACAACTATAAATGGCATTGACAAGACGATTACGCTCTACCACTTGATTATGTTACTGAGTACCATGGTAGCCCGGTTGGTCGAGTAGCAGGTTAGCACTGGAGAGTTGCGAGTTCGAGACTCAATCCAACCAAACACCGTTGTGTACCACGGTCGGATGACGGGGTCAACACCTGAGCTGAAATCCTTCTCTCCACACTTCCACACCACTCCATCTTGAGGACATTTGAAGCCACGACAGATTCAACGTGCTCTAGCCCTCATGTACACGACGGTCTTTGGTTGGATCGGATTCCAATTGGGCCACCACGGCCCCTTAAAAAATAGAATAATCTTGTTTCTTTTTTGTTGCGTTAGGTTATTGTTGCTAAGCTTCTATTGTTAGCTTCTAGGTTATTGTTGCTAAGCTTCTATTGTTAGCTTCTAGGTTATTGTTGCTAAGCTTCTATTATTAGCTTCTAGGTTATTGTTGCTAAGCTTCTATTAGGACCGAGGTAGCCAAGTTGGAAGAGTAATGGATTAGAAATTGGAGGGTTGAGAATTCAAAACTAGATCCAATCAAAGACGGTCGTGTATGTGGGGGCGGATGCACGTTAAGCCTTCCGTAGCCTCAAATGTGTTCACGTTGGAAGTTTGGAGAGTGGGGTGCCAGCTCAGGTGTTGACCTTGCCAACACCTGAGTGATTCAAAATGACGAGGTGTTGTCCTCGGATCCTTTCTTTTGGACTAACCCCGATGATCGTTCAATCGAGCATGTGCTTGGTGAACGTACTGGTTAAGCAACTAGCTTATCTAACATGAAATATGTCTTGGACTGTCCGGGGACACATGCGTCTGACATTGTCCTGTTGGAACATCTCCCACCCAAAGGACAACTCTGAACGAACCTTCATCTTCAACCACCCTACCTTCAGAGGGCCGCTCTGAAGTCATGTGAACGTCATGACTTGGTTTGCTAAGGTGCTTTCGCTATGAATATAATGATAGGAATTTAATAAACCCTTTGCAGCAAGCTATTACATCAGAGATGGATTATTCCTTCAGAGTGGTCCTTCCTTCAGAGTGGTCCTTCCTTCAGAGTGGTCCTTCCTTCAGAGTGGTCCTTCCTTCAGACAGATTCTTCCTTCAGACTGATCCTTCCTTCAGACTGATCCTTCCTTCTGAGGGATATTTCCTTCAAAGTGGTCCTTTCTTTAGAGTGATCCTTCCGTCAGAGTGGTCCTTTCTTCAGACTGATCCTTCCTTGTGAGCTGTCCTTCCTTGTGAGCGGTCCTTCCTTCAAACTGATCCTTCCTTCAGACTGATCCTTCTTTCAGACTGATCATTCATTCAGAGGGATCTTTCCTTCAGACTGATCATTCCTTCTGATTGATCTTTCCTTCAGAGTGGTCTTCCGAAGAAAAAATCCATCTCTGATGTATTGCTGGCTTTTAAGGATTTATTAAATTCATATCAGGCAAGATAGCGAAAGCGACTTCGCATACCACTTCATGACACTTAGCATTGAACCATTGCAGCTCCCAAATTGATTCTGCAAGCTGTCATTCAGAACAATGTCTCCGGACATGCATGCAGCCATCATTGTGTAGCAAATTGAAATGTGGTTCATTAGGAACCACGACCCACGAAGAAAGCCAATGCCTGTGTTCGTGACCCATCGGGCCGCCTGCCTACAAAGATTAGAGGTGAGAAGTGAGGGCATAGTCCTCTGTTAAGCAACATTGAACTGCTGGGGAACACAATCTGACTTGTGTTCCCCAGCATGTGTTCTCCGCTGCTTTGCTAACATCACTGGTGTACAATTAGTAGCTGCTATGTGGTAGATGCGTCGGTTATTTCGTGCTGTTGTGAGATTTTGCGGTCAGCTTCCGCATTTCTGCGCGTTCAAGCGTCATCTGACGCCCCAAACGCATCACAGTACTAGCGTTTAGTCCGTGACAAAAGGTGATAAGCAAATCCAGCTTCTCTCACACCACAATCCGCCCTCCCTCAAAGTCTCAGATGTGATAAGTGTGACGAGGCTTAGTGAAGGTCAATACATACCCCTCAACTTAATGTCGGCTCTTTATTAACCTCTTTGTTCCAATAGTCAACATATGGAGATTTCGTTAATCTCTTCGTTCAAATGGTCCATTTATGTCCTCTTTATTAATCTCCTCGTTCCGGGGGTCCACATATGTAGACTCTTCTTCATTAACCTTTTCCTTCCGGTGGTTCACATGTAGACTCGTCATTAACCTCTTCTTTCTGGCAGTCCACAAACGTATATTCTTCATAAACCTCTTTGTTCCGGTGTGCCACATATACCCTCTTCATTAATCTCTTCCTAGACCTCGTCGTTTCGATTGTCCACCATATTTAGGCGCTTTACTACCCTTTAGGTTCTGGTGGCTTATATATGTAAGACTTCCTTAGCCTCTTCGTTTCGGTAGTCCACATATGTAGACTCTTCATTAATCTTTTCGTTCAATTGGCCACATATGTAGACTCTTCATTAATCTTTTCGTTCAATTGGCCACATATGTAGACTCTTCATTAATCTTTTCGTTCAACTGGCCACATATGTAGACTCTTCATTACCCTCTTCGTTCTGATGGCTCACATATGTACCCTTCATTAAGCTCTTCGTTCCGGTGTATATATACGTATATTCTTCATTAAACTCTTCGTCACAGAATAAAGATACATAAGTGTGTGTGTACCCTTACTTTAAATTAAAACCAAAATATATAACTCAAGTAACACAAAAATATGAAATACGCAATTAATGTTTCACTTAATTGATTTTTAGCAAAATTTCTCTCATATTACTTTCAAATTTTTGAATAAAGCTCTTACCTTCGTGCAAAATTTTGGTTTTAATTTGAAGCTCTAATGATAATTCAACTTCTTTCCAAATTTCATATCTTAGTTTAATAGTTTAAGAGTTATAGTGTACAGAGAGAGCATTGAAAATTCTTATTCTCCAAGAAAAATTAGACTAAAGTTAATCTGAAAGGGTTAAAACTTAAATAGGGTGTTAAAAAGAATCTTAATTGCGACCGAACTAACGCAAATTTTTTCCTGTTTTTTTACTAGAATCAGAACATTTTAGACTCAGAATTCATCGAGGTGGGTAGGTATTTAATTAACGTCGCACAGGAGCAACACAACTTGCTATTACCGATGATCCGGGATCAAACCCGAAGGGAAAGATCCGAGGACAACACCACTTAATTTTGAATCAAGGTCAGATGACGAGGTCACACCTGAGCTGCCACCCCACTCCAAAACATCCACACCACGCCAACGTGAGGACATTTGAGGTTGCGACAGATTAAACGTGCACCAGCCCCCTTGTACACGATGGTCTTTGGTTGGATTCGCACTCGTAACCCTCCGGTTTGTAATCCGTTACTCTTCAAACAGGACGACCGCGGCCCCTCAAAATTAATCGAAATTCAAAAATCGATCTTTTTTAATATTTTAGAAGCCACTTTAAGGTTTCATAAAAGTATCATTGGAGGAATTTGTACTAATTATGATAAACTTTGAGGCTTAACTAAACTGAATACATAAATTTCCAAGATCCTTGCTGAATATTTACTATACTAAATTTAATAACCAGCAGGAAATCTTTTATCCCTATTTGGCTCCTTTCTCATAACCTGCTGTGGAAATTGCTGCCTTGTTTTCCTTTAATTGTGTGTTTTCGGTCCTCTCAAACTAAAGTTCTGATAACCACTCTCGAACGTTAATCAGTATGCTCCCTAAGAAGTCTCATAGTATAATTAAAAAACATCAAGGGGAAAATAAATAACGCCGAAAGTGAGTACATAAACAACTAACTAACTTTACCTTAGCTTTAGTAAAAGTCGAAAAAAGCCGGAGAAGCGAATAGTTAATGTTCATGTCAAACGCTTCAAAAAAAAGCCATAATTTTGTGAAATGTCAACAAAAGTTCTCCCCTTCTCATTTTTCATTACACCAGGAGTTTTTATTTTTGCTATTTTTTATTACTCCTCTTCTAACGATCCCAGAGTTTAGTTGAAAAGTTGGAAGTTGTGCAGGCCGTAGACACTTGGGCTATCGGTAATGGATTTAAGGGCAAGTTGTCGTCAATCAATAGGAAAAAAATCTGTCGCCACGATCTTAGAACTCTTCACTGATCTCAAGATCGCAGTTTTTTCATCCATTTAATGGTTTCACCTTTTAAACGATAAGAACTCTTTTTTTGCATTTCTTTTCTTACAGAGAATATCCGAAATATTCGGGTTCGGACTCGGACAGTGGCCGCAGAAAACATTTGAGCGAAAATCATCAGGCTGATGTACAGTCCATTTAAATATTAAACTGCTCGTTCCATATACACTATTTGGAGAAAAGTATTTGGACACTGCAGAAAATCAGGTTGTTTTCCCTGGTTAGGACTCGGCCCATTGCTTTATGTACCTGGTACCATGAACGCCGACGTGTACCTCGACGTTCTGGATAATTCGGCCTTGCCTACACTACGGCAATACTACTGCGATGAGGGTTGTTTCTTCCAACAAGGTCGAGCTCCATGCCATACTACAAAACGTGTGCTGGACTGGTTTCTTGAAAATGAGGTGAATTTGCTTGACTGGCCTGCTCAGAGCCCCTATCTCAATCCGATCGAGCGCTTGTGGGACGAACTGGAGCGACGGGTACGACACCGCAACGCACGCCCATCTTCACAACAATCTCTTCTCACAGCTTTACAAGAGGCATGGCGAACTATTCCTGCCCAGACTTGCAGAGAACTTGTAGAAAGTATGCCTCGACGTGTTGCAGCTGTAATACAAGCAAAAGGAGGTCCTACCCGTTACTAAATAGAACAATAAAGCACTCTTTCTGAAAAACATGCATTGTCCAAATACTTTTGTCCATATAGTGTATGTTTCTGGGCCGGTTAGAAGAGTAGCGGGTTACCAACCGGAGGGTTGCGAGTTCGAAACTCGATCCAACCAAAGATCGTCTTGTACATGAGGGCTGTGTACTGGTTGTATTTATCTTTTCTGTATCAGTAAAACTTCCCTTGTGTTTGTATGTTACTTGACGGCCCGCTGTAGCCCAGTTGGTAGAGCAACTGATTAGCAACCTGAGGGTTGCGAGTTCGAAACTCGGTCCAGCCAAAGACCGTCGTGTACATGGCGGCTGGCGCACGTTAAAACTGTCGTGGCCTCAAATGTCCTTACGCTGGGGTGATGGGAAAGCTTGGAGAGTGGGGTGCCAGTTCAGGCGTGACCTCGTCATCGGACGAGGTATTGTCCTCGGTACTTTCCCTTAGAGATTGATCCCGGACGGTCACCAATAGCACATTGGGAAGTAAATTCAACTACCTACCTAAAACATTCACATTAAATGAACATAGAAGTGTGTAGGAAGTACATATTTTCCTACAGCCCGTTCTAATAGCCCATTGTGTTGCTCCCCCCCTGTGCGACCTTAAACGTTAACACCGAGATAACAAGGCCAGACCGCTATGACGTTTCAATCACGTGACTCGCTTACTAGTAGTCATAACAAACATCGCTGCATGGTCGGCTACTTGTGGATTACCTTTAATGTAGCGTAAGGAATTAGGGTTTTTTATACTATTTTACCGGAAAGTAAGTGCAGCTGCAGTTAAATATTGCTATATAACATTTGTGGAACATTACAGTGTCAAGGTGTTAAAGGCTTTCGGTCAAACAACACGTTTAACGTGTGTCCAGACCGATTTCTTTAGGTTTACCACGAGGCCATCCAAAATGCCCTTTAGATGCTGTGTACCTACTTGCTCTGGAAATTATAGATATGGTGATGCACCAAAAGTGGCGGTTTTCTCCTTTCCAGAGGATAAAAATATTAGAAAAAGATGGCTCAGGGCGATTCCACGAGCCGACTTTACACCATCAAAACGTAGCAAAGTCTGCGAACTTCATTTTCAAAACGATGATATCGTCCGGAATGTATCGAAATTCAACAAAAAAACTGGTAAGTGTTCTACCTTTTCCATGAAACGTCTCCGTTTAAAAGTTGGTGCTATACCAAGTATATTTCCGAATTGCCCTAAATATCTCTCGAAAACTAGTCCCACCGTTCGTAAAAGCAGGGAAGATAAAATTCGTGAAAATGAGGAATCCAATTTATTGAGAGCTATCAACGAAAGCAAATCTGAGTTCATTGCTCATGATGAATCTATTTCTTTTCAAAATTTTAATAGGCTACTAGGAATTCTGGATTCATTACCCCATAAATAAAATTGGTTTAAACTAATTGAGGAGTCAAAAGTTACTTTTTTCAAAATTTGTTTTAATCCAGGACCTGCAACAAATTACACTGTTGTAATACATTCAAATCTGAAAATGGAAACATTTATATGGCCAAGAAATTTCTGTTAGATAACAATCAAATCAAAACACCCTGTCACGTTAATAATATGGAAGTTATTAAAAATTGTTTGAATTTTATAAATGAAAAATTCTTCAGCCAACTATGATAATAATCGCTTCAATTGCTTTTACAGTTCAATTGCTTTGATTTCCCATTTTTACAGATTTAATGATGAAGAAAACATTAATTGGATTTCTTTAGACTATGAGAAAGGGTTTTCTTTTCTTTTTTATTTATGGTCGCATTTGAAAAACTATGATATTGGGCGGTACTAAGCTTGATTGACGTGTGCATTTTAGTTAATAAAAGTCATAAGCGAGTTTTTCACTATTTTTTAATTGAATTTACGATATAATTTTGGCTGGTTTTTTAATAAGTTATTGCTTTTACTATTTACGCACACTCTCTGTTATCGTTAGTAAATAAGGAAGAAAGACGCGAGGGTGTGGAAGTTTCATTCTGAGATTATCATAATTTTGACTAGGGAAAAACCATATTTACAAACTGCTATAATAATTTGCAATAACATATAACAATATTTTCCTGTGGTCTCGACGTATATAGAATATATTATGTATCGTTGTAGACATATTTCACTGTATTAGGCTTTGAATATTCCAATACGGCGGTGGTCGTTCGTATCGCACGTATGACTACTAGGGAGACGCCATGACGGCAGCGGTCAGGCCTTGTTATCTCGGTGGTAACGCCTTAACTTAATTACCTTGCCATATATGTTTCCGTTGTTCCAGTGGAACGTTAATTCAACTACCTACCATGTGTTCCATCTTCAAATATAACTGCATAGCTCTATACAGAAAATTATTGTTACGATACGAAATTGATTCCTTATCACTCACTTATTTGGTACTCGAACCAAATTTAGTCTAATCAAGTTTGGTGTATTTACAATTATTAATCCTTTGAGGGTTGGTAGGTAGGTGTTTAATTAACGTCGCACTGGGGCAGGACAACGGGCACCCCACTCTACAAACTTCCACACCACGTCAATAATCCTTTCAGGACTGGGGCTGTTCTGGCTCAGTGGTATGCGCGCTGCTCTAGCAACCTACGAGATTAGGCGGCTCAGCTTCGATTCCTGCTAGATGCATTCCTCCCTGGGTGTATTTCTCTCTTTGTATCAGTACAGCTTTCATTGCGTGTATGTCTATTATATATATTGTATGTCTTGTGTCTGGAACAGTGTGGCCAAATATGGCCCTTGCGCCATAAAACCCCCAAAACCAACCAACCTTTGAGGGCTGGTGGTGCCAAATGGCAAAACTACTTTCATTAATACTAATCAACCAATCGGTCTAGTAACTGCTGGATCGAAAAGATTCCTGGTTCAAATCTGAAGTTAAGGCATGGATGTTTATCCTTCTCTATATACGGGTTGGGCCAAAAATGTTAGGTGTAACATGTAATCTACTTCCAGTGGTGCATCGATGTAATGCAAAGTGGTTTACACATTTGCTCTTGTAATGCCATAATGATTAAGGCGTATATTATACTAATATTCGGTATTAGTACCCACTCTTAGGTGTATATATACATTGTATTAGAGATATACATTAGAGTACACAAAATTGAACATAATGGCCTAAATCAGATGGAGTTTCGGTTTTACAAACTACTTCCGTACTGGGTTCTGAGACTTGTTTTGCTGGTGTAATTGTAGTGGCTGTAATTAATAAAAATAAAATTAAAATAACGATTTGATTTTAGAATGGTTCATTGGTGCGGTTTTGTTACACTATAAAATGGAAAAGTTTTGAATGAGCATTAGATCACACATTTTTACATCGTATCACCAAAATGTTTAGTCGTATAAGACTAACAATCTACAATAACTCGCAAACGTTCTGATAACTTCGTACATGATTTTATAATAGAATTATGTCCTTCGAGGTGTATGTATATACTAGAAATCACGCAAATCGACGAGAATATTGATTTTTTATTGCTTCAAAATATTTTTAACTCCTTAGCTTTCAAACGATGCCAAGATCTTGTAAATATTCGAAATTTTTCAAGTTACAAGGGTTTTTCTTTAGGTACTGTTGACATGTTTCAAAAACTTTAAAACTCAATTTCTGAAGAATTGTTTTTGCAATATGATGCTTTGTTCAAATGGTGGTAACTCATCAATGAATCAGTCTATTATAATTGTTTTTGTATCGTGATAATTTATATAATAAAATGGATGTTTTGACGATGAATTAGAGATTTGTTAAGAAATGAATTTTTCGTTGATTTTTAAATGTTAAATGCAAAAAGGTTAAAAACAGATAATGAAATTGCCAATAGCTATTTCGTGGAGTCAAAAGTGAGTCTAACAGTAGTCCAAAATTTAGAAACTTTCAAAAATGATCAATAAAGATAAAAACAAGATGAGATAAAATTGACAATAGCTATTTCGGTGGAGCAAAACATCCTCATCGCCAGGAAAAAGGTGATATTTTTTGTTCTGATTATGTGGTGGACAGTTTCAGGAGATTAAAATCCTGGAAACCCCACTCCCAAATTGGAAATTCTTAAAACTGATTTAAACAAATTAAGAAACCCCAAATGCAAACAATACCCCAATCTGAATATTTATACTAATATACCAAGTATGAATTAAACATGATTTTCTTTCACATAAAGGTGCCTCATCGTGACTGAAGCTCATCGCCTTTATCCATATGATGAGTAACCTTATATGTCACGTATCAAAAAGCCACTGATAAGAACAACACGAGTCTGACGTCCAAGAAAAAGGTAAATCCTCATTATCTTTCATCTTCTTTCCTATCTTAGCATCTTTTTGGCGGTGATTCGGAAAACTTTTAGTGTAACATATGTTCCCTCAGAGCTGTATCTAATGAGAACTTCTTTTGTATCCACACATTGCTGGTTCGAATATTTAGACAATCATACATACCATAATTGCGTTTTGTTTCGTTTCAGAAGTAAGACTTCGAGTTTCAAAGTCAAACTTCTATTACCTTAAAATTTCCATTAAAGCACATATCTTTGTTTTCTTAAGGCATTTCAGGATACGCCTAATTCAATGACCTTATGAACTCTAGTTAACGAAATGGGGTAGAAAGAGAACTCTTTTAGCTCGAGCTTACCCGTTTAAGTTTAAAATTTCCTTTACGATACACGAAAATCTAATTTTTATAGTTCTTTATTCGTATATATAATAAGGTGTGATTAATACTTATCAGTATATTATTAATACATCATTTGTTAAAACAATGGTTTAAAATTATGTTCAAATCATAACAATAATAAATTTGAAAACCATTCCATAATCTATCTCAGCCACCAACCTGGTATTGTGGTCATAACGTTTTTCTATCACCCAGGCTTTTACCCAAGTTGTAATCTTCCTTCTTTCTTCCATCTTGCGTTTGTCGTTGTTGTTGAGCATAATCTTGGACCTTGTAGAGCCAATGTCCGAAGAGGCAAGTAGTCGGGCATTAAAAAATCTGTCTACCTCAATAACTATTTGAGTAAGGCAGCTCTTAATTCTCTGGAGTTTGTAAACTTATTTTTCATCTTGGACTGCCTCGTCAGGGACACAGACTGTATACGATTGGTACATCTCAAAATACAATTGCCGCATCTCAGAATACGATTGGCACAACATCTCCATTTAAATGTATATTGCGTTCCTTATTCTTTCAAACATACATTACAGCCAACTATCCGGGGTTTGGTAAACTTATTTTCCTTCTTAGACTGCCTCGTCAGTAACACAGATTGAGTACGATTGGCACAGCATCTTCATTTAAGTGTATTGCGCTCCTTGATCTTTTAACATTAATTGCAACCAAATCTCTGGAGTTTGTAAACTTATTTTTCATCTTGGACTGCTTCATCAAGGACACAGACTGAGTACGATTGGCACATCTCAAAATACGATTGGCACAACATCTCCATTTAAGTGTATTGTATTGCTCTCTGATCTTTCAAAATACATTACAACCAACTCTCCGGGGTTTGGTAAACTTATTTTCCTTCTTAGACTGCCTCGTCGGGAACACAGACTGAGTACGATTGGCACATCTCCATTTAAGTGTATTGCTCTCCTTGATCTTTTCAACATACATTACAACCAAATTTCTGGGGTTTGTAAACTTATTTTTCATCTTAGGCTGTCTCGTTAGAGACACTAAGTACGATTGGAACATCTCAGAATATGATTGGCAAAATATCTCGATTTAAATGTATTGCGTTCTTTGTTCTTTCAACATAAATTGCAACCAAATCTCTGGGGTTTGTAAACTTGTCTTCCATCTTAAACTGCCTCGTCAGAGACACACACTGAGTACGATTGGCACATCTCAAAGTAGGACTGGCACATCTTCATTTAAGTCTATTGCGTTCTTTGTTCTTTCAACTTGAATTATAACCAACTCTCTGGGGTTCGTAAACTTATTTTCCATCTAAGATTGCCTCGTCAGAGGCAGACTGAATACGATTGGCACATTTCGGAATACGCCACGGAAAATTAAGCTCGCACTTAAATTGTTCAACTGTTTACCTTACAGCCCCGCGTAATCAAAAATGCCAGCAACAACCAAGTGCAAAGCCATAACGAAAGAAAAGTGAAATTAACGGGAGCGCTCGCGATGGAGACATTTTTACACGGCCATTAGAAAGCTAAACAGAATCCCAACACGCATATATCCTGACATAACCCATCGTTTTAATAGCATACACGCGCCTTTTGTGTGATTTAACTTTAAAACAACAACAAAGCCAACTACTGTCACGAACTGAAGAACTGACGCCTCTACAGATTCCCCACTGCGCAAGGCTTTCGTTGCGGTGTCTTTTGACATCCACCTCTCCTACACAAAAGACTTTATCCTATCCGAAAAATCATCTAGGGCCGGAGGAAAAGGGATATTTATCATTTGGGGAGCTGACTGGCTCCTTTAAGATTTTAAAACTGCCAGGTCCCTTCGTTATTCTTCACCTCCACTCTTCGGAAAAGGCGCGAGTGGTAGCAAAAATGAAAAGGGACAACGCTTAGAGTTGCTAATTGCAAATTTCTGCTTCGCACTTACTGATTCTCTTGGGGGTGATTTGGAAAAGGAAGAAATAAAGAAGTAGGGGGAATTTAACATTTTGGAGAAGAATGGACTTAGGAAGCGACTCACGTCGTGCCTCGCCATGTTTGTTGATTTAAGAAGCATGAAGACTTCTCCTCGCTCAGTTAACCTAACGTGGTGACTTAAGTTATCCTTTTTTAGCCTCCGCGGCGATCTGTATCGTCTCAAGAAAGTTGGGAATGCTTTTTGATGCGACGTTTTAATTAGACGCCGTTTACCACGTTACATGATGGCGGGTTTTGGATTTGGCAGCTTAATGTGCCAGATTAATATGACGTTATTTCCTAAATCCTGCATCCCTTTAGTGACAAATACCCTCTACTTTCATTTTACGCTACTTAGGACAACTTACGGGGTTGTTCTGACCTTTCAAACTTAAATGACGGCGATCCGAAGAAAAAGGAATATTATCTCTTCTTAGAGTTGTATTTAATCTTTATACGCTAAAGTAATTCATTATTTTTGTAATTTGGTTCAAATAAATTATTTTTGTATATTAGGTATTGTTTGTATTAGGTTTTTCTTGCATATTAGGTTTGTATATATACAAGGTCGGTTGGGTTTTATAACTCAAGGCCATATTTCGTCAAGTACGCCAAACACAAAGATATAAAGCAATGGAGATGCATACACTCCTAGAGGCCAGGGTAGCACAGTTGGAAGAGTAGCGGATTAGCAACCGGAGGGGTGCGAGTTCGAGTCTCGGTCCAGGCAAAGACCGTCGTGCACACGGGGGGTGGTGCACGTTTAATCTGTCGTAGCCTCAAATCTTCTTAAGTTGGCTTGGGGTGCCAGCTCAGGTGTTTACCTCGTCATCTGACCGTGGTTCAAACTTACGAGGCGTTGCCATCGGATTTTTTCCATGGGGATTGATCTCGAACCGTCGCCAATAGCCCGTTGTGATGCTCCAGTGCGACGTTAATTAACTACCTACATTTCGATAGGGACAACTATAACTGTGTTGTTGCAGTGTGACGTTAGTTCAACTTCAATAAAAAGTGCTAGTTCCATTAAAGTTCTTTGTTCCCAAATTCTTTTGTTATTATAGTTTTATTACAAAGAAAACTTATGCTCGATTAGGTTAATTCTTATGACACAAGGGCCAAGCTGAGCTTATCACATGGCAGGAAGGTAGGTAGTTAAATTAACGTCGCACTGGAGCAACACAACGGGCTATTGGCGACAGTCGGGGACTAATCCCGAAGGAAAAGATACGAGGACAACACCTCGTAATTTTGAACTCCGGTCAGATGACAAGCTCGCACCTCAGCTGGCACCCACTCTCCAAACACTCACACCACTCCAACATGAGGACATATGAGGCCATGACAGATTTAACGTGTACCAGTTTCACATGACAGAGAAAGTCAAGTAATGGACACACAAGTAAAGCTCTACTGACGCTACTACTCACTGGTTTTCAATTCAGTGGGCAAACTCACTGGTATTTGGTATTTTCAATTAACGTCACACTGGAGCAACACAACGGGCTATTGGTGACGGTCCGGGATCAATCCCAAAGGTCAGAGGACAACACCACGTAATTTTGAACCACGGTCAGATGACGAGGCAACACCTGAGCTGGCACCCCACTCTCCAAACTTCCACACCACACCAAGCAAACTCACTGATACACGTATTTGCTTAAAAACATTTTGCGTTTTATTAGAAGTTTAAAAAGCATTTTCTTTATTTCGTGAATTTCTTTAAGGTGGAAAGGTGTAAAATTTCGCACGATGAACACAAAGCCGAAGCAACAAGATTTTAGGATAAAGGTTAAAGGGGGTAAAGTATTTCAAGAATGGAAAAAGAAATATATATATATATATATATATATAATAGAAAAGTACTTTTTCTAGGAAAAAACGCAGCTTTTTTTAATTATTCCTCTTTTTAATTTTCGTCTTTTATAATTGTAGTGTGTAGATTCTAGACACGAAACATAGAACACACAATTTGTAATGTTCGGTCTAGTTAATCTAATCTACAAACCTTTTCAGCGATTGTTGACTGTCCAGATTTGGCTTGTTTCCACGAAACAACACCAATAGATTTGTCAGCGTTTTTTTTCTTAAGTTTGAAGGCTTTTGTATCTTTATGGTGGTATGACCAATATTTGCTCTTTCTTCAACGAAAGATCTTTTTAAAGCAAATTTGAATTGTTCCTTTTATTGTGTCTCGAACTGCTTAAGTCAACATTTCTCGAGGAATCGCGTATTTTTCCTTAACTAAAAAATAGCCCATTGTGTTGCTGCAGTGTGACGTTAATTGAAATACCCCCCCTTAACTAAAAACCTCGTCATCAGATCGTGGTTCAAAATTACGTGGTGTTGTCCTCGGATCTTTCCCTTTGGGATTGATCCCGGACCGTCACCAATAGCGCGTTTTGTTGCTCCAGTGTGACGTTAATTGTGTGAAATACCTACCTACCTACTTTAACTTAAAAAAAATCAGTTGTACGAAACAAAATTGAAAACGAGAAAAAATTAAATATGCTTGCGCAAATTTCGAGGTAGCTATTTGCGAAATAATGCTAGACTCCGATTTCCTACTTTTTTAATCCTCCTGGTGGTTGTTTCGACGAGATATCTCGTCATCAGTATAAACGACCAGACCTTGATGGACGAGGTATCTCGTCCATCAACATCTCTTCGTCTCTCGTCATTAGAAGAAAACTGACCAGATCTTAATTTCGCCATCATCAAAAAGTCGACAGTATTTTGATGACGAGATCTCGCAGTTAAGAAAATTGGTCAGATCATGATGAACGAGATATCTCGTTCATCAAGAGATCTCTTGATGAACGAGAAATCTCGTCGAAACCACTTGAAGGGTTAAATACGTTTTTGTATGAGTATCCTCTAAGAATATTGGTATATGGTCTGCTCTCCAGTAAGTCTATTCTAAGGACCGCATCTGTCCAGCGGGCCATATAAAACTGTCCTAAAGGCAGTATCTGGACTACGGGCAAGTTAAAGCTTATTTATTTAGTTAAGCAACTTAAGCAAGTTAAAGATTATATATATGAAGGGCCGGATCTGTTCTGCGAGCTGATATAAAAGTATTTGGAGGGCCGTATCTAGCCTGCGGGCTGATAAAAACATGTTGAGGGCCATATTTGGCCTGTGGGTCAGGTAAACCTATTCGGAGGGCCGTATATGAATTGAAAGCCTGATTATTTGGAGTCTGATCTACGGTCAGATAAAAAAATGCTTGCAAGGCCAAATTTGGTCTCGTCGTATCTGGCAAATTAGTTGGTTCAATTTAACCCTTCTGGTGGCTGTATTGACGAGGTATTTCGTCATTAGTAAAACTGACAAGATCTTGATGGACGAGATATCTCGTCATTAGAAAAAATGACCAGATCTTGATCTCGTCATCATAAAAAGTCGCCAATATCTTGATGAAATATCTCGTCATTAGCAAAATTGGTCAGATATTGATGGACGAGATATTTCGTTGAAACCACTTGAAGGTTAAATTGTACACTAACTGGGCCTTATAAAGAGCCTTTAGAGACCCTATTCGTGTATCAACCCCTTTTATATGCGCAACCCCACTAAATATATGTCAATTACAGTTTAACAATACGTTTTGGTACATTTGACACTATTTGCTCAGCATCAAAAATAGGCCTTTTCAAACTTATAAACCTATTTTGTAATTCTCTACTTACTGTTCAAAATAATCTCTACTTTGAGATACACTACAAAAATATTTTTATCAATTTTTTGAGGCATAAATATGTTTTCACATTCATTCATTTCCACGTGCGAAAACAAGCATTCTTTGCAAAAATTTGCCGTGTTTTGAACTTATAATTAAATTCACGAAATTGGAAAAAAGCCAGGATACGTTTATTTTCTGTATCAACGTTTGAAGAATAAATTACGCAATGCCAGGTTTCAGGCCCAAATCATATTTTCTGCCACATGAATCATTAATCATTCTTTAGGAGCATGTAACCATTAATATCTTCTTTTGTAGATAGATATCAAAGACTAGTAAACATCGAAATTATTTTGAGACAGGCCAGAATAGGATTTACATCTGCATATTTCCACAAACTGAACTCTGAGTGATATTTTTGATGTCAATACATAATTCATGCTTTAGCAAACTTAGAATTTGCCTGTTTTATATCTATTATGATTGAAAAAACGGTTGTTGGTAGGCTGGATTTGGTTTTAAGCCGCAAGGGCCATACATGGCCAAATTTAAGAGGTAGGTATTTTAATTAACGTCGTACTGGAGCAACACAACGGGCAATTGGCGACGGTCTGGGATCATTCTCCTAGGGAAAGATTCGAGGACAACACCACGTAATATTCAACCAGTCAGAAGACGAGGTAAACACCTGGGCTAGCACCCCACTTTCCAAACTTCCACACCACGCCAACGTGAGGACAACGTGCACCAGCCCCCGTGTACACGACGGTCTTTGACTGAACCGAGTTTCGAACTCGCAACCTTCCGATTGCTAATCCGTTACCTTCCAACCGGGCTACCGCGACTATGAGTATATGCAGCATTGTACATGTTTTCAGCTAAGAAATTCATATAACTTAAGCATTTTTAAGCATAAATTAGTTTTTAAAACAATTAATTTCTTTTCTCATTTAATACAGAGAAGGCCATGGTTCAGTGGGTTTGACCTCTTCATAAACAGCCTGTGAGCTGTTGGTGGCACAGGTTCGATTCCTGTAACTATGGGTGTATTTCCCACTTCTGTGTCAATAAAAACTTTCCTTGCGTGTGTACGTTCACTTGACGGCCGCGGTAGCCCAGTTAGTAGAGTTACGGATTAGCAAGCGGGTGGTTTCTAATCCGTAACTCTATCAACTCGATCCAACCGGTTATCGTCGTGTATGTGGGGACGTTAAATCTGCAATGGCTTCAAAAGTCCACACGTTGGTGTGATGTGGAAGTTCGTAGAATGGGGTGCCAGCTCAGGTGTTGACCTCGTCCTTTGACCGTGGTCCAAAATGATGAGGTGCTGTCCTCGGACCTTTCCCTTCGGGATTGATCCCAGATCGATACCAACAGGCCGTTGTGTTGTTCCAGAGCGACGTGAATACAATTACCTACCATTTACTTGATGGGAAAACATTACTTGATCATATCTGGCCCTTGCTCCGTAAAAATCAAACTCATTTAATAAAAAGGCATGGTCTGAAATGCTCATTCCCTATGTTATCCATTAGGAACTAATATGAGATAACTCATACACTCCTCATTCTTAATTTAATATTTATTGCATTCCTCTAACAATTAACTAACCAGACTAGGAAATTATGTCCTAAGCATAATTAAGTGCTAAGTGCTTTGTACTAATATGCAAACATTTCATTTTTTACTTAAGCATTATATTGTAAACCAGTGGTTCCCAGCCCTAAGAGCTCCCCGTGATTTCTCAGACTCTGCGGCCGCTCCAGGAAAATAAATAAATAAAAATTAAATTAAATTATGAATAGGGTTTATTGTATGGTCCTCATTGTTGCTCTCAACAATAATATAAAATCTATTGTAACTAAAATGGTTCGATTTATTAAACTTTGGAAGAACTTTTATGTATCCAAGTTTTGACAATATGTGTTTTGGTAGTTGGGAATAAATCGAGATATCGTAAATTTCAAAAATAATTTCATTGCATTGAATTTGCACAATTGTTTAAATATCTCTTTACTACCTATCCCCTCTACGTCCACCTGTAACACTACTCCTAAACACCATTAACTTATAAAACGTAGGTAGGGGCAATTGGTGACGGTCCGGGATCAATCCCTAAGGGAAAGATCCGAGGACAACACCACGTAATTTTGAACTACGGTCAGATGACGAGGCAACACCTGTGCTGGCACCCCACTAGCCAAACATCCTCACCACTCCAATGTGAGGACATTTGAGGATATGTCAGATTTAACATGCACCAGCCCCCACGCACACGACGGTCTTCGGTTGGATTGAATTTCGAATTCTCAACCTCCCTGTTACTAATCTGGTACTCTTCCAACAGGGCTACTGAGACCCATTCTTTCTGACTATTCTTATCTATTATGTTTTATGTTACTGTAATATAACTGCGTCAAAAATTGTCGTAAGTGAAAAATGCTTTATACTACCTACAGAATTTGATATCAATTAATTTTGGGGGGTTGTCCTGGCTCAGTGGGTGTGCCCACCAAGCAACTTTCGAGTTGTAGGATGTTCAGATTCGATTCCTGCAGGTGCATTCCTCCCTGTGTGTATTTCTCTCCTCTGTGTCAGTAAAACTTTCATTGTGTCTGTCTATTACTTGATATTGCATGTCGTGTCTGCCGCAGCACGGCCAAATATGGCCCTTGCGCCGTAAAACCCCAAAACCAATCAATCAATTTTTAATGTTCAAATGAAAAAATCGATTTTAATGATTTTAAACACTGTCCGCTTAAAAATTAATATTTCATTTTACTACAGCTGTATGATCCCTTCAAACCCACTCTAAAAACTCATTATACCCAATAAACTTCTTTCTTCACAGGAAAGTGACAAATTCTCCAATGTTTTTGGGGAAAAGATTGATGTCTGTAAATTCCCACGGGTCAAATTTAAAACTGGTACTCCGCCTGTTCTTCTACAACCGCGAACAGCAAAAGAACGAGTGCCCAGCCTGGCTTTAAACTTTCAGCGGAGAAAATCAAATAAAGAATATAAACAAAATAAAAGTGATTGAATTCTCGTCAAGTAGAGATTGTTCCGACTGCCATTATTCAAGCAACTGCATAACGTAATTATGCATAATAAATCACCACAGATGATCCGTACGATATTTCACGTCCCCTAATTACTCCACATCGTACGGTTTTTAAGGAAGCGCTTCATGCGGAAGGGTGTTTTTAAAATTTATATTTCGAATAATTTAAGGAAGCACTTTCAATCAAGTAGGTGCATATTTCATTCGCTTTTCAAAAGCTTGAAGTCAGCTTTAGATGGGGAAAGATTTCATTACTGCTTTAGAAGTTGTTGACTGTGGAGGGAGAAAACACGCCCACGAAACACGGCTTCAACGAGAATTTAATGATGGTTGTAGGATTTTTTTAATGATCTATTGAGCTAGGTTAGGTAGTTGAATAGACGCCGCACTGGAGCAACACAACGGGCCATTGGCGACGGTTATGGATCAATACTGAAATTTTGGTGTTTCAATGTCGAATGAAATACTTCACAAGCGAGAACTTTGTGTGTGTGTGTGTACCGCACATTAAATAATGGATCACTTTAGTAGCTATCATTACAAAACACTGCTTGTGTCAAGATAGCTTTTTAAAACTATTTTAACCATCTAAATCTATTAACATCTCAAAATCGATGTTTTGAAAATTTTTTGTTCCAAACTCCCCTTAACCTTCCTGGTGGTTATCTCGACAAGGTATCTCGTCATTAGCAAAACTGACCAGATCTCAATGGACGAGATATCTCGTTAGAAAAACTGACCAGATCTCGATGGACGAGAAATCTCGATAGAAAAAACTGACCAGATCTTGATCTCGTCATTATAAAAAAATTAGCAATATATTGATGACGAGATATGTCGTCGAAACCACTTGGAGGGTTAAGATCTTAACACAGTGATGTCGAATAAAACATTTTGAAATCCAAAACTTTGCATCGCGCACTACATAATGGATCACTTTAGCTTACATAACTACAAAACACTGCTTGTGTCAAGATAGTTTTAAAAAAGGACTTCTACAGTTAGAAGAAACGTAAATTAAGATAATTTGGACTTAATACAATATACTCATTCCTTCCTTACCAAGAAAACGAGAAAGCAAAAACGAAAAGACAAAAAAAATCGGCAATATATTGATGACGAGATATCTCGTCGAAACCACTTGTAGGGTTAAGATCTTCACACAGAAATGTTAAAGAATTTTACAATAAAACTTCGTACCACATACTACATAATGGAACACGCTAGCTAACAGGATATCACGGCGAAACATTGCTAGTATCAAAATAGTTTAAAAAAAGACTTCTACAGTAAGAAAAAAATGAAGAATTTAAAATAGCTTGCACTTAACACCACATACTCATTTCTTCCCTACCAAGAAACCGGGAAAGCAAAAACGAAAAGACGAAAAAATACCTCTTTGTTACGGACCAAGCGGATGTAAGTGCTTTAGAAATTTCAGGAGTCTGCTTTCGGCGAAACTGCGAAAGCAGCCTTGTCACAAAATCAGAATAAAGCAGAAATAGAACGCAGGACTATAAGAATTATCGGAAATCAATACACATCTTCAATAATCTTACTCTTGACTATTCACACGTGCATTCTTCACTCGTTCCCGCCTCTGCATGCCGAGAAGGCCCCATTGAAACAAGAGCAGCGGCTGGGGAGCGAAAAACACAGCCGTGGGAGGGGAACAATTGATCTGAGAGAGAAAGCGAAGAAAATTGAAAAATGTCGAAATTCTTCACTTCGGAGCGATCTCTGGTTTCAAAAGAATGGTCGCTTGTTGAAATAAAATGTGGGGCGCAGAAAAGGGGGGCGCCGCCCCTGTAAGGAGGGTGTAAGGGTGGATGAAGATGCTGTTCGTAGATACAACCGCAGGCCTTGGGGTGAAGGGAAACAATTTGCAAATGCGTGTGTGGGAAAGACTCATTTCGAAACGTTTTATGTTACTGACAGCCCATCCACATTCTGCACTACCCCAGTTGGCCCCGGTACCAAGTTGGGTGACAAATCAACCAGATGATGGGACCTAGTATCAGCTCAGAAGATGGGACCTAGTACCAGCTCAGATGACGGGATCCAGCACCAGTTTAGATGACGGGACTCAGTACCAGTTCGGATGACGGAACCTAGAACAATTTCAGATGAGAACTAGACTTCCTAGTACTAGTTCCATCTGACCGTGGTTCAAAATTACGTGGTGTTGTCCTCGGATCTTTCCCTTTGGGATTGATCCCGGACCGTCACCAATAGCCCATTGTGTTGCTATAGTGTGACGTTAATTGAAATACCCCCCTAGTACTAGTTCAGATGAGGGGTTCCAATACCAGTTCAGATGACGGGATCCAGCATCAGTTTAGATGATGAGATCCAGTACTAGTTCCGATGACGGGGTCCAGTACCAATTCAAGTGACGGAACCTAGAACAAGTTCAGATGAGAACTAGACTTCCAGTACAAGCTCGGGTGAGGGTATCCCAATACTAGTTCACACACACACACAGAAGACGGGACTAAGTGCCAGTTCAGATGACGGAACCCAATACTAGTTCAGATAGCGAGGTCTAGTACTGCCAATTACTAGCCAATTAGATGACGGGCCAATTTAAATGACAGGAAGCAGTACCAGTTCAAATTCGAAACTAGAACAAGTTCAAATTCGAAACTAGAACAAGTTCAAATGAGAACTAGACTTCCTAGTACTAGTTCAGATAATGGGTTCCAAAACTAGTTCAGATGAGAACTAGACTTCATAATACTAGTTCAGATGAGGGGTGCCAATACTAGTTCAAAAGACGGGGCCAAGTACCAAATCAGATGACGGGATCCAGTACTAGTTCAAATGATTACACCCAGTACCAGTTTAGACTACGGGAAGCAGTACCAATTCAAATGATGGCACCCAGTACAAGTTCAGAAGATGGGACCCAGAACTAGTTCAGATGACAGGACCCAGTACTAGTTTAGATGACGGTACCCAGTACCAATTCAGGTGACAGTCTCCAGTATTAGTTCAAATGTCGCGACCATCCCTGTTCTTCGCAATAGTATGCAGCTTCCTACTTCAGAGTGCTCATAACAATACACATACCCAAAATATACAAACATACTAAACCCACTTAAACCATACTCTTAACCCACTTAAATGATACTCATATCATACATAATTATAACATAAATACTTAAACAGGCTCAAATCTCAACAAGACATCAATTACAAAAATATTGAGAATAAGAAGGTACATATTTATTTCCTTTTATTATACTTACTATTCTAAAATAGCACACAATAAATTCCAGCAATGTAATTTGCGTAATTCTACATAACCAACGCGTTCCCATCCCTATTATTCGCAACAGCTTACAGCAGAATGCTCATAACATAAATAACTAAACAGGCTCAAATCTCTAAAAGACAACTACAAAAATATTTGTTGAGTGGGATTTTATGGCTCACAAAGGCCATATTTGGCCAAACACAAAAATATTGAGAATAAGAAGGTACATATTTACTCCCTTCTATTCTAATTACTACTCTAAAATATCATACACCAAAATTCCAGCAATGTAAGTATGCAAAATTCTACATAACCAACACCTTCTCATCCCTGTTATTCGTGACAGTTTACAGCCTCCTACAGCGGAATGCTCATAACACTATATACTTAAAAAGCTCAAATATCTATCTCAATAAACCATACAACCATACTTAAGCTATACAATCATACTTAAACCATATAACCATAACATAGATACTTAAACAGACTCAAATCTCTAGAAAACATCAATTACAAAAATATTGACAATTGAGAATAAGAAGGTACATATTTATTTCCTTCTATTATAATTACTACTCTAAAATAGCATAAACCACCCAACAAAGTAATTATGAGTAATTCTACATAATCAACGCGTTCTCCTCTCCGTTATTCGCAACATTTTACAGCCTACTACAGCGGAATGCTCATAACATAGATACTTAAACAGTCTCAAATCTCAACAAGATATCAACTACAAAAACATTGGTTAGTTGGTTGGGATTTTACGGCGCAATTTGGTCATGCTGCACAAAACATAAATATTGAGAATAAGAAAGATGCATATTTATTTCCTTCTATCATAATTACTACTCTAAAATAGCAAACACCACATTCCAGCAATGTAATTATGCGTAATTCTACATAACCAACGCGTTCTCTTCCCTATTATTCGCAACAGCCTCCTGTAAAGACTAAGAAACAGCAGCATCCAGACAAATAGCGGAAGGAGGACGCGGTGACCAAAAGCAACCGCAAACTCATACATCCTCAACTGAAATATCAACACTTGCAGAGGGCGGAGACCTGCTCTTGTCGGACTTAGCTTCAGACGCCATAAATCTCCGAGGTGAGAATCGAGTGGCGGCTTGTAATCTGTTTAAATCCGCTCTCGGAAGTTGGAGCAAATAGTCTCCTACAGTTTCGGGGAGCAAGTCGCTGGAAATGATAGAATAGAAGTTCGATACATAGAGGGCATTAAAGGGGAGCTTGACAGGGTGTCGGTGATATACCGCAACAGAATTTTGATTCTATCCAAACTTGTTTTACTCAGTTATCGATTACTAGCGACTTTAACCCTATGAGGTGTTTACATTGGTAATTCCACCTTGAAAACTCCACTCATCTTTACATGTCTTCTAACCAGTTTTGACCTTAATGACCAATATAATCTTTCTAAATGATTCTAAGGAAATATAAGCAATAGAATCTGTCCAAAGGATTCTATTCTAAGTAATAGAGCAATAAAATCTTTCCAGAGGGTTCTATTCCACGGAAAAAATCAATGAAATCTTTTCAAAAGATTATAGTCTAAGGTAGGTTGGCAGTTTATATTATAGTTATATTATATATATATATATAACTTCGAACTGGAGCAACGCAACGGGCCAAACGGGCCATTGGCGACGGTCCCAAATCAATCAAGAAGGGAAAGATTCGAGGACAACACCTCGTACTTTTGAACCGCGGTCAGATGACGAGGTCACCACCTGAGCTGGCACCTCACTCTCCAAACTTCCACACCACGTCAACGTGGATACATTTGAGGTCACGACAGTTTTAACATGCACCTGCCCTCGTGTATACGGCAGTCTTTTGGTTGGACCTAGTTTCGAACTCGCAACCCTCCTGTTGCTAATTCGATACTCTTCCAACTGAGCTACCGCGTCCCCCGAGTCAAAGAAAGAGTTCATTCACAGGAAATTGATACAGCAAGAACACTAATAGGGAAACCATGAACATCAATAGCCCTACTATCGACTAATCATAGACAAAGTACCTGAGAGAAGAATGAAAATATATTATCTCTCAAACAGAAATGTTTTTGATGTCATGCGCAAAAAATGTTCAATCTATGAATACCCCTTTAACAGATAACAACTTCATGTTCTAGAATACATCCAATCATGTATATAAGTAACATCTTCCTCTGAATTGGATACATCCGAGGACCATGATGATTTTTGATTACGATGTCAGCCTCAAAATCCTCTATTTTCGGGTGGCCATAACAATGCTTTTGGACAATTTTCACTAATGAGTCGTGTAATAATCGTTCTTCAATTATATGTGTAAGATAAAGTGTAGTCCAGGGCTCTGATAGAGAGAGATAAGTGCCAGTTTGAGTCTTGCATTCCACGGAAAGTATAACCATTAACACTCGATAATGAAGTCACTATCATTTAATTTTAAGCCTAACAAGACGCAAGGGCATGTCGACGACGTACAATTACCAAAAAAGGTTTGCGAATTCTGGGTACAAAAGAATGTAAAAGGAGGCAGGAAGGGAGGCCGAAACATTCTTAAAATTATAAGGTTCTGTGTCGTGTCGGCGGATCATAGTCACGTTGGCTTTATCTGATTCTAAACACGTTTAATAGCTAGAGTACCTTTTAATTGTATTCTAGGAAATGCATCACAAGGAATGATGACCCTAGCTTCCATTTACATCGGAAGAAGCATTGCATTGTGAACTGTGAAATTGAGTAACATTTTTGAGTATCATTTCTAGTAGCTCGCGTAGTTCAGTGACGTTATTAGTTTGAGTCAGATGTCACAAATGGATGAGGAGGAATGTTTCTTCAGTTTCATCCTGTTAAATACGATTCCTTCAGAGGAAAGGAATGATACAGGCCATATGGATCGCAAAAGGGAAAAGAGCTAGTTTATTGAAAACACAACACATATATATACAGATAGGATAGGATTGCAGCGCAACCAATAAGATTCATTAAAATGGACGGACGTCCAAGAAAGCTGTAGAACATTCACACATGCTGCCTGTAAAGAGTGACTCAGCTCTAGCAGCACAAAGAAAGATGCAAAGACTTCTATGGGCGATTACATTATACAACACCCGCCCTTAATCGCACATTACTAAAGAAAAACATACATTACATTTTTCACATTGATATCTACAAAACAAAACATACACATTACCTTTTAAAATTACACAATGACAAAATTTCATTAAATTTCACTCTAGGCAATGCTTTAGTTAGCATATCAGCAATTTGGCGATCAGACGGAACATATTCAACACTTATATTATTTTTGCAAATTACATTACGGATGTATTTTAATTTGATATCAATATGTTTCAATCTACCATGATTATTTTCATTCGTTATACATTTGATACAAGATTGATTATCTTCAAACACAGTAAGATCTGAAACATCGGTAATTTCTGAAGCAACACTTTTTAACCATATGAAGTCCTGAATACCTTTACTTAATGCTATTACTTCAGCTTCAGTTGATGAGAGAGCAATACATTTTTGTTTATTGACCAGAAAATTGGAGAATTACAAAACATTATAATATAACCAGAAATAGATTTTCTATCATTTGGATTAGAACCCCAATCAGCATCAACATACATAGACATTTGAAAATCATTTGAATCTTTACAGTACTCTAGTTTTAAGTTAGCAGTACCTTTTAAATACCTTAAGATTTTCTTCAAAGCACACCATCCAGCATCAGTCGGATGCTCTTGAAGTTGACTTAAACAATTTACAGCATACAAAATATCAGGCCTAGATACATAAGCTAAATAAAGTAACGATCCTACAAGTTCTCGATATGGTCCATCAAATACCTCACCTTTCTCAAAATTAGCCAATGTTGATTTAGGATCCATCGGAAGAACACTAGGTTTACAATCTAACATGTTAAACTTTTTCAGTAATTTTATAATATACAATTCCTGATCCATTAGCAACTTACCAGAACTAAATTTCAAACGAATTCCTAAAAATTCAGATGCACTTTCAGATTTAGACATTTGAAATTCTTTAGATAACAAAGAAATCACAATATTAGTTTCTGTAACATCTGAACCAGCTATTAATAAATCATCTACATAAAGTGCTATAACAATTTTCTTTTCTTTTTCATATCGTACAAAAATACATGGCTCATTTACAAGTTGTATAAAATTAAGTTTTATCACAAATTCCAAGAACTTTTTAAACCATTGACGTGGTGCTTGTTTTAACCCATACAAACTCTTTTTAAGTTTACATTTTCTCCCACTATTATCATCATACCCCTTGGGTTGATCCATATAAATTAATTCACTTAATTCACCATTCAAAAATGCAGTTTTTACATCAAGTACAAAAACAAAAAGATTTTCTTTCACAATTAGTACAAGTATTAATCTTAAAGCAGGCATACTGATTACAGGTGAAAAAGTCTCAGTATAATCAAGTCCTTCTTTTTGCAAAAATCCTCTAGCTACTAAACGAGCTTTATACTTACCATTTCTTTTCTTATTGAGGACCCATTTGCACGAAATAGATTGTTTTTCTGGTGGTAGGGTTTCAAGATCCCAGACATCGTTGGACTTCATGCTCTCCATTTCCTCATCCATGGCAATCCTCCACAGGAGTTGCTCGTCATTGGGTAGAGATGCGATGTCGTCAAAAGTCAAAGCCTCATCGGCGAACATTGCATTATACACTTCAGGATGTGGAAATCTAACAGGCTCTTTGGTTTGTCTCGAAGACCTTCTCAGTTCAATCGGATGTAGATCGTCGTTCTCACTTTCACTCTTGTCGTCCTCGAGTACATCGAACTCGTTAACTGACTGATCTACTTCATCTGCGATGAACCTTTGAAGCTTGTCGCGAATCTTACGTTCATCAAACTTCACATCTTTCGATACACAAATTCTATGAGAATCGGGATTCATTAGTCTAAACCCCATCGAGGAGTATCCAACAAAAAGCATCCTCTTGCTTTTGGGATCAAGTTTCTTCCTTTGAGAAGAAGGTACAAGCATGTATGCATCGCACCCAAATACATGCATATTCCTTAGATCAGGCTCTTCGCCAAATTTCAGAAAGTACGGTGAAGAGTTATCAACAGTACTGGGCAACCTATTTTTAATGTATGCGGCAGTAAGAATCGCTAAACCCCAGAAACTTCTGGGTAAAGCAGACTCAAAAATCATTGCCCGCCCTTTTTCCATAAGAGATCTATTAGCGCGTTCAGCCACACCGTTTAATGCTGGAACGTAAGGCGGCGATGGATCAACGACTATACCGGCATCTGTAGCACATTTTAAAATTTCACCAGACATGTATTCTTTAGCATTATCACATCTTAAAATACGAATGGAAGGATTTGATTTAAAGAAAAATTTTAGTTCTTCAATTACATCGCTTTTCCGTTTCAATAATCTCACTTCGGTAAAACGCGAATAATCATCAATAATAGTCATAAAGTAGCGCTCACCTGCATAGGTTTCTGGATCAATTGGTCCACATATATCCGTGTGAATTTTTCTAAAAGGCTCCTTCTCCCTCTTTCTAGGACCTTTCCCCAACGGTGAGGCACTTTGCTTTGCATGAGAGCAAACTTCACAAAATGAAATCGGAGTTGGAAGTCCTAATTTCTTCAGCACATGATCACAAGGATGACCTAGCCTGCGATGCCATAATTCTTTTTCTTCCACAAGAAAAGCACTTTCAACACTTGGCACAAAATCACAAATATACTGTCCTGAACTATCACGATTACCAAGTACGAAGTGTTCAGTCTCATTTTTCACAAAAACCTTTCGGTTTTCAAATACCAGACTGAAACCTGCACTTTCTATTTTTCGGACAGAAATTAATTGTCCACTCAGATTTGGCACAAATAAAACATCTTTCAGGGTAATCTCCTTGCCATTTGAAGTTTTTCCGACGATCACACCAACTCCTTCCACTTCCAATTTAGCCGTTTTCGAAGCGCATTTGATACTGCCTGATGATGGATTTAATTCCGAAAACCACTCTATTTTTGAGCACATATGGGATGTAGCACCAGAGTCTACTATGAAGCTTTCTCGTGTAGAGCTTCCCACAACAAAAGATACTGCAGTTGAGGCAAGCCTTTCACCTGCATTATGTTGACTTTTGCAGTCTCTCTTCATGTGACCGCTCTTTCCGCAATTATAGCACTTAATCTTCTTTCGGCAAAACTTCGCTGTATGTCCCTTCCTTTTACAGTTTCGGCAAAAGTATTCCTTCTTGGCAGGAAAGGCAGCATTTTCTGTTGGATATTTTCTTGGTTTAATGGAGTGTCTGAAATCATTTGACAAGGCCTCTGCATCCAAAAGACGTTGGGTCACAAAGTCCAAAGTTAAGTTCGCACTTGGCTGATTCTCCAAAGCCACTTTGACGGTCTCGTACTCAGGAGGAAGTGACATCAAAATGTAGACAATGATGTCCATGTCATTGACCTCCGCTCCAGACAAACGTAGATCACTAACGAGACTTGTCACACTATCAATATGCTGTCTCATAGGCACATCACTGGCTTTCTTTAAGGTGGCCAATCGTTTGCGAACTAGAATTTGGTTCACAGCTCCTTTATTGTCGTATTTCAGTTCCAATTTCTTCCAGATTTTACTAGCTGTCGTCTCAGTCTGCAGAGAAACAAGAATCTGGTCGCTCAATAGTGTCAGCAGGAAAGCGTAGGCCTTTTTCGCCTTAACAGACTCATCTGCTTCTGCACCTTCTGCGGGATCTGCCTCCAAGAATGCATCGAATTGCTTAGCACAAAATACAGCCTTTACTCTCCTCGACCATAGTGAAAAATTCTGTCCATCGAAGGGAACCAAAGCGTACCCCTCCTTCGACGAAAAAGCCATTGCTCCGAAAAATAAAACAGCAGCAAAAAATTTCCTTACGACGCTCCCCGCTTCTCGAAACACCCGTAGAAGCGTAAAGAAAATAAACAGCGGACCCACTTGACAACAGGGAACCACGCTCTGCTGTTAAATACGATTCCTTCAGAGGAAAGGAATGATACAGGCCATATGGATCGCAAAAGGGAAAAGAGCTAGTTTATTGAAAACACAACACATATATATACAGATAGGATAGGATTGCAGCGCAACCAATAAGATTCATTAAAATGGACGGACGTCCAAGAAAGCTGTAGAACATTCACACATGCTGCCTGTAAAGAGTGACTCAGCTCTAGCAGCACAAAGAAAGATACAAAGACTTCTATGGGCGATTACATTATACAACACATCCTATTGCAAAACGCGAGTACCTTGACAATTACTTCTATGACCTATGAGATCTTGATTGCCACACAAATAGGGTCAATCATGAGATGTCGCGACCACGAGTCGACGGAAATGATGTTCTTACTGCTTGACATTCCGATCAAAAGGATTATCAAATTCAGTTTTCAAGTGTGTCGCATTTTTCATCATAGAATCATTTCTAGATTTGATGATACAAATTATTGTCTGACATTCTCTATATGGTTGATTTGGTTTTATGGAACTTGGGTCATATTTGGTCAAGCTACACCAAACACAGGACAGATAATGTCAAGTAATAGGCATACACACACAAGGAAAGTTTAAAAACAATGAAATGTTAAAAGAATTAAATAAATCTGTTGCATCATAACCAACAACAGATAGAATTCTATATTACGATTGGTAGCAATGATGATATAATTACTGAAATAAGCGATCAAGGCACGCAAGAAGCTTTGGTCCAGAAAAGGAACATACAGTTTGTTGAGGCTCACAGAAAAATACAAACTTTAGTGAACTGTAACTATATTTATTTACATTGATTCAAATTTGTACTATCCTAAGTACGCAAAGTGTTGTACTATCCTAAGTACAAAGTGTTGTACTATCCCAAGAACACTAAGAGTTGTACTATCCCAAGAACACTAAGAGTTGTACTATCCCAAGAACACTAAGAGTTGTATCATGCTAAGTACACAAAGAATGGTTCCTGGAAAGGAACGCAAGCGATATCGACTTATTACTTCAAGAGATTAGTCACTAAGAAGTTGTAACGTTCTTGGCGCTTGCCAAGTACATGAAAAGTTACGCCAATTAAAGAGCAGCGCCAACAACTGTCACAGAGGTACGCACGGCGCGAACGCAGTTAATAATGAGAAACCAAGAGAATTGGTTTCATTTAAAATTACATATTTTACTTTCAATATTTCGAAGTTCTCAATTCCTGAGGCCTGTAGAAGGTTATATTTCCCGGACCGATCATATAGCCAGTCCATCACTGGAGTTGATTCTTCAACTTAAAGTTAAGGTTACAGTGGTGCTACGAGCATGAGTTCGCATTCATGGACGGTAGTACACATCCTCAAAAAGCCCAGATGGTGGATGACTTTATCCAAAAGGAAAATCTTCACCACATGCAGTGGGAGGTGAAGCCGCGTACTCAGTAACGAACTGTAGCATGTGAGGTAACCAGATTCACTAGTGTCGAACATGGCCCACGAGCAGCTTTTAATGATCAAAGCTATCCAATCAGTTGTCGATTTTGGGAGGAACTCGAAAGGCATCGCAAGAAGAGACTTTGGTAGTTGATGGTGATAGGAGGTATTCTCTAGTATGTACGTCGCACTAACGGACTGGTCCACCAGGAATTCAGGAAATTCTCTAGAGGGTGGTGCTTGTAGAGGCCGGAAGGTCTCCCCCAGAAAGAAAGTATGAAAGCACTATGGGTTTGACAAGAGTCCATTTGGAACAGGAATTAAATACTTTGATTAGAATAACAGTAACCGTTTTTTCGGCGTGCTATAAGACGACTGTGGACGTGTGCAACTGCTTGTGGCGTGCTACAAGGCGACTGTGGACGTGTGCGACTACTTGCGGCGTAATACACTGCTGGCCACCGTAAATGCAACACCCTGAAGGAAGCATGCAAATAATATGAAATTTACAACATGCATTAGCGGAGGTGAGATATGCAAATGATTAGAATTTCAGCGCAGACGCACATCACGCGCGCCTGTGGCGCCACTTCAAAGCGCTATTTAAGGCTTGGAGATTTCGACGATTTCAAGTACGGCAATTGTGTTTTTCTTGTGGTTTTTCAAAAAAACGATCAATTATGCCTCGTAAAAAACAGCGATCATCTTTTGATCAAGTATCCGAGTTCGACAGAGGAAGGATAGTGGCCTACCGAGATTGTGGATTATCTTTCAGGGAAATCGGTAGTCGTGTTGGACGAAACCAAACAACTGTAATGCGGATATGTGATCGTTGGATGCAGGAGGGTACGACGGACCGACGTGTTCGATCGCATCCACCTCAGTGCACCACTTCACGTGATGACAGGCATATTGTGCGTATGGCAGTGACGGATCGCTCAGCCACATCACGAACCATAGCACAGCACATTCAGTCTGTACCGCATCATCCAGTGTCTGCGCGTACCATTCGACGCCGTTTACAGCAGAGTGGTCTGTCCGCAAGACGTCCATTGCTTCGTCTACCCTTGACGCAGAACCACAGACGTTTCCGCCGCCAATGGTGCTATGAAAGAAGGATGTGGACGGCAGAATGGAATGAAATTGTCTTTACTGACGAGTCACGCTTCTGTCTGCAACACCACGATGGTCGGATTCGAGTCTGGAGACACCGTGGAGAGAGGATGCTGAACAGCTGCGTTATGCACCTCCACACTGGTCCTGCACCGGGTATTATGGTATGGGGCGGTATTGGATATCACTCTCGCACTCCTCTAGTACGCATTGCCGGTACTTTAAACAGCCAGCGCTACATCTCCGAGGTGTTGGAGTCAGTTGTCCTTCCTTACCTTCAGGGCTTGCCCACAGCCATATTTCAACAGGATAATGCGCGACCACACGTGGCACGCATTGTCCAAGGGTTCTTCGTCAATCGCCAGATTTAATTGCTTCCCTGGCCATCTCGCTCTCCGGATCTTTCGCCGATAGAAAACATGTGGTCCATGGTTGCTCAACGATTGACCCAGAATACATCCCCAGCTGCCACACCAGATCAACTTTGGCAACGTGTGGAAGCTGCTTGGTCTGCTGTACCCCAAGAACACATCCAAAGTCTCTTTGAATCAATGCCGAGGCGTGTGGCAGCGGTGATCTCCAACAATGGCGGCTACTCTGGCTACTGATTTTGGCAGGAACCACACTTCACAGAAGTCTATAAATTTAATCATTTGATATTTGGTCAACATGTTATCTACAAAATAAGTTTTGTTGTGATATCTCTTGTCTTTCTTGGTGTTGCAATTTGGGTGGCCAGCAGTGTACAAGAGAACCGAGAACATGCGATTGCTTGCGGCGTGCTGCAAGACTACTGCAGACGTATGGGACTGCTTGCGGTGTGCTGCAAGGTGACTGTGGACGTATGCGACAGCTTGCGGCGTGCTACAAAACAACTGTAGATGTACCGTCACCATCTGCAGCTGGTTGCATTACATGTTACAGTTCGTTAGTGAATACATGGCTTAAAGTACATAAATTTAGTAGGGTGCAGGTAGGATGCACCAGAGTATGCCTTCAACTACCATCAAGGATTATTCCAGAGGTCTGAACTATTTAGGAGTGCGACAGAGCTTTAAGACTGATGGAAGCATGAGAAATCGATACGAGTCTTACGTGGTTGCAAAGGTTAACCACACCCCTTATCAATCAAAATGTCCCGAGTGTTCCTCAATTTTGTGCATTGAAAGCGAAATTTTGTTTTATTACTTCTTTAAATTTACAAAGAATATTTTTTAATTTATTTCTTGTTTTTGCTTCTGATGCACTTGAACATTATCTCAATCGTATCAAATTCCGTCCATTTCAACAAGTTAACCCTGATTAAGTTGTAGACTGGAGTTTGCAAAACACTCGAATATCCGATAAACAATTGAAATCCGAGTGTCCCTTAGCAGCTTAACTGGCAAATAACACGAAAAAATACATTTGAAAATAGATCTACTGTTATATAAGTTGTGCTGTACCACCAACAGCTCACAGGTTGCTAGTGCATGGGCAAACCCATTGAACCACGGTGCCCACTCCCTTACATAATGGTATTTTGGATCGTGTTAATTTCCGTAAATAATTGTTCTGATTTTTTTTGTTTTAGTGCAAGGGCCATATTTGGCCAAGCTATGCCAAACACAAGACGAGGTAGGGATTGGATTGCATATTTGGATTTTATGGCGCAAGATCCAAAAGTGGACCTACGAGGAAGGGAAAAAAGCAAAAATCAGAAGGGTAGGTCAAGTTAAAACAGAAAGGAATAAAAATCACTTGGGTACCTTGGGGTTGATATGCCCGTACACACCTAAAGATGTGCCCCTGAGGACTGTTCTGATTGGAACGTTGTCTAAAAATTCAGACAGAACTTTTTGATTGTTAAAACGAGGAATTATCTTTTCACGAGAAATCTATTTTCGAATAATTACTAAAAGATAATTAGAAAATATTTTGATGGAAGAGGAAAAATATTCGTGAAAATTATTTCGACACGCGATGAAGCGAATTATGAGACTTAAATGTTTAATTTAGTTTTTTAAGGTATAACTGTTCTCATCTTCCACGCGATTCTTTAGGAATAAAAAATTCGAAGCACAGAATAAAATATTTTCTCCTCCATATAAACTAACTAAATTACTTCAAATGAAATTTTCTTTGATTTAATTACAATGAAATTGTATAGTCTGAATTTTAACGAGGATCTTAAATGGGAATCCCTCATTGTTTCAAAATTAAACTAAAGTTGAAAACACGTTGCTCTAACGATGTACTTGTCAGAAAACTTAGATTGAAGGTATAATTATAAAGAGATTACTGCTGTATTCGGAGGAAAGCGAACTTCCAAGTACTACTTCCGGCGTTCCAAATAGCACTTAAATTATGAGATGAGCCGGAAGCGTGTAAACTAGTTTTGTGTAAATGAGAATATTATATAGATGTATAATATTTTTTACTGCAATCAAAAACGCGTAGTATCATTCTTACATTATTTTTTCTAATGTTAAATAAATTATATGGAAAATATTTCGGTGTAAATTTGTTTTCTGAAAGGAAATATAAAACGTTAGTTGAAAACTTCAGAAACTTTACGGATTACTTACATTTTCTGAAATTAATTAATCGTTATGGTTGGTTAGTTTTTATGGCGTACGTGCCAGATCTGGTCACGCTGCGCCAAGCAATGCTTTTCAATCAAGCAAATGCACACACACACACACGAGGAAAGTTTTTACCATGGAGGGAAATATAAAAGATCGTAACCTTTCTATGTGCCCAGGATCATGTGACCAAAACTAGTAGTAACGTGACCCTTAGACTACTTTCGTCTGACGAGTGTAACCGAACATTCATCATCCGATTGGTCTACGGGACTGGAGAAGACGTCCATTCATTGATTCATCATCTGATTGGTCCACACGACATGGTATTAGACTGGCGATTTCACCATTTTTTTCCACTCTATGAGAATGCGAATTCACACATCTACCCTGCCATAAGATGTTATATCGCCAAACGAGGTGATAACATGATAAATAGGCCAACCAAGTCATTTTTCACAGTGCAGTCAGGTGACTACTAGTGGACATGTTGGTCGCAATTTTTGAAGCTCCTCTCAATAGCAATGCTCAGTCTACTTATATTTACGGTTTTTACTGATGCAGAAGAGAGAAATACAGACAGAATAAGTTGCAGTGCACCGCCTTCCACTAATTAATGCTTATGATTCTTGGAGGCAATATATTTTTCAGAAATTAGGTACAATTCGTTTCGCATGCAATATGCTGAAGCCATTAAACAGTTTTCATAAGATCTTTCATATAAAGCAAAAGGACATCTTAATCAGAAAAATCGAAAATAGGGAAAATTACATCAGATGGAGAAAAGAAAGTTTTTACATTGAAAACATTTTTACTTTATGAAAGTCATACATCAAAACCTATCCCAGAAACATAAAAATGTCTGTTTTAAAACGATGAGCATATTTTACACTGGAAGAGATACTGTCTTTTCACATACAAAACAGAAATCGCGAAATTTTTAAGTCTCATGCCTTAAGACACACTTTATAACGTACAAGAAATAATAGTGGATTACATTACAAATTTTCAAAACGTTGTAAATAATAATAAAATAAATAACCACTTTCAAATACATCAGTTACGCTAATATTTTAACCTTTCTGGTGGCTGCCTCGACGAGGTATCTCGTCATTAGTAAAACTGACCAGATTTGGATGGAAGAGATATCTCATTAGAAAAAAACTAATGATGAATAAATAATAAATACAATAAAAAAAGATCTCATCACAAAAAATCGGCAATATTTTGATGACGAGACATCTCGTCATTAGCAAATTGGTCAGATCTTGATGGACGAGATATCTCGTCGAAACCACTTGGAGGGTTGAAGTGTTTTAGACCTAGAGGACAGAAGATTCCCTTGGTTGGGTCTGCCTCTGTACGATCATTTTTCACTACACGAAGGCTATTTAAACCAGTCAGAAGATCGAGAGACAGTTCTTTTACAGTAGATTATAGTATAAAATAAGTGATAGAATCAGAAGATTGTTAAAAATATAAAACAAAAATTTATTGAAATAGAAATATCGAACCTAATGTATTCAATTCAATCGTTCAGTACAATGCTCAAAACAATAACTAACAACAAAAACACAGGACTCAAAACACTCGCCTTTTTCAACTATATGTTTTTTAATTTAGTTTTTTAATGATTACTTTTTCTTCTATTCAATATCCTTTCTAAAAATGCTATACAGTTTTTATTTGACAGTTTTCGTAAAATAAAGTTATAAGATAAATAAGCAATACCAAACAATGAGAGAAAAGCTTACATTATAATCATTCTCTGCATAATTAAATCCCAACATAAACTACGTGATATTGAAACCTAACTGTGTAAATTATTCCACTTAGTAAGAAATTAGTTACACACCCAACACTATCACACATGATTGAAAGATGCTGGCAAAAGAGTAGAAAAAGCGAACTCGAGCAAATGGGAACACTACGAAGATCTTCGATGACGTCTCTATCTTTGGAGCAAATGTTTCCATAAAATAAAGTTTTAAGATAAATAAAAAAGTAGCAAACAATAAGGGAGAATTTTGTACTACTGATCATTCTCTACATGAATAATAATTGAAATCAAAAATAAGTTATTTAATGTTGAATCCTAACTGTATAAATCATTTAATTTTGTAAGAAATCGGCTACACAACACGTTGTGCAGCCGATTCTGTCTTTCATGATTGAAACTGTCCGACATGATTCCGACTGTCTTTCATGATTGAAAGAATCGAATAAAAGGGTTGAAAAAGCAAACTCGAGCAAATAGGAACACTACGAGGATCTTCGATGACGTCTCTATCGGATCTTCGGAGCAAACATTTTTTATAACACAAAGTTTTAAGATAAATAAAAATAGCAAAAGATAAAGGTGAAGTTTACATTAGAAAGATTCTCTGCCTGAATAACAATTCAAAAATATACCGTGCGATGTTGAATTAACTGTATAAATCATTTTATTTTATAAGAAATCGGCCACACAACACTGTCTCACATGATTAAAAGATTTGCGTAAAAGGGTCGAAAAAGCAAACTAAAGTAAATGGAGACACTTGAAGAGGTTCAATGAGGTCTATTGAAGATCTTCGGGGTAAATAATTTCATTTTGTAAGAAATCGTCTACATAACACTATCTCACAGGATTGAAAGATGAACGTAAAGCGTTGAAAAATCTTACTCGAGCAAATGGAGACACTACAAAGATCTTCAATGATGTCTCTATTGAAGATCTTCGGAGCGAACATTTTTCATAAAATAAAGTTTTAAGATAATTAAAAGAAAGTAGCAAACAATAAGGGAGAATTTTGGGCAAAAGGTCTTTTTCTGCATGAATAATAATTGAAACCAAAAATACGCTGTTTGATGTTGAAAATTCAAACCGTATAAATCATTTAATTTTGTAAGAAACTGGCTACACACAACACTATCGCACATGACTGAAAAATGAGCGGAAAAGGGTCGAAAAAGCAAACTCGAGCAAATGGAGACACTTGAAGATCTTCGGAAGAAACGGCGCTTCCTAAATTTATTTTATCAAGGAAACTGACGTCTCTATTGCAGGGCACACAAAAAATTGACAGCGTTAGTGAAAAGAAAAATAAAATGAAAAATATCTCATCCTCGCAAATTGGAATTTAGAATTATATTAACTAACAGTGGAAAAGTAAATTCAATACTTCATTGCACCGATTTTTTTTCGCTCGCCACAAGTTGAAAAAAAGGGTATGATAAAACCTAAAACAAAAAACAAATAAACAGATTCGGCTGATAAGAAAAGTAGAAGATACGGCGCTGCATGATATCGATCAAACACAGTTTCCAAGGTAACCACTCAAGAACATTTCTTCCAAAGCTTTGAACTTGTGAAAAGGTTTTTCTTTTTCCTCCCTCTTTTCTCTCTCCATTTCTATTTTTTAAACTTTTTTTTATGTAAAGAAAATGGTATCATCGGGAAAATGGGCAAGTGGGAAAATGATAGGAACAGTTTCACAAAACAATATCCCCCAGATATCTCGGTTTAAAACTAAAATTCTATTCGAATTTCTGCGCAATATTTCTTCGCGTTTCTCTCTTTGTCTAAAGTTTGAAATGAAAGATACTTAACTTTTCAGCGTTTTTTGGCTGCATAGCGGAGATCTTAGTTTACAACTTACAGTTGTTTCCATAAGAGAGTAATATCCCGTTGTGTTGCTTCAGTGCGACGTAAATTCAAATACCTACCGTACCCCTCCAGTGGTTTCCACGATATATCTCGTCCATGAAGATTTGAAAATTTTGCTCTCTTTTTGAGACATCTCGTCAAGGTATTGCTGATTTTTTTCTAATGACGAGATCAAAATCTGGTCAGCTTTCTTCTAATAACGAGATATCTCGTCCATTAAGGGTACAGTAGACTTTCAAAACCACACAAATCAACCGAATCGATTTTTTTACGAACTAGAAAGTGTCAAAAATTAATTCATGCCAAACTCTGTTGATAGCAAAAAAATTTTCAATTACGGTAATTTTTGATGGAGTTACATATACCCAACAACATAAAACATATAATAGATAAGTATAGTAAGTCAACTACAAAAACGCGTTTTTTTTCCGATTGAAATTTTTTGACATTTCTCTGAATTTAGACTATTCCCTTTGTGTATCTGGTTTTTCTTGATATTTTTTTGATATATTTTGCAATCTGTAGTATATATCTAAGTGCAAATAAGAGAAATTCAGCAAGATTCCGAATTTTGAAACTTGGTTTGTAATGTTGCTTAACTTATGCCTTTTGAAAAACTTTAAATGTTTTTAGTAGAACATTTTTTCTTTACACTTGTATTCAAATTTACACATGAGTTCCACTTACCAAATGGAACTCGTTTGATTTATATCTATAGAAACTATTATGTGAATTAAAATACTGATAATACATTGATAATGAATGCGCATGGGACCGGGGCCGGGATTAAGAAAAACGAACTTGATTTTGACTTATCAATTGACATGACTACCTACATAGACCTTTGCATCGCATTGGAGTAGAAAGAACAGCTATTTGCCCCTTTGCGAACTGGATGAAATAACTGAAGACTACTTCAATGACTTCCCTAAAACCCCTGGCTGTACAAATACAAATTATACTGTAGGTAATATTTTTAAATCATATTTAATCACTTCAGACCTCTATTGGGCTGCTCGCCAACTGATGGACGAGAATCCAGATATTGGGTGTAGGGTAAAACTGTTTTAACCCTCCTGGTGGTTGTCGACGAGATATCTCGTCACAGCAAAACTGTTTAGATCTTAATGAAAGAGATATCTTGTCATCAGAAAAACTGACCAGATCTTGATCTCGTCGCCATAAAAAATCGCCAATATCTTGGTGGGGAGATATCTCGTCATTAGCAAAATTGGTCAGATTTTGATAGACGAGATATCTCTTCGAAACCACCAGGAGGGTTAAACCATCGATCGCGATCAACATCTTTCAAAATTCAGGTCAGTACAAGCCCGATGTCGTTTATTATCACATTCCCTTACTCTCATCATCTTCCCTGGGATGAGTATAAGCAAAACGTTTTACTATAGACTACATTCAAAATCACATTTGCTATAGACTTCAATCAAAATCACCGCTCCTCCTAACTCCACTTCATGCTAAGACAGAATTGTAAAAACTGTTGATAATGCTTTTAAGTCATTTTTCACTTCAGAACTCCATTGGGCTGCTCGTCGACTAATGGCCATCAGGCCAGAGACGGGCGTAGGATAAAAAAAATTTAACCCTCCAAGTGATTTCAACGAGATAGTTCGTTCAACGAGATCAGACCAAATTTGCTAACGACGGTATTCCTCGTCATCAAGATATTACCGATTTCTTTTACGATGACGAGATCAAGATCTGGCCAGTTTCCTCCTAATGACGACATATCTTGTCGAGGCAACCACTAGGAGGGTTAAAACATCGATCGCGATCAACATCTTTCAAAATTCAGGTCATTATCAACCCGATGTCGTTTATTTATCACATTCCCTTACTCTCATCACCTTCTTTCCCTGGGATGAGTATAAGCAAAACATTTACTTATGACTATAAACTTCAATTAAAATCCCGGCTCCTCCTAACTCCAGTTCATGCCAAGATAAATTGTAAATACTGTTGATAATGTTTTTAAGACATATTTTTTCACTTCAGAACTCTATTGGGTTGCTCGTCGACTAATCAGACCAATTTTGCTAAGGATGATATACCTCGTCATTAAGATATTACCGATTTCTTTTATGATAACGAGATCAAGATCTGGTCAGTTTTCTTCTAATGACGATGTATGTCGTCTATCAAAATCTGGTCAGTTTTCTTCTAATGACGATGTATGTCGTCTATCAAAATCTGGTCAGTTTTCTTCTAATGACGAGATATCTAGTCGAGACAACCACCAGGAGGGTTAAAACACCGATAGCGATCAACATCTTACAAAATTCAGGTTAGTACCATCCCGATGTCGTTTATTTATCACATTCCCTCACTCTCATCACCTTCCTCCCCTGGGATGAGTATAAGCAAAACATTTTACTTACGGCTATAGACTTCAATCAAAAGAAAGCAGCGTTTAAGAGGCTTCTGGAGCAGCCCAAATAAGAAATCAATTCGCCACGCCGTTCCTCCCAGCTCCACTTCAAGCCCAAGATCGCTATCTCTGTCCACGATCTCTCGCATTTCACTTGGTTTTGTAAGCTAAGCTGGACGTCAAAATAGGGGTCTTTGTGAAATTGAGCCCTCTGTGCCTCCAGACAGCGAGGAGTGATACCCCAGAGAGTTTACCTGAGCACAGTATGTGGGTGACAGGGTCATAAACCTGTCGCAGTGGACAGAGATATTTCACCCGTTCTCGCAATTGTCAATTAACTCTCACCGAGACACTGTATCTACCTATTGAGTCAAACACAAAACACGCCTGCCTCAACGTTCCCCACCACTCTTGGTTTGGGGGACCGTATATGTGTCTTCACGAACGCCTCGAGGGATTGTTGCTCAAGGACTATGTACTCTTTGGCGGATCAAATCCCTTGAGGCGCATATAAGATCGAGGAAGATAATTTTGAATATTCGGTTTGCTGACCAAAATATTTTTAGATAATTTTACTAAAAAACGTAAATTAAATTTTAATGATTGAAATATCTGTAAAACTGCTTAATCCTCCTGGTGGTTGTCTCGACTGTGGATATCTAGTCATCAGCAAATCTGACCAGATCTTGATGGAAGATATACCTCGTCATTAGAAGAAAACTAATCAGATCTTGATCTCGTCATCATCAAAAACTAGGCAGCATCTTGATGACGAGATATCTCGTCATTAGCAAAATTGGTCAGATCTTGGTGAACGAGATATCTCGTCGAAACCACTTGGAAGGTTAAATTAATGATATTGCATATGTACGAATATTAAAACTAAATCATACGTTCCCAGCAAGGTTAACGGATCTAATTTCCATCGAGAATAAAGTTTGCGAAAGAAAAACTTTCTCTTGCGTGACATTACGGTTGGTTGAGGTTTTATAGCGCAAGAGTCATATTTAGCCAAGCAACGTCAAGTAAATGGGCATACAAACATAAGAAAAGATTTACTGTCAAATAAGGGAGAAATACACCCAGGGTAAGTTCCAGATATCGAATCTGCGCCTACAACGAGCAGGTTGCTAGCTCAGAGACAAACCTACTGGGCCATGTCGACCTCTCTTGAAATTACGGGAAATACTTATTTAATAATATTCCTTTAGAGGCCCTTCTTAAAAAATATAGGCTTGCTCCTTGTGAGGTAGGTAGTTGAATTAAGGTCGCACTGGAGCAACACTACGGACTGTTGGTGATAATCAGGGATCAAATGCATCCAGTAGGAACAGAGACGTGTAGAAAATTTATTGAGAGCAGGGAATTGAAGCCATTTTCTATCACAGAAGAAATCTTAAAAAGTCGACCAAGAACCATGAGATAAAATAGGATAATTTAAAGCTATTGTCTGTCTACCTCAAGAACTGTTCCAGATACAAAGTCTGCTTCTGTCCGTTACCATAGAAACGGACCTAATCCTAGGAGATGCTTGAAGAAATGCATTGAAGTTTGCCACATTGACACACTTCATAGCAATTTCGAAATATATTCATTATATTTGAAAGATTCATAAGGAGAATCGAAGTAAAATCTTAATCTAGTCATAGTCTAAAAATCTGCAATACCTTGATGACGAGATAACTCGTAATCAGCAAAATTGGTCAAATCTTGAACGAAATATCTCCTCGAAACCACGTGGAGGGTTAAGTGCCTGGAAAATAATTCTCCACCTTTTCGATATTTTTATAATTTCTACAGCTTACTTTGGACGCAAATCGTATACATGCCTTTCCAATTAATAAAATAATAAGTAACTTACTAAGTTAGAGTATGTTTTACAAAATATTTCACATTCCGTGAACATACATCTCAGCTTTTCTATGTGATACTTGTACAAACACGCAGTGACGTTCAGTCACTAATTTACTGCAAAGTACTCACAGTATGCAAAATATCTTGAAAATACACTGCTGGCCACCGTAAATGCAACACCCTGAAGGAAGCATGCAAATAATATGAAATTTACAACATGCATTAGCGGAGGTGAGATATGCAAATGATTAGAATTTCAGCGCAGACGCACATCACGCGCGCCTGTGGCGCCACTTCAAAGCGCTATTTAAGGCTTGGAGATTTCGACGATTTCAAGTACGGCAATTGTGTTTTTCTTGTGGTTTTTTCAAAAAAACGATCAATTATGCCTCGTAGAAGACAGCGATCATCTTTTGATCAAGTATCCGAGTTCGACAGAGGAAGGATAGTGGCCTACCGAGATTGTGGATTATCTTTCAGGGAAATCGGTAGTCGTGTTGGACGAAACCAAACAACTGTAATGCGGATATGTGATCGTTGGATGCAGGAGGGTACGACGGACCGACGTGTTCGATCGCATCCACCTCAGTGCACCACTTCACGTGATGACAGGCATATTGTGCGTATGGCAGTGACGGATCGCTCAGCCACATCACGAACCATAGCACAGCACATTCAGTCTGTACCGCATCATCCAGTGTCTGCGCGTACCATTCGACGCCGTTTGCAGCAGAGTGGTCTGTCCGCAAGACGTCCATTGCTTCGTCTACCCTTGACGCAGAACCACAGACGTTTCCGCCGGCAATGGTACGATGAAAGAAGGATGTGGACGGCAGAATGGAATGAAATTGTCTTTACTGACGAGTCACGCTTCTGTCTGCAACACCACGATGGTCGGATTCGAGTCTGGAGACACCGTGGAGAGAGGATGCTGAACAGCTGCGTTATGCACCGCCACACTGGTCCTGCACCGGGTATTATGGTATGGGGCGGTATTGGATATCACTCTCGCACTCCTCTAGTACGCATTTCCGGTACTTTAAACAGCCAGCGCTACATCTCCGAGGTGTTGGAGCCAGTTGTCCTTCCTTACCTTCAGGGCTTGCCCACAGCCATATTTAACAGGATAATGCGCGACCACACGTGGCACGCATTGTCCAAGGGTTCTTCGTCAATCGCCAGATTGAATTGCTTCCCTGGCCAGCTCGCTCTCCGGATCTTTCGCCGATAGAAAACATGTGGTCCATGGTTGCTCAACGATTGACCCAGAATACATCCCCAGCTGCCACACCAGATCAACTTTGGCAACGTGTGGAAGCTGCTTGGTCTGCTGTACCCCAAGAACACATCCAAAGTCTCTTTGAATCAATGCCGAGGCGTGTGGCAGCGGTGATCTCCAACAATGGCGGCTACTCTGGCTACTGATTTTGGCAGGAACCACACTTCACAGAAGTCTATAAATTTAATCATTTGATACTTGGTCAACATGTTATCTACAAAATAAATTTTGTTGTGATATCTCTTGTCTTTCTTGGTGTTGCAATTTGGGTGGCCAGCAGTGTATATTCAGCCATTTGGACTTAGTACTTGCTCACATATAGACAGACAAACAAACAGACACCAATCGCGGAAAACATTGATTTTGTATTGGTGTGGTCCAAAACGGATAAATAACGAAATGAGTCGAAAATATTCAATGTACAAACCAACATCTTTTCATCTGTATCAAATATTCATCGAGAGTTTAAACCCTCTTAGTGGTTGCCTGGCCGAGGTATTTCGTCATTAGCAAAACTGACCAGATCTTGATGAACGAAATATCTCGTTCTTAGAAAAAACTGAATAGATCTTGATTTTTTTAAGTGTATTTGATGCCTCAACGTGAGAAAACAAAGCACACTCAATCAATCCACTAGATTGCAGTATGATCATTCCACCGGCTGTTGATGGTGTGTGCTATAGCTGTTTCTAGTGTTGTAAGGCCCTTGATAACTTTTATATGCAGCATTTTAGGAATCTCTAAACTTTGACCCTCTGAGCGTCGCGAGTAATGCAGAGTTGCGTTTAATCCACAACGCACTTAATGTCTAAATAACCATCTTTCTAAAAATCCATGGATTCTTTCAACCTTCAGAAAGATTTTTTCGGCCCTTTCCTTAGAAACGACCAGATCTTAATTTCGTCATCATCAAAAAGTCGGCAATATCCTGATGACGAGATATCTCATCATTTGTTATATTGTTCAGATCTTTATCGACGAGATATCTCATAGAAGCCACTTGTAGATTTAAGATCTTCACATAGAGATGACAAATAAAAATTTTGCAATTCGAAACTTCGTACCGCACAATACATAATGGATCACGTTAGCTAACAGGATATCACGACTAGGAACTGCTTATGTCCAAGATAGTTTTCTTAAACTATCCAAACCTATAACCATCTCAAAATCGACATTTTAACAGAGTATTAACCTTACTTCCAAGCGTATCGCACTATTGAAAAGGTCCCCGTTCGAACCCCTAAGATGTCCTTGCAAGCTTATTTATGGCTGCCAAAATTATTCCTCTATGGAATTTACCAACAATGGTGACCACCGTACCTGGACGTCTCCCCCCACCTTTTAAAGAATTATGATCTTAAGCGACGGTCTTTTCTATTCTAAACGTACCGTTTTCGTGGTGTCTCAGCTCTCCGCCCCTTCTAGCTCCAGCTATCTTTATGAATACAAACCTGTCGCTACTAACGCCTATCTACTTTCAACGGGCAACATTCCTGACTCATGTTGAGGCTCCGTCCTCTATTTTGTATATCGTGACTCTTACAGTCCCGAGAGCAGTGTGAATGTTGCATACTAGAAAAGCAGAAGGGCAAGCTGCAGAAACAGATACACTCAGTAAAATGTTATGAACATATCAAAAGAGAGAATCAACTCAGTAACATTCCTTTCTTGGAAATTCAGAGGGGTAAGTTTACAACCATCATGATCTATCAGATATAAATACATAAACCTCCGTCTTTCCTTCATTTCACTTGATACGGATGTCAGAACATTTCAATAAAAAAATTAAGATTCATTTCATGTTTGGTTCCTCGTCATAAATTCATAATTTGTTTTCTGAGAGTAATCATCATGACTTATAAATTCTATGCTTTTACTTAGTGCTTTTTATATTGTTATAAGTACTGTCAATGTATAGTCTATGCAACATTCTAGTTATGATTATAAGATGTGTCCTTTCCTACGCCATATATTTTATGTTTGAAAAAAAAAATGAAAATACCTGTCAAACGTGTGATGTGAGAAAATTCTTCAGGTTTAATTCTTTAATATTTTATCAATCCCTTTTGTCATATCTCGCGGCATTCAAAAATTGATGGTATAATTAAGTTTTAAAATAATTTTGAAAGTCGATATTTATATGATCTTTCTATATTTTTATTTTTAGACGTTTCATTTCTAATGAAACAATTTGAATTGTGTTTAAAAATTACTTTTATCTTCAATTGTACTTATACTGCATATAATTTTATGCCTCCGATGTAAAATTTATTCACATATGTGGCTGCAGACGCTTATATGGAATAAAGTGATGTTTAAAATAATTTTTGATACTTTATAAACCGGGTAGCACAAGCTGCATATGTATTGAATGAAATATTATTTTACTAGAAATGTGTGCTGATAATTAAAAGCTAAAATAGCCATTCGTAAATAGAAATAACATATCTCAACCAATTTGTATGTATTTTATGTATGTGTCATATAATTCTACTAATATCAACAACAATTTCAAGTAATTTTATATTTTTATAAACAAAACACTTTAAATAGATGGATGCAAATGTAATAAAACCATAATTTTCGTATGAATGACTGTTCGTTTTCTTTAACAGTTTAAAAATATATTTCACATTTTATAATGCGTATATTTAAAATTTTTAATAAATATTTAAATCGTGCTTTTAATGGCATGCATATTGAATTAGTTCTGTTATATATGTAATCCAAGTAGGTTTTCATTATTTACATATTTAAAGCACTTTTCCAACCGAGCTCGGTTAACATTTAGTTGGGAAAAACGTAAATGACCATTTTCTATGAACGGTAATGAGAAATGCTAAACCTTGCGAAATTCGAAAATTAAATTTAAAACAAACTTTTAATAAGTTGGGTTAATAGAATATTAAATTGTAAAACAGCTTGTTACCAAATTAAACAAATTCTATTATATTTGAATGCGTGTCTCAATGTGTGAACATGGATAATTTAAACATGAAACTAAATTTTTTGAGTAATCATTTCAAATTATCTCTGAAGAAATAATATTTCTCTTCAGAGATACTATCTTCAGTTATATTTTTAATGATGTAATACTTTATTCTACCATATATCACATAGTAGAACAAAGTATTCTGTCATTAAAAAATGTATGTAACTTTTAAAGTTTTAATTGATTTGAGCTTTGGTAATTAAAATATATACTTTGTTAAAAATCTTTCTTTTTATCAAGAATGGAAGATCGCGTATTCAAAAGAATATTTTGTGAAAGTTAAACCATCGAATTTTCAAACCTTTTTTTAATGCCCGCTTTTTATTCTAAAGATTGAAGGTACTTCAAAGATTAATTGCTGCGGATTGATAAAGTACCTTTGGATTTTTTAACCTTCTTAAAATGCAAGCATTTTACTCTGAAAGTTTAAAGTGCTTGGAATGATATATTGCTTTGAATTGATAAAGCACCTTGAAGTTTCAGACGCGCAACAATATGAATTAACTTTATACAGCACAATAAATACATATTTTAAAGCTCGTTCAAAATAATGTAGATCTGTCTGGAATTTACTTCAAATTTTTAAGTGGTCGGTGATCATTGAGAGGGAATTTTAATTTTAATTTTTTTTATTGATTTTAGCCCTCCAAGTGGTTTCGACGAGATATCTCATCCAATAAGATCTGATAAATTTTGCAAAGGACGAGATACATCGTAAGATATTGCCGATTTTTTTATGTCTAGATCAAGATCTGGTCAGTTTTCTTCTAATGACGAGGTATCTCGTCCATCAAGATCTGGTCAGTTTTCTTTTAATGACGAGATATCTCACCCATCAAGATATGCCAATTCTTTTGGTAATGACAAGATACCTCACTAAGACAATCACCAGAACGGTTAATAACTTAATTTTAATTAACTAAGTTTCAACAATCTTCAAATTCACAATCATTATTACTGCTGCAGAAATACAGCTACTGAAGCTTGAAATACTAAGCAACAAATGTATATTTGGGTAATTCAAAACTGGGATTCATCCCTATTCCTAGTAATCTTTTAATATTGATGATATCATCCGAACGCTTAAGATAATGGAACCTTTTATCGAATGTTTTGATCGATACCGAGCACCTGCGGGACTTCCTTGGAGCAGATGCTTAAGTATCTACAAAAAAAATCGAAATAAGCTTCAAAACAGAGTAATATTTGCTAACCAAACATCTACCGTCTAAATATAATAACGCATTTTGGGTCAACCCCCTTTTAAACTAAACAGAAAAGTCAAATCCAGAGCATTTTTCTTTGGCCACCTTAAATATTGAAAGCCCCTTTTCATAATGGATTATGCTCAAAACAAACACATACCAGATCGGGCTTCTATCTGAAAAACGGAATGATTTCTGCTTGACAATAGGACCAGGTGAAAGGGTCCAAACCAAACAATGTGCTCAAGTTGAGGAGACGCTTGGCTTCTATGCTTGGCTCCCATTTCTGGCGAAGGGCCTTCCCGTCCTATAATGCGTTCCTAATGATCAACTAGGGACGTTCTGTTTGAACTAATCTCTAAATAATGCGAGAGCTCTTAAGCTTTGGAAATGTTAGAGCGAAGTCCAATTTTAATGGCGAAATCTTTTATTGATAATTTCTTGTTGCTTGATCATAGTTTAAGAGTGCAACACTTTCCTGTTAGTTTTTAAAGGAAGGATTAGTTTTTTTAGTAACAGTTATCGGACTTTAATTTAACGCAGAATAAATGCGAAGTTAAACTCGATTGTATAGTTTCGTTTAAGCGCAGCACTCTGAATTACAATAAACGTGATGCGTATTTGATTCTTATATAAAAGCGAGAATTCAGTATTCTTAAAAGTAAATTTAAATTTATGCATTGTTTCGTATGCTATTTTGGAATAAATAGCTGATTAAGTGCGTTGTTTTAGAAAAAGGTTGTATTTCCTGTAATGAGAACTTAACGATTATTTTTATTTGGATAAATGCATTATTGAATTCATAAGATCAATGATTACCAAATTACTGTGGCCTTAGGGGTCCACGGAAAACATACAATACAATAGAACTTCCAAAAAAATATTCCATAATTTTTTCCATTCCTTTATGTTCTAAAATCAAAATTTTAGAATCTAAAACAATTAGCAGGAGATTCCAGTGTTCCAATATTTATTTATTTGAGATGGACTTGAAATTTATGACTTAATATTGAAATTATCAGACATTAAACCAAACATTTCTGAGCTAATTGCTAAAAGGCAGCTTTATTGTTCACGCTAAGAATAAAGTACATATTTTAATGTCGTTATATTACAATTTTGCAAGATAAGAACCTTTTGATTTTAATACATTTTAATTAATGAGTAATAGTTTTTATAACATTTAATGTAATTTAGTTCATAACTGTAGTTTTGTCTGTGTTTCAGAACTTGAAATTGTTATTACTAATCCTTAATGTGAAGTTGTAACATTTTATAATCTATTTAACATAGATCTAAATATTTTACTCCCAATGTTGAGATGAAAAATAAGGATCAAAACGGTCTTATGTTGGTCTCATGTGCCCCATTGAGTTTTATAATCTCAAGGGATCCGGGAAATGTGATTTTCAAGGAAGTCTTGGACTAAAAAGTTTAGTTTGGTTGGTTGAGTTTTATGGGCAAGTTGAAAATTTGGGAACCACTTCATTTAATGTTTAAAGAATAGATATTTATGCATAGTTAAATTTATTAAGATATTTAAAAATGGATATCTAAAGAATATTTATTTTTCATCTGCTTGTAATACGCTTGTTAAAACTACATTATTAATGCTACTCAAACTCAAACTGTTCGTCACGTTAAAAATCCATTTATTAGTACCCCTTTTAAACACTAAAACTGCACTGATTTATCCAGCATGATAAAGTACTATATTTATTTTCAACACAAAATATATTCATTTGCACTAAAGCCGAAAATAAATGCTTGAAATATATGCAATTTTAGCTCGATTTAAGCTTATATAAGCTAAAATCGAGTAACTTATGAACGTGAATACGCTTCGATCTCATTTTGAAGGAACAGGGCTCATTTTACCACTGCTAGCAAATTATTGCAACAAGAATGTTTAATGTACCTCTCTTTTTAAATCTAAGAAAATGTTCGCAACCCTTTACTAACATGAACGCACTTCAGTCTCATTTTGAATGAACGTGGCATCTGATAATAAATTATTGCTACAACAGTGCTTAATGTACTTCTCTTCTGATATATCTAATGGAATGTTTCATAACCTTTATGAACATGAACTCTTTGAATGAACATAAGCGCATTTTGATCTTATTTTGAATGACCGTGACCACTGATAACAAATTATTGCTACAAGAGTGTTGAATATACCTACATCTCTTCTGAAATCTAAGGGAATGTTTCACAACCTTTTACGAACACGAACACACTTCATTTTGAATGAATGTGGCGTATTTTACCACTGCCAACAAATTATTGCTACACGAGTGTTTAATGTACCTCTCTTATGAAATCTAAGAAATGATGTACATCCTTTATGAACACTAACTCTTTGAATGAACATGAACGTACTTCGGTCTCATTTTGAATAAACGTGACCACTGCTAACAAATTATTGCTACAAGAGTGCTTAATTTACATCTTTTCTGAAATCTAAGGAAAAGTTGTACAACCTTTATGAATATGAACTCTGAATGAATATGAACGCATTTTGGTCTCATTTTGAATGAACTCGTCGTATTTTACCACGGCTAACAAATTATGGCTACAAGGGATGAGCACGAACAAGGGGTAGGAAAGACAGAAAGTGAAAAGTAATTGTGCTAACAAGACGATTTTGATAGGGCAATGGTAGGATCTGCTGCGTTCCCCCTCAACATCGATGCTAACTCTCCTGAGAGGACAGGAGGAGTGATTTATGTCCTCCTGTCAATTTTAGTTAGATCTCGGAGAATAAAGCAGCTTTAGTAATGCAGGTGCTAGCTCTTCAGAAGAGGACGGTCCTCTGTTTCAACCTATGATAAATGTCAGATCAATAGTGGGACCCCGTGTTGCTACGTTGATATTGATACGAAAGAAAAGCAAGTGTCCTAGTTTTTTATACGTTTTTTTCTTCTGGTAACTAGAGAATCGCAGACATTGGAAGCTGGCTTATCTCACTCTCTTCCAACCTAAGCTGTCATTAGAGCTGATTTTTCTGTTGGAGACTGAATGCATTTGTCTAAAACATCGTAAAAATTCGAGGGTGGACACGATACTCTGTAAAAGCTTTTATGGTGTCACTTCAGTTTTAATAAATCGATAAAATATTTATCGATACTTCGTGTCTGAAAAACATGATTAATGTTCCGAAATTTTGGCTTGTAAGGAATAGTTTTCAATATTTTTAGTGAAGCATTAGTGATCAGAACGTATTAACTTTTCACAAAATTCTGTTCGTGAATGAATACTTTTTATCTATATTTTTCACTTGAAAATTACAAAAAAAGCATCGTATATAATAATGAATACATATGATTACTCGCAAATTTTCATGTAAAAATTGTTTTTGTATATATTTTATATTTACTTTTCTTATTAAATTTATTCGCTTTATGTTAATTTGTCAATCTTATTTTTTGCGAAATAATTAATTTACTTTTATTACCTGAGAATTTATATGCGACTATATTCCTTAGAAGCTAAAATTTAGCATTAGTGTACAGGAATTGTGCCTTGTAAGAAATAGTTTTGAATATTTTTAGTGAAGCATTAGTGATCAGAGTGTATTAACTTTTCACAAAAATTCTGTTCGTGAATGAGTACTTTTTATCTATTTTTTCACTTAAAAATTGAAAAAAAGCATCATATATATATATATATATATATATATATATATATATATATATATCAATACATATAATCACAAGTAAATTCTTATGTAAAAATAGTTTTTGTTTATACTTTATATTTACTTTTATTAAATTTATTTCCTTATGTTTATTGGTCAATTTTACTTTTTGTGAAATAACTAACTTACTTTTACCTGCGAGAATTTGAGATTATATTCCTTAGAAGCGCAAATTTAGGATTAATGTGCCAAAATGTTAGCTTGTAAGGAATAGTTAACTATATTTTTAGTAAATAATTAGTAATCAGAGCGTGTGTGTGTTAACTTTCACAAAAATTCTGTTCATGAATGAGAATTTTTTACCTATATTTTTCCCTTTAAATTCAAAAGAAGCATCGTACATCATATCGCATATCTACATATGATCACATGTAATTTCCCGTGAAAAGTTGTTATTGTATGTATTTTATATGTACTTTTCTCATTAAATTTATTCGCTTATGTTTATTGGTCAAACTCATCTTTTGTGAAATAAATAATTTACTTTTACCTGAGAATTTATATGTGATTATATTCATTACAAGCTAAAATTTAGGATTAATTTATCGAAATTTTAGTATGCAAAGAATAGTTGTCAATTCTGTTCAAAAATTGTAAAAACTAGAGCTTGTATTATGTCACAAAAATCTGTTTTCAATGTGAATGCTTTTATTTTATTTTTTAATTTCACACATTCCATTTGTGTGTTATGTCACAAAAATTATGTTTTTCAATATGAATGTTTTTATTTTAATTTTTAGTTAAACATTCAAAAGAAGCATATCAATATTATTCTCATGTAAATTCTTATGTAAAAGGTTTATTTTTAGTATATTTTACGTATACTGTTATTAAATTGATAGGCACAAATATAATTTTATGTGAAACAGGGGGCTAATATGCAAAAACAACAATGTGTAACAGCTAATATGTAAAACATAATTTTTTAATTTACGCTAATAATCATTATTTTTGTTTCAGCTTAGAATTCTGTTCATTATTGTTTACGAGGTCATTAAAATCTGTGTTTCAAGTGTTTTATTGCATGCATATTTTCATTTATTCTTCTCCATTCTTCAGTAACATAAATTTATTCTTTATAAGCATGTTTTGGTAAATAACAAAGTTCTTTATTCATTTACAAGTTACAATATAATTTAAGTTATACAAATGCTAGCTCGAAAGAAAATCCCATTACTTTGTTAAGATGTTTACTGAAGAGATGTTTTTCGTTGTAGTATAAAAAAACGTAGCAGTATTTGTATTTTTTTGTGTAGTGTTGTACATAAGAAACTCGATGTGGGAAAATCAATTCCTTTATTACTTTTATAAGTCAGAAATTATCAAGCGATGGTAAGCAATTGCCTTAAATTATATTTGTCAGGATTAACTTAAATGTAAATCGCATTAAATTTTTTTGTTTTTACAACCAATAATTTCTACTCACTACATTTTCATATTTGGATTTTGACATTGTATACGGAAAAAGGATTTTCGTATATTGAAATAATAATACAGCAGGTTAATAATACTATATAAACACATAAATAATCTGCTGAGTATGCGAAATAGTAACAGTTTTATTAAAAAACGAACTCAATCGAAACATTTATACAAAAGCAACAGTACCTTTAAGGGAATAGAAATTATAAAATAAAGAGTTAGAATTTTTCTGTTTTATTTTCATTTTCCTATAAATTTTTTATTTCTTAGTGCATCTGATTTTATTCTGTTTGGATTTCTGACATTCACACATTACTTTCATTCAATTTCGAATACGCAGGTGAAAATTATTTTGAAGTTAGCACTAATGAATATGTTGCACCTTATGCATTGATTTTATATCAAATTATTCCTATATTTTTGGTTGGCTACGTACCGAAAAATATTTCTTGTACTTGATGTGTAATTCATACAATTTGATGTGTAATTCATTTCTGCTAATACTAAACAGAATGCATTCAATTTCGAATACGCAGGTGAAAATTATTTTGAAGTTAGCACTAACGAATATGTTGCACCTTATACATATATTTTTTTTATACCAAAATTATTCATACATTTCTGTTTGACTGGCTACGTATGGATAAAATATTTCTCGAAGTACTTGATGTGTAATTCATACTGGTTGATGCGTAATTCATTTCTGTTAATATTGAACAGAATGCAACTTCGGCAGCTCCACAGAGACGTGCTGAAGTTGCCAAGAAAATTGGATGGTCTCCATCTTTTCCATTCACCCACCTCACGTATGGAGAAATCTGTTGCTTGCGTGACTACACACGTAACAAATATTGCAAGATATACTTTTAGAGCGAAATTAGCATTTGACTTGCAATTTCCCGTGGCGTTTTCTCCCCTGAATCCAGCTCCAGAAAGGGATAACGCCAGCGGTTCGCGAAATGTTGATCCGAAGCTCCAATTTCCCGAACTTTCTCGCTTCATCCCTCTGAGGTATTTTAAAAACAGCAAGGGCTTTTCAAAAGTTCGAGAAGTAGGTCTTTAATAAAAGATGCGTTTGGAGTTTAATTTGCGCTTTTTCGCAGTTGGAAGCAATTCAAGGATGAAAGAAAGGACTCGACTTCAAAGGGCGAACAGTTTTCAAAGACATCCTCGATAAGTAAGAGCATGCCATCTCAATAGACTCGTTACCTTAGAAAGTTTCCACACCTGGTGCTGAAACCCTCGTGAAACGATCCCCAAAGGCGTAAAAAATAGCAAATTAAAAGCAGTCTCAATTCAAAGCTCGGGCATTAAATTTGACTGGGCAACCATCCAAAGCAAGGAAAAGTATTTTTCTTGATGGTGCGAGGTCAAAACTGAGCAAAATCAATAATTCAGAAAGCGAGAGTGAGCAGCGCAAGTGATGAATTTGCCTAGCTATCTATTTTCCGTGTTTTCCTAATTGGAAAGAGAGCTATCTGTAATACGCTTTTATTTTGTTTTAATATTTTATACATCTTCACGCCTCATTTCTCAATTAAAGCGTTCTTTGGTCTTAAACCCGACCAACTTACTTTTCTCCCGAAAGCTTTTAATTTCAAGATGAATTAATGCTGTAAACTCTCGGAGAGAGCCCTGCAATTAGTCTCGGCTATGAGTCTTCCAGAGAGGGATACTTTCTTCCGGGACTCGTAGCTTTAAATTTTGAAATTAAATATAAAAGTCCGATCCATATCTGTCTTTTTTACTTCTCTCGCCCCGTGTTCGTTAAGGAAATGGGATGCTTAAATGTGGTTTTCAATGGTGAATTTCCAATTCAAATTCAGATGTGTATTGGTTTCGTTTGAAATATTATAATAAAACTGACTTAACCTTTGAGAGTCGCGAGATTTCCGAGTAGCGGTCTGATGATATTACCCCAAAACACACTTAAAGACTAAATAACTATTAATGACTAACATCTATTGACTAAATAACTATTAATGACTAAATAACACTTAATGACTAACATCGATTGGTTGAAAGAATCCATGAATTGTTCAACCTTTAGAAAGATTCTGTTCCCTTCCTTAGAATAGAATAATTTGGAAAAATTCTATTGCTCTTTTCTTTGGTTGGTTAGTTTGGTCATGCTGCGCCTGACACAATACAATATCAAGTAATTAACACAAGATATACAATATCAAGCAATTGATACACACAGTGAAAGCTTTACTGACACAGAAGAGAGAAATACTCCCAGGGAGGAATGCACCTGGAAGGAATCGAACCTGCGCCGCCTACAACTCGAAAGTTGCTAGCGCAGTGGGCTCTTTTCTTTGGAATAGAATCCTTTGGAAAGATTCTATTGTTCCTGTCCTTAGATAAAAATCCTTTGGGAAAATTCAATCGCTCATTTCTTTTGAATAGAATTCTTTGCAACGATTCTATTATTCCTTTCCTTAGAATAGAATCATCTGGAACGATTCTATTGTTCATTTCTTTATAATAGAATCCTTAAGGATTCTGTTGCTCATTTCTTTGGTATAGAATCCTTTGGAAAGATTCTATTGTTCCTTACCTGGAATAGAATCATATTTGAAAAGAATGTATTTATTATTTCCTTAGAATAGTATCCTTTGGAAATATTTTATTGCTCTTTTAATTAGAATAGAATTCTTAAGGAGGATTATATTGCTCACTTCTTTAGAATAGAATCATTTGGAAAGATTCTATTGTTCCTTTCCTTCCAATAGTATCCTATATGAAAAGAATGTATTTATTATTTCCTTAGAATAGAATGCTTTGGAAATATTTTTTGCTCTTTTAATTAGAATAGAATTCTTAAGGAGGATTCTATTGCTCATTTTCGTATAATAGATACCTTTGGAAAGATTGTATTGTTCAAGAAGATCAAAATTAGCAAGAAGTCCTGCAGGGAAGACTTCAGGTTGAAAGGTGGAATTATGCGCATGCGTAGAGGATTAAAACAAGAGCATTAGTACTATTTTAATCAAGGTGGGGTTGGCTGGAATGGAAATCCAAAGGAAGCCTGGTTAAAAATTGCTCTTCTAGAGCAATAGGAGTGAGTTCTTAGATTGGCAATTTAAAGTTAGTGATGGATTAATTAGATTACAGCTATATCAGTTCCACTTACAATTTAAAAATAATAACTAATGGAATAGAATTGCTCTATAATTGACGAAAATAGTGTAAAATATTTTGAAAAATTTATGGTAATTTTTTATGGAAGCTATAATTATCTGTCGCAGATTGTTTTTAGGTTGGTTGCTTGGTTTGTTTCAATGGCGCAAGGTTATTGGTTTAGGGATTTTTGAGCATAAACGCTTGAGGAAAAATTATAATTTATTATGATAGTATGTCATAATTTATTATATTACACTCGTTCTCATTATCTTTTCCTCACTCACAAGTACATCTGTACATGTCTGTACCGCAACAATATGGGCAATAAATGTCGTTTTCTTCATTAATTGACTGTACTTCAAAAATATACTTTTGTTTTTTTACCTTTTTGCAATATAGTACTTTTGTTTTCAACCAATTTACCTAGTCATTAGGGGTACAGCGAACTAATTTCAATTTAGGTCAATTATTCGTGTTTGCTGAATGGTTGATTACATTTTAATCCATTGATTTTTTTAATTGCAGTGCATAAATAAAAGTTTAATTGCTTGAAGCTTGAAAGAAATATTACACCCAAATCGGCAGCAACAATATCAAATGTGCTTAAGTAATCATCTTTGACACGTTCATCTATATTTAGCTTACAATACGTACGTATACAATTGTGATTATTTCAATCATTAGAACTGCATTTTCATTTACAAAAATAATCAAATGTTAGTTTAGACATTCATGATTTTTATGAATTACAGTTGGTTAGAACATGTGAATAATTTATTATTAGCTTTTACTATTTTCTTCTCTTATATTCTAAGAAATTACAGGATCTTAGTTTCAAGGGATCACAACTAAAAGATATTCATAGTTAAATATGTATTTTATAAATTGAATACTTCTCAAAAATTAACATATTACTTTTTCTAACTTTATTCACAATACATTATTTTACTATTCAAATGTTTAACGCGAATCAAACGAGGAGATTGACTAAAGATTTACTCACAAGGTCTTACAATACCTGAATATCCAAAAATCAAATTGAGATTATACCATCAAAATAAATTTATTGAAAAACTATACATTTATAGCAAAAGAATAACTTTTGCTATTTATCAAACACATGTGTAAAATCTCACAAATAGTTTCATTCAAACTATTGTCATACATTATCATAATAATTAGAATATGTAATTATGTTGAACATCAAATATAATAAACAGAACGACAGACACAAGTAAATATAGGTTCTTTAAATTAATTTTTTATTGTAAATGGGACGGGGAGTCACATTTAAAGAAAATAATTCTCGTATTAAAATGTTACAAAGTTACTTTAAAGTTAATGAGTGTTGTTGCGTATTGTTTGTCTCTTAATACGACTAAAAATTATTGATGATACGATGTAAAAATTTGTGATCTAAAACCCCTTCAAAGCATTTTCCATTCTTTAGGGTACCTAAGTTCTCCCATTAATCATTCAAAAACTATATATAAATTGATATTATAATTTTATTTTAATTAATCACAATCATTACAATTATGCCAGCAAAACGTGTTTCAAAGTCCAAGTACCATTGCGAAATCACATTAAGGAAAATAATTCTATTATAAAATGATATTACAAAGGTATTAGAAAGTTATTGCGTATTATTGTACCTTTTTCTCATAAGGTTAACATTTTTAGTGATACAATGTAAAATTGTGTGTTCTAATTCTCATTTTAAATATTTTCAGTTCCTTTGGTACTAAAACTCACCAATGTGAATCATTCAAAAATTAAATCTCCATCTTAATTTTATTTTTATTAAGCACCACCACTTCCAATTATACCAGTAAAGTATGCTTCATAATCTACATACCATTGCGAAATTACATTAAGATGTACATATACAATATATTTTTGTTTTAATTTTTACTTCAAAAATCCAGTTCGTTTTTACAATAGATCATTGGTATATGATTAAAATCATTTCAGTGTGAAAAAATCAGATTAATCTAATCATTAATCATCTAATTTAGATACAATTAACTAATTAAAAAGTAATATCTCAAATTTTAATGTGTTCAGAAAGACAATTCCTGCTGTAAATTATTCCTAATAGGTTTTTTATTCTTCATCTTTTGACTCTCAATCAAGTTGCTAGAAGGAATAAGTTTTGTTTTACAATCTTTTTCACCAAAGTATGAAAAATCAAGATTTTGTTAGGAATTTTAACATTTAAAAATAAACTAAAAACTGATTTCGTAACTAGTAACTCTGAGGATCAAAACATCCACTGTATGATATAGTTTATAATGATACAAAAATAGTTATAATCAATTCATTGTTCAAGTGATCATTCATTGTTGAGTTATCACCGTTTTGAACGAAGCATCCTATTGCAAAACAACAGTTCTTCAAAAATTGAATTTAAAGTTTTGCAAACATGTTTATAGATGTTGACAGTACCTAACGAAACACCCTTGTAGCTAGAAAAATATTCCGCATACTTACAAGATCTTGGTATCGTATAAGCTAAGGAATTGGAAAATATTTTGAAGCAATAAAAAAGTCGGGGGATATTTTGGTTGATTTTCGTGATTTCTAGTGTATACATACATAGTTAGAAAATTAGTGCGTGTTATCCAATTGTTAGTCTTCTAATACGACTAAAAATTTTGGTGATATGGTGCAAAAATGTGTGATCTAATGCTCATTCAAAATATTTTCCTTTTTATAGTGTACCAAAAACGCATCAATGAATCGCATTATAAGTTGTACACAATAGAATATTTTTGTTTAAATTCTGACTTTAAAAATCCAGTTTTTTTTACATTAGATCATTGGTTTATGCTTAATCATTTCAGCGTGAAGAAATCAGATCAAGCTAACCATTAATTATCTAATTTAAATATAATTAGCTAATTAAACAGTGATATCTCAAATTATAATTTGTTTAAAAAGACAATTCCTGTTTTAAATTATTCCTAATATTCTTTTTATTCTGGGTATTTCGACTCTCAATCAAGTTGCTAGAGGGAATAGGTTTTGGTTAGCAAGTTTTTCTCCAAAGAAGCATCAAAAAGCAAGATTTTCCATGAATTTTAACGTTAAAACATCAAATCGTTATTTTAATTTTATTTGTATTAATCACAACCGCTACAATTACGCCAGCAAAACAAGTCTCAGAACCCACTACGAAAGCAGGTTGGAAAACCGAAACTCTCCGTCTGATTTAGCCCATTGTGTTCAATTTTGTGCACTCTCATTTACAATAGTGCGGGAATTAATAACTGGCATTGGTCGAGTTATAATGAGTTTCAGACAAGTTTGCATGGGCATGCTAACAGATAACTTTAGAGTGGAACAGACGACAGCGATACTTAATTACTCGACTGGCTAGAAGATAAAGTGTCAGGAAGTTACTGACATTCAAGGGAACGAGGGAGTCGGAGTGATAAATTGTGTATAAAGCTTGGAAGATTCGCGTATGCGGGAGTAAAATACGCCAAAATCCATGCATCAAACCTCCTGTACGAACAGAGTTTTCCGCGCAGACTTTAAAGTCTAGCCAAAGGAAGATAACAATCACTACGCGGAATCTACTGAAGAGAAAGATGATCGAGAGCCAACACCGGCTACAGAGTAATCGAGATTGCTCGAAAAATTTTAACGCTGTAAAGAACCAATTAGAATAAATAATTACACATGTACGCGCGGAGTCAAGCTATAAAAATGCGATTTATGTTCATTTTGTTAATGTTTCTTACAGTCTTGCTTTAAATCACATGAATATTCAATGACTATCTTAACACTCCAAGTGGTTTCAACGAGATATCTCGTTAATAAATATCTGACCAGTTTTGATAATGACGAGGAATCTCGTCATATCAGGATGTTGCTGATTTTTTTATGACGGTTAACCTCAGACCTCCTCAACAGGAGGTTAACCCTCCAAGTGGTTTCTACGAGATATCGAGTCCATCAAGATCTACAGTCTACTGAAGAGAAAGATGATCGAGAACCAACCCCGGCTACAGAGTAATCGAGATTACTCGAAAAATTTTAACGCTGTAAAGAACCAATTAAAATAAATAATTACACATGTACACGAGGAGCCAAACTGTAAGAATGCGATTTGTCTTATTTTATTAATTTTTCTGAGTTTTGCTTTAAATCACATAAATATTAAATGACTATCTTAACCCTCCAAATGTTTTCGAAAAGTGGTTAACCAAGTGGTTAAAACTGTGGCACAAATTATACATTTTAGTTTATGCAAGCAGAATTACTCGACCTAACTGGGATTGAATTGGTTCACTGTAGATTAAGAAATCCCTTTCATCTTTCGACCAGAATAATCATTTTTGTCTCGACGAGGTGCATCGTCTTTAGCAAAACTGACCAAATCTTGATAGACGAGATATCTCGTCCTTAGAAAAAACTGACCAGATCTTGATCTCGTCATCATAAAAAAATAGGTAATAATGACGAGATATCCAATAATTAGCAAGATAGGTCATATCTTTATCGACGAGATATCTCGTCGAAACCACTTGAAGGGTTAACCTAACTTGCAAGCGTATCGCACTATTGAAAAGATCCCCGTTCGGACTTCTAAGTTGTCCTTGCAAATTTTTTACGGCTGCCCAAAATTATTCCTCGATGGAATTTACCAACAATGGTGACCTGGACATCTTTCACCTCCTGGTGGTTGTCTCGAAAAGGTACGTCGTCAAACTGACAAAACTGACCAGATCTTGAAGGACGAGACATCTCGTCGTTATCTTGACCAGATCTTGAAGGACGAGACATCTCGTCGTTAAAAAAAACTGACCAGATCTTGATCTCGTCATCATCGAAAAATCGGCAATATCTTGATGACGAGATATCTCGTCATTAGCTGAACTGGTCTGATCTTGATGGGCAAGACAATTCGTCATTAGCAAAATTGGTCAGATCTTGACGGACGAGATATCTCGTCGAAACCACTTGGAGGGTTAAAGAATTATGATCTTAAGCGATGGTCTTTTCGATTCTAAACCTACCGTTTTCGTGGTGCTTAAGCCCCCTACCCCACACCTTTGTGTAAAAACAAACACTCCATTTTTATTTATTTAGTTTAAATAAATGTATAGTATAATATTTAATAAAAGTAATCGGCAAAATATGCCATTCCAAAATTGTTCACCGACTTTGGTGGTAAAGTCCCCTCGACCTCTCTGAGTAATTAGCAAGGGGAAATATTTATGCCAGAAGCTGCGCAAGACGAAGAACAAACAAGAAGGCAAGTGAATTATCCTCTGATGGTGTAATTGCTTCAAATTAGGCTATCCGTTGTCATAATAATGAGCAGGAGCCCTTCTTTAACCCTAACATCGAGACCACCCGTTCCTCCTTTAACTTCAACTCCTATGCGCACAGTTCATTATGTGAAATGTTTTTGATGAAAACCAGACGGCACGGAATATATATACGGAGTTGATGTTTTATAAAAGAGCTTCCCGAGTTTATGGATTGGTTTTCCTAAGGTTCCTTTCCTAAACCGATTAAGTCTCTCTTGCCTCTGGTGAGCAGTTAATCATAATCATGCTGCTATGGCAACTGGAGGATTGGTAAGCAGCTATTTGCACTCGATTGCAATAGTCCCTTTATTTGTGCAATACGAGAATTGAAGAACTTGTTCCGGAGGAAATTTAACTTCTGTTAGACATGTGGTTTGTGTCTTTCGGGAGGGGAGCGAAATCTGCTTTTTAGCTGAGTCATTTTCTTACGCGCAAAATGCGTTTAAAAAATGAAAGGGGGAACATTTGTACTTCGGATACCGGTTTTTAAATCTAAGAGTTGGACAATGGAGAGAGCCGTATGTAAAACGCTTATTTTTTTACCTCATTTCTTTTCGGCATTCGATAGGAATGTGATTGCAAAGCTTTATACTAATGGGTTTATGCTTTGGTGTAATGCAATAGGGTTCGGTCGCTTTTGTATTTGTCTAGGGGAGTTTTGTTTTTTCGCTATTGTATTCGTGAATACTTAAGTTCATGACTTGAACTTATATTTATATTTTACTCTGGTGGAAACCTGAGGAGGTTTTATTGTTTTATCCATATGGGATTTTAAAAGTGTATTCAGAAAATGAAAATAAAGAACTATTAATACATTGTAATTATTTTCTAAATGTTCAGTTTCCATTCCAGCTTGTTGAACTCATTACATCATTAACCCTCTTGATGGTTGTCTCGACAAGCTATCTCTTCATTAGCAAAACTGACCAGATCTTAATGGTCGAGATAACTCGCCAATTGAAGAAAATTGACCAGATCTTGATCTCGTTATCATCAACAATTGGCAATATCTTGATTACGAGATATCTCGTCATTAACCAAAATTTACAGAACTTAATAGAAGAGATATCTCGTCGAAACTACTTGGAGGTTAAATGCTAATCTCGTGCATGCTTAAAAGAAATGAAGAATCGATTAATAATGGTAGGAAAGGTATACAAGTGTCTCTTTATTCATAGTTCATTGTAAATCTACTTAAACTTGAAAAATGTGTTCGAAATTTCGATTTCAGTTTTAAAACTAAAATTTCATTTTTAGAAATAGGCATGATTCGAGTATTTCCTATTTCACACTTTCTTAATGTATTATTAATAAATTGAAATATGTATCTATTAAAATTTTAGTGATGCATGATGTAGATATCTGAAAATTTGACTCAACAATGGATCTCTACTAGTAGTACATCTTAGTAAATATTAAATCGTTTCAATGTTTAAAACTGTTTTCATATATTTTATAGACTTTACTTCCATAAAGTAAGTAAAACATATACTTTATTATTAATGGTATATAAACATTATTTTTTAATTTCACTGATATGTGTTTTAGCATTAGCTCCAACCCCATTTCTAATGCTATGCTTAATATTTTTCAAAATTTATCTTTTATACTAGCAAAAGACTCTTATAAGATGCATCCACTATATCACAATGTTCATTTTTTCATAAAAACATCAATCGCAAATTTTTGTGAAAACGTTATTTTACGTTAGTGTGGTTTCTAATCCCAGTGGTCAAAGTATAACCTAGACCAAGTCCAAAAGACCATGTTGTACTTGTCGCACAACGACCAGCTCCTGATTATTCAGTTGTCTCACCAAAATTACAGTGCTATCTAAAGTACGGGAAGGAGTTTCTCCCTCATAAGTCATGTGTTTTGTGTGCCCGCTTATAACTCTTACCAAAGCAGTTTGGTTCAGTCTTAAAATCCTTAAAAAACAATGACAGTCCAGAGTGCTTGGTGGGGTACGAAGAATGTGGGATAGGGCAAGACCTGTTTTGTGGTTTTTCGATTTGTACAAAGGCGAATTCCGCGGCAGTAAGATCAATTATTGTTGGGGTGTCGCAACCCTCTTTTGCCAGCAAATCAGTCATCTTATTACCAAATAACCAACTTGAGATGGTAGACACTGGAAGCAAATAGAGCTCTTGTGCGCCAACTCGGGCAAGAGTAGAAAAATATCTCGGCTAGTTCTGTCCATAATATAAGATTTAAGGTACTGTATTGAACTTTTACTGTCTGTCATAATCTGAACATGCTTTTCCCACAAGACACAGCACATCTCAAAACCTCTGAGTCAAAAGTTTTGAAAGAAACACCAAAACATGATCTACATTTTCTATTTAAGTTTACTTCACGTAATTTATATATTTATATTATTATATTTATATTATTTATATTATTTATTTATATATTTATATTTATTATTATATTTATATATTTGCCACTGCCCGTCCTACACGAATCTAGCTTGCTGCCATTTGTGTATATACGTATATCTGGAAAGCATAATCTGAATCGTTATTAACTTCAAGAGAGATGATTCGACAACTGTCTATTAAGCTGTAGCGCCTCATTAAAACAAATCTGCAATTTTGTCCCTATTCAACGATCTTACACCATAAAAGCCCAACATCCAATCCAATCTCCCTATTCAATGGTGACGGTGGTTGAAATTTACGAGGCGTTGTCCTTGGATCTTTCCTTTCAGGATTGATCCCGGACCGTCGCCAGTAGCCCGTTGTTTTGTTCCAGTGTGACATTAATAAACTACCTACCTACCTACCCTATTCAATGGACTATACAGTGGAGCTTCTATGCCCAAACTTGATCATATCCTGGGACCGGCAAATAAGCATCGGGTCCACACACACAAGTTATATTTTACATCAATGCAATTTTCTACATTCGCGAAGAATAACTGCATTTTACCCCAAAAATGCCCCCTCCAAAACATTTTCCTCACATCATCAAACATTCATCAGTCACACCCGAATGACAAATATCCCAGAAACTATAGCAAGACGAGAAAAAAAGAAACATCCTCTCTCAAGCTCCTCACAGAGAACTATCACTTTCCACTTACGGGGTCAAGCCTCATTGGACACGCTTGTTTGAAAGTTAAAAAATTTACGAGGGCCGCATCCGAGAGAGGGTAAGAGCAAAAAGAAAGCACCCATCGTATCCAATCTAAAAATCCCTATGTAGATGAGAGCTCCCCACCATCCTCAGACAGGGAGGCGAAATTGATTTTCTCCCCCCTCAAATATGATCGATTTTGGAATGCTTGGGCAAACAATGCGGATCCCTACTCTGGATGCAGACCACTAGAGACCCGTGCTTTCTAAATCGTGTGTAATTCGACACCTTATTAAAAGATGAGGGCCGACTAAACTCCCATTTCAGTGGAGCGGTGCTTAGCTGTGTTTAGTGGCGCTATCTTACCCCATTGCGCTGCTGAGTCGTGAACTTCATTAGGGTTGGCTCTTCTTTGCTCTGTGTTGGTATGTGGAGTGGTGTTTTTCTATGGGCGGTGGGGAGATACGCTCATTTTCGCGTGTTTTATGGGTGGGTTAATCCTGTGTTTCAATGCCATTTTTCTTATTTGGAGGAAGCGTCGCTGCTCTAGCGTAGGCGGGATTTTATTTCGCAGGGAATCCGGAGTGAAAAATGGAGTTTTTTATTCAGTCTTGCGTCATATTTTGGGGTGTTTTTGTGGAGACGCCGATTAAATCGTTGACAAACTGGTAATCAAACATTAAAAGCTCCGAAAATATGACCAATAAAAATAAAAACAAGATGGCAAAATTGTCAATATCTATTTTGGTGGAGCAAGACGTCCACCATCACCAGGAAGAGTAAATAAGAGTGAAACTCTTGTCGCATTTTAAAAAGACGTTTTTGTAGACACGCAGATAAACCGTAGACAAATTGGTAATCAAAAATTAAAAGCATCAAAAATATGACCCATAAAGATAAAAACAAGATGGTAAAATTATCAATAGCTATTGGAGCAAGACGTTCACCATCAAGAGGACAAGTAAATAAGAGGAAAAATTGTATCACATTTCAAAATTGTGTTTTTGCAGATACACAGATGACATCTTAGTCAAACTAGTACTCAAAAATTGAAAGCTCCAAAAATGTGACCAATAAAGGTAAAAACAAGATGTAACTAACAACCAATAAAGGTAGAAACAATTGTCAATAGCTATTTCGGTGAAGCAAGACGTCCACCATCACCAGGACAAGTAAATAAGAGGAAAACCCTTATCACATTTTAAAAAGACGTTTTTGTAGATAAACAGATGACACCTTATCAAACTCATATATCACGCTCCTAAAACTTTATTTCTCCAAAATATGACCAATAAAGGTAAAAACAAGATGATAAAATTGTCAATAGCTATTTCGGTGGTGCAAAACGTGCACCATCAACAGGACGAGTAAATAAAAGAAAAACTCTTATCACATTTTAGAAAGGCGTTTTTGCAGATACACAGATGACATCTTAGTCAAACTAATACTCAAAACTTCATTCTCCAAAAAATACGACGAATAAAGATAAAAACAAGATGATAAAATTGCCAATAGCTATTTCGACAGAGAAAGACGTCCACTTTTTCGTTGTTACTGTGGCGGTGGTTATTAACGTAATTCTATTAATTTTATTTCTTGATCTTACATTCTTATCTATTTCTCTTTTCCACTATTTGAGACTAGCAGCAATAACATTATTAACTTTATTGATGATAATTCTGAAGCTTCTAGTGGATAGATAAAATTTGTGTAGAATAGCATTTGTAGATCGATGGAAGCGCTGTAAGCGACTATTTATATATTTTAAAATCCCTTTCTTGATTTCAAAATTTGTTAATTCCCAATGGTCTTCAGCAAATATTTTTCGTTTAGTTATGTAAACAAAGTTGTGCTTGTAAGTAAATTGAAAAAGTATAATTTTACTTTAATAAAAATCATTAGAACCTAACTTAATTCTTCAAACACTAGTCGCATCAATAATTTTTACCAATTTAATGTTAGTGTAAAGCAGGGATGCACAGACCGCGGGCCTCATCGGCCCTCCATTGATTTGCCGCCTTACCATGTGTTATTTTCGCTTTAACAAGTCACACAGTAGGTAATTTAGGTTAAAACTTCGTTGCTGGATAATGCATTAATATGTGCAAGGGTTGTTTGGGTTCAACACATACCTGCGAACAAACTTTTTCGGTCATGAATATTAATGAAGCGAAAAACTGGAACAGCTTGACTAATGAAAATTTAAAATCAATTTTACGCTTGGCTACTACAAAAACAGAACCAAATATCAAGACAATTGTTAAATCAATGCAATATCCAGCATCAAATCAAATTATTTATTTACTTTTTATTACTTATTTATTTATTGTCACAATATGAAACATAAATAATAAATATCAATAATACAAATAAAATTAATAATATATGATAGATAACTTGTTTTTTGGGCGGCCCTCTTATAAGTCACAGTGAATCTATGCGATCCTTGGTCTTAACAAGTCTGCATCCTTGCTGAAGAATGTCGACTTCGCTACCCATTTAATTGTTATATCCAATTTTCAAACAGAAATCTATTGAAACGCAGTTAGATACCACATCTTACTTAGTCTGATTCATCACATCACAAAACAAAAAATCTTCACAATTTCAACAGAACTTCAACTCAGGTTTTCCTTAGGTTGTTGCCCTCAGGGACTCATCTCATTTAGGCGTGTACGGGCTTCATGGACCCGAGGTACTCTAGCGATCTTTTCTTTCCCATGGGGTTTACTGTCTTCAGTAAACACCCGGGATATCCAAGCAATCTTTTTCTGCTTTCATCTTATTATTCCATTCCCCAATCTCCCCTTTTTTCTCCTTTCACGACATTTTTTGCTTGAAGTTGCCTGTCTTGTGATTGTCACAGCTTGGCGAAATATGGCCCTTGCGCCATAAAACCGCAAAACAACCGACCTTAGATTGTTATAATCTTTCATGGATTGAAATTTTTATTCAACTCTCAACAAGCTTTGTTATATGGTAAGGATAATAGTAATTAATTAACGTCGCACTGGAGCAGCACAATGGGCTATTAGAGACGGTCCGGGATCAATCCCCATGGTAAAGATCTTAGGACACCACGTAATTTTGAGCCACAGTCAGATCACCAGAGCTTTGTTATGGAGCAGTAGATCCACATTGGAATATTCCTAGCAACTCTTACGTGAATCCCCAAATAACCTTGTTTACAAACCTAATATATGCGCTTCAAATATATAACAGCAAAATTAATATGCCAAGCATTTGCTACTTAAGGTTGCAAAGAGCGTTAGAATCGTATATGTCCTTATGTGATATCTCCGTAGGAATTGAACAGATCCTTCGATCTCCTCGGGTTATTTGGTTACTACAATGCAAAATGTTGTCAACCTTAGAGTTAATCAAATGAATGCAAATAACCATGTGCAGCAAAGTAAATAACTATCTGCCCAGATCAGATACATTCTCTTTACTTTGTAACCCGAAAAAGCAATGAATGAAATTAAACGAACGACATTTGCATGAACCCGTTCTGTTCCAGTAGACATTAATGCAGATGAAATTGCATCGAATGACTGTAATAGTTTAAATGACGAATGGCGAAACTACATGAATGTTGATAAATTGACCAGATATGCCACTGTGGTCCATCCTTACACATGGATTGATATGCCAACTTCCATGATATGCCTTTCAACAATAGTTGTAATTCTATCAACAACTTTACCAAATGATGGGTTGATACTTAAAATTGAGATCGCGTAAGGTTGATAACGGAATAGACTGGGCAAAGCAGGGTTGGAGGAAGTGAACTACTGATCTGAGACAATTCATAATCTTGGACTTAGCGACGAATTCCTCTCATAATGGAAGCATCGCGCAATTATAAGACCGTTTTTTATTCATTTGTTCCCGTGCTGTCTTTAATCTTCACCGCTTTATTACCACTCACTTGACTAAAGCAGAGGTCAGTCATGCGTCCAGTAGCCGTCACCACTCGGACCACGGACGGAATATTAAGTGACCAAAACGGTTTTTCGGAATCAAGCGTTGTCTTCTTACTTTATTTTTAAGCGTAGGGTTTCCAAATAAGAAGTAGATACCCGATCTCCAATCCCATCTTCTGATATACAATACATTGATAAGGTAAGCTTGATAAATGATTGTAAGTTTATTACCAACCGAACCCGACAGACAGCACGGTTGATACATATCTCCTCCGTACGATGAACCTTGAACTATCTACGAAATGATTTGTGCGAGTAGGTAAGGTAGTTAATTAACGCCGCACTGGAGCAACTCACAACGGTCTATTGGCGACGGTAGGGGGATCAATCCAGAAGGGTATATTGGTTGGTTGTTTTGGGGTTTTATGGCGCAAGGGCCACACTTGGCCATGCTGCGCCAGACACAAGACATACAATATCAAGTAATAGACATACACACAACGAAAGTTTTACTGACACAGAAGAGAGAAAACACCCAAGGAGGAGTGCACCTGGCAGGAATCGAACCTGTGCAACCTACAACTCGAAGGTTACTAGCGCAGTGGACGTACTCACTGAGCCACGACGACCCCCAATCCAGAAAGGAAAGAGACGAGGAGAGCACTACGTAATTTTGAACCACGGTCAGCTGACGAGGACAACACCTGAGCTGGCACCCCATTCTCCTAACTTCCACACCAACTAACCAACGTGAGGACATTTGAGGACACGACAGATTTAACGTGCACCAGCCCCTTTTGTTCACGACGGTCTTTGGTCGGATCGAGTTTCGAACTCGCAACCCTCCAGTTGCTAATCTGTTACTCTTCCAACTGGGCTACAGCGGCCCCTTGTACCCAATAGGTATTTTACATAATAGTTGAAAACTGGTACCAAATTTTAAACAAATATAACAGTGTATTAATAGATGATAAAATTCTAAACCATTTTGCACAGAATTTTTTTTTTAATTTAGAGGGTTGTGATAGCCCAGTTGGAAGAGTAACGGATTAGCGGAGGGTTGCGAGTTCGAAACTTGGCCCAACCAAAGACCATCGTGTACGTGGGGGCTGGTGCATTTAAATCTGTCGTGTCCTCAACTGTCCTCGTGTTGGAAGTTTGGAGATTGGATTGCCAACTCAGGCGTTGACCAACTCATTTGACAGTGGTCCAAAACTAAGGTGTTATCCTCGTCATTTGACAGTGGTTCAAAATTACGAGGTGTTGTCCTCGATCTTTCCCTTCGGGATTGATACTGGACCGTCACCAATAACCCGTTGTGTTGCTCTAGTGCGACGTTAATTAACTACCTATTTATGTACCATAAAAATTGAATTAGAAGTGTACTGTGTCTGGTAGCTGAAACAGTTGTATGCTTTTCTAAAAATAAAGGTATTTAATTTATTTTCGAAGACATATCAGATATATCCCCGACTTAGAGCAGAAACTCATTAACTGGCATTTTTTTCAAGAACACTAAATGCTCATTTTCATGACAAAAAGTATATTGTCATCATGGAATCTGTTGGAAAGGTAGGTTGGAAAGGTAGTATAATTTTTGTCGCACTGGAGCAACCCATAGAGCTATTGGCGACGGTCCGGGATCAGTCCTGATTCAAGGACACCTCGTAATTTTGAACCGCTGTCAGATGACGAGGTCAACACCTGACACCAAGCACCTTGTCCATGAAGATCTGGTCAGTTTTGTTAATGACGAGATACCTCGTCGAGACAACCATCAGGATTAAACTGTTGTACTCTAAAACTTGCTCTTTGTCAGTTAATGAGTGTTTGCTCTAAACCGACGATATCTCTGTATACTTTTAAATAGCGTATAACACTCTGTAACTAATTTTGAATAACTCAAATTTTCTTTGAAAATAACTTACTATAAGAAATTAAATATTCATAGATTAAATTTAGAGCTTAATAAAACGCATAGTGCGAAACTACAACTCCTGATTCCTTACACTCTAAATAATATTAAATAACAGGAATTTTCTTTGAAAATAACTCACAAACTTGATGTTTGGTCGCGTACAACATTGGAACTATAACAAATTAAATATTGATAGATTAAAACCAAAGCTTAGTTAAATAAATCGCATAGTGCGAAACTACAACTCCTGATTCCTTACACTCTAAATAATATTAAATAACAGGAATTTTCTTTGAAAATAACTCACAAACTTGATGTTTGGTCGCGTACAACATTGGAACTATAACAAAATAAATATTGATAGATTAAAACCAAAGCTTATAGAAAACAAAACGCATAGTGCGAACACTACAACCCCTGATTTTGTGGCTTGTAATACAATTCCAACATACACAGCTGCCGATATTTGACGTTTTTATTTACTGCCCAGGGGCCACTGACACGATACCGGACAAGGGGGAAACATGCCATGGACTTAATAACACCCCATTGTTGCACAGTTTCAAAGAAACCGAAACCAATCAATTTGAATAGTTGTTGGCGGTCAATACCACATACGAAATTAATAATAATTAATTCCGAATTTCAGCAAATGGTCATGGCACCTGACTTTTTGATTTTCCGTTCCTCACCCTTCATGAAAACATTTTCGTTCCATCAGTTCCAGACTGACCCCACCTGGTCTATGCAGACCGAGTGACGGCTGTGTCACATAGAAGGCAACACCTGTCCTTTTTCAGCTGGAGTGCTTATGATAAATGATAGTTTTGAAAGTATCTCCAGCTACGAATGGGTTGCCGGCACTGGTCACAAACCACTGGAGCACAGATTGCTGTGGGCGTTCATATAGCTCTTTTTTTCCCTTCTTTCATATTTCCTGGACCTATCCCCTTTGTGTGGAAAATTAGAAACTCAACGGAGAGGAGAGCCCAGACGATGGCTTCTAGTGTTGCCGTTCGTGAAAATGACAGGCCCAAAACGCTTTTGACTAAAAGGACTGCACCTCATTGTCATCCTACGGACAAAAAACATCTTGCAACAATAAGTTTCCGGGAAAGTGAGGGTCATGGTATGCTGCTTGACCTAAAGATCAGCAAGGAATTTCGGAAAATTGAATTTGCTAATGTCTACAAAATGGTTTGGCTTTCATCTCGTATTTCATAGAATTCTGCAGAAGGCTAATGTAATAAAAAATACTAAAAAATGCGATCATCTAGCCTTGGAGGGCGTAACAAAGTTAGTGGTTTGGCCTTTCATCTCTTAGTTCATAGAGTTCTACAAAAAATTAATGTAATGAAAACATACTAAAAAATTCTGAGATAATCTAGGCGTAGTAGGCATAGCATTTTTTAAAGTTAGTGGTTTGGCTTTCATCTCTTATTTCATACAATTTTGCAAAGAATTATGCAATGGAAACATACTCAAAAAATTGTGATAATCTAGCCTTAAGGGTGTAACATTGTTTAAGGTTAGTGGTTTGACTTTCATCTCTTATTTCATAGAATTCTGCAGAAAGTTAATGTAATAAAAGTTAATGTCAAAAAATTACGTGATAATCTAGTCTTAGAGGGCTTAACATTTTTTAAAGTTCAATTTTGATTGCAGGTGGTCCGTATGAAACAATTTTTCTTGTCTTTTATTTTATCAAAATTATTTTGCTTTCATCTTTTACCTCATAGAATCCTGCAAAAAATTAATGTAATAAAACATACTAAAAAATTATGTGATACTCTAGCCTTAGAAGGAGTAACATTTCTTAAATTACCAATATACAAGTTTAATTTTAGCTCAAATTTACATTTAAAGAAATCAATTAAAATATACAAATATGACACACTTTTGCCTAAGATCGATATATCGTTCTGCTAATTTTACAGATAAACGCACAAGTTGACACTCATTTTATCTAATGACAAATCTATTATCAAACGTAAGGTGGCTGTTCATTGAATTACGCAGAGTTCGATGCGTCCAACAAGAATTCAGCCGATTATCAAGACTTGATTGAAAATAAGACTTAAACTAAATCTATAATTTAAAACTGAACGCTTCAATTACTTTTAATAATGCGTTTAGGGGAGCACACTATTCCCTAAACCCTTAACATCTATTTTGAAAAGTTTATTTCAGAGAATAATTACACTTTTCGCTAACAGTTTCAGTTAATCTTGATTCCTAATTGAAGCGCTATCTGTATCCATTAGAAAGGGATTTCGCTTATAAAGATGTGTAGGAAATCGTCTAAGATACTTAATTTCCTTTATATAAGGAAGGATTATGTACTTATAATTGTAAAATAAATGGGGAATTCGGTGAAGGAAGAAATAATCAAAGAGAAAATGAACAGAATTTATCAATATTTAGGCAAATTTCAATTACAAATTTAATGAAGAAAAGTTGTTTTTACGATAATATATATCTATTCAAGTAATACATTTACATGTTGTTTAGACGGGATTTAAAGAATATTTCGAAGGACACAGAATAACGATACTTGTTTCCTTCTACTTGTATAAAATAAAGCAAATCTCACATTTGAAACATTATTTAATTTTTAATGTATGCATAATAATTATTTTTTTGTGCGTTTATTGCAAGAATACTTAAAATAGGTTAAATCTAGTAAAATTATGGTTGGTTGGGTTTTCATTGGACATATTTTGCCAAGCTACGTTAAACACAACACAATGTCAAGCAATAGACATACACATACAAAGAAAAGTTTACTGAAACAGAAGAGAGAAATGCACTCAGGGCGGAATAGAACCTGCCCGCTAGCTCAGCGGACAAACCCACTGAGCTGTAGTAAAATTATGGTTGGTTAGATTGAGTTGTCTTATGGCTCATGGCTATATTTAACCGAGCTGCTCCAGACAGGAAACAGACAACGTCAAGTAATGGACGAACACGCACAATAAAATTTTTGCTGACACAGAAGAGAAATACACCCTAGGAGGTATCGAACCTGCCCCACCTACAACTCACAGGTTACTAGCGCAAGTGGACAAACACACTGGCCTAGTTGTAAAATTATGGTATTGTACTTTTTAACATTAAGTTCCGAATTGTAAGGGCATTTGTAAAGAGTATATAGATGTATAAAGGAATCGTGAACTCAAATTTTAAATTTATTAAACCCGTTACCGAAATCACCCTCCAAATGGTTTCGACGAGATACCTCGTCCATCAAGATCTGACCAATTTTACTAATGACGAGATATTTCGTCATCAAGATATTGCCATCGACTTTAAAATGAAATAGACGGAGCAAGTGCCCGCAGCTTCATGTTATTTCTTCCAGTTGCTCGATTTGAAGATCTGTCACGTGGTTGTGGGTAAAAGCATGAATCCCAAATTATTTATTGGTTCAAGTGATTATCCACCGTGATCAAAAATGATGACGATATCAAAGGCCAGTTTTCTTCCGAGATATCTCGTCAATGAAGATCTGACCAATTTTGCAAATGACGAGGTATCTCGTCCATCAAAATCTGGTCAATTTTATAATAACGAGATACCTCGTCGAGACAACCACCAGGAGGGTTAATAGCAGTGAAGCTAATGAATTGAGATACATAATGCAAATGTTGATTTAATTTTTGAAAAATATTTCATTGGAAAAGCTTTCCAATTATACTTTTTTCGATGAAAATATTGATGATAAATGTAATTCCTGAAAACAATAGCAGACGTTCATTTGGAAGCGCAAGATGAAAATGATAGTTATAACGGGTGACAATGATATATAGAAACGACCTACTGTTGCAGTATGTATAAGTCCATTTATTTTCATAACTCACTTAAAAACCTATCCCACCTCAAAAAATTTCTGAATGAATATTTATCCCCAACTAAACTGATTTCAAGTAACTCAGTTGCAACATATAAGTTTCTTTGTACGGTATCATTAGATTTCGGATAAAAACGAAAATTTCGTTAAAAATGAAATTGCGAAAGCATCTCGCAGTTTTTTCCCCGTGAACCATGACCCAAACTTTTGAGAGTTCGGTCAGTACAAAATAAGAGTTTAAGTTTTAAAATTTTTCTATTTGTGTACGAAGATGATGTAAAACTCATTATAAATGATAAATTAGCGCTGCGTGTTTTTGCTCATCTTTTCTTTGCCAGAAATTTCCTATTCCATTGCTGCAAAACACAGCGGAAACTTCATCAATTATACAGTCTCCCATGAATAATAACTCAATGTTTTCCATCATCATACAGTGTATAGCTGGAATTTTTCCTCCCTAGCTGCAACTGGCTCTGCGATAAGATTTTTTATTCCTTATCTACATTTTAACTCGCTAAAAGCAATCCCTTCAATTAATTTTTTCAAGACACGGGCAGACTAATTACAAAATATATTGTTAACCTTTGCTGTCTGTAGCCGAAGCAGCAACGGGGAAATTTTTTCCAGACTGATTGATGAATTGCACAGTAGACAAGCAACCCCCATTTGTTTAGAGGCATTGTTGCTTCTGTTTTTGATGTTTCAATCATTGGGAAGGTTAAAAAAAGGTTATAAATTGACGAGCTGAGAGAGAGAGATGGGGTTTTTACTGAAGGGGCGTGTTAAGGCTCATGCTACTATATTTTTCTCGTAAACATATTCATCACAAGCTATCTATTTGTGTAATGCGTCCATCGTATGAAAATAAATATAACTTACCGTTGGATTGGTTTGGTTTTGGGGGTTTTATGGCGCAAGGGCCATATTTGGCCATGCTGCGCCAGACACGATACACTATCAATTGACACAAGACATACAATATCAAGTAATTGACACAAGACATACAATATCAAGTAATTGACACAAGACATACAATATCAAGTAATTGACAACACACAGTGAAAGCTTTACTGACACAGAAGAGAGAAATACACCCAGGGAGGAATGAACCTGGAAGGAATCGAACCTGCGCCGCCTACAACTGGAAGGTTGCTAAAGTAGAGGGTATGCCCACTGGCCTACTCTTGGGAACCCAAACTTTTCAAAAATATCAATTTTGAACGTTTTACAGATTTGGATAATCTATTTTATTCTCTTTTAAATGTTACTTCATTTTTGTCTAGAATCCTATTAGAAGTTTTAAAAGCAAAAGATGAAGATAGTTTTTCTAAAAGTTAGAAGATTAAGATTATTAAAAGCTGAAATAAGCTTACTAAGAGTTCAGAACTGATTGGGGTAGATGGACGGTTCAAATCTGACGAAGTTGATTTCTCTAAATTTCTCTACACCATTTCTCAGAATATACTGAAGGTACGCGTTTGAATTCCTTTAGAGGCATTGTTGCTTCTGTTTTTGATGTTTCAATCACTGGGAAGGTTAAAAAAAGGTTATAAATTGACGAGCGGAGAGATGGGGTTTTTACTGAAAGGGTGTGTTAAACTCATGCTACTATATTTTTCTGGTAAACATATTCATCACAAGCTATCTATTTGCGATATGCGTCCTTCGTATGAAAATAAATATAGCTTAGCCTTGGGAACCCAACATTTTCAAAAATATCGATTTTGAAAGATTTGGATAGTCCATTTTATTTTCTTTCAAATGATAACTTTACTTTTGTTTCGAATATTATTAGAAGTTTTAAAAGCGAAAGCTGAAGATAATCTTACTAAAAGTCCAGAACTGGATGGGAAGTGAACGGTCCAAAACAGACGAAATTAATTTTTTATTTGTGTTTCGAATATTAGAAGTTTTAAAAGCGAAAGCTGAAGATAATCTTACTAAAAATTCAGAACTGAATGGGGTGGACGGTCCAAAGCAGATGAAGTTAATTTATCTAATTTCTATGCACCACTTCTCAGAATATACGGAATATGTGGGCTTAAATATTTTATGCACTGAATAGAAATATACTTATGCTTAAAATTTGTTTTGAAAAATCCTTACAATCTGTGATGCATATCAGTGCAAATGAGAAATTCATCATGCCTCCAAATTCTGATTTAAATGATGCTTAAACTATGTTTTTTTCTGCAAAATCTTATGAGTTTAGTATAATTTTTTTGCTTTATAATTGAGCTATACACTCTTACCAAATGAATGTAATTTGATTTACAGCAGTATACAATTAGTATGCGAATAAAAATTTCGACAATGTATGGAAAATTAATGCACATGAGACCTATCAATTTTGCTGATTTATCAAAATTTGTTAGCATGTTTTTCGTAATTACTTCCGAATGACTACATATTTTGGGACCAAACATTATATTTACGCTTTTAGTAAACAGCACATGTCTGAAATTTCATGACAATTGTATAACAACGGCAAAAGTTTGTTCTGAAAGTCCCATTAATATACATTTACAGTCTGTTCTTATAACTGAAATAAAAATATCAGAAATATTATGCTCCCTTATATCCAGAGTCTGCTTTGTACTCCGCCTTTTTGTGACTTACAGAAGGAATAACGACCAAACCTCTGCCACAGGGCCATAGAGGTCCCTAGTATTCCGCTTAAAACCATCATTTCAACGCCTTTGTCAAATCCGGAGGATTTGCCAACGCTACAAAGCGGGGAAACTGGTATTGTTAATCTGGTCTATCATTAACAGATTCACACGTTGTTAAAACGGCAGTACTTGATTCATACTATCAGTAAATGAAACCCCTGAAATGATACCTTTCCAATAGGGTACTTCTGTCGGGATTTTTTTCCTTTCTTTTCTTTCTGTTTTTCTTTTTTCCCGGCTCCCCGACTTTCCCTGTTTTTTTGCACAATGCAACGCGCTCCCCAATTCTCACCCTGTATCCAATAGCTTCCTATCTCAAACTGATACCTCATTTTCTGCGACTGTGAATGACCACCGGCCCCCTGCCCTCTATTCAGAGGGGAGAGGAAATTACACGATCATAATGCCACCAAACTACATACCTCATGTACCTAGCAGAGGTTTTCTAGAAAAATGTTTTACCATTAAATGATTTGCATTGATTTCATCATGGAAAGCACTACAGAAAGCTTTTGTACCTACCATTTACCAAAACTACCTTACCATTAAATTATTTGCATTGATTTCACCATGGAAAAGAATACTAAATGTTTTTGTACTTAGCTTTCACCAAAAAATGTTTTACCATTAAAGGATTTGCATTGATTTTATCACGGAAACGAGTACTGAGTTCTGTCCTAGCATTCACCAAAAAATATTTTACCATTAAATGATTTGCATTGATTTAATCATGGAAAGGAGTACTGAATGCTTTTGTACCTAGCATTCACGAAAAATATCTTACAATTAACCCTCCAAGTGGTTTTGATGAGATATCTCGTCCATCAAGATCTGACCAATTTTGCTGCTGATGACGAGATATCTCGTCCACGAAGATATTTTATTGATTTTTCTATGATGACGAGGTCAAGATCTGGTCAGTTTTCTTCTAATGATGAGATATCTCGTCCATCAAGATCTGGTCAGTTTTGCTAATGACGATATACCTGTTCGAGACAACCTTTACCATTAGAAATATTTGCAATGATTTCATTATTTAAAAGACCAAATGCGTTTGTACCTATCAGAAATAGTTTTTCAAAGCAAATTTTTTGGCCTTTTAAACATTCTAGTCGACTATGACCATCTGATGAAAAGCTTTAGAGATATGGCTAACTTTAATAAAGTACATCAAATCAGGTATAATCTTTATACTACAAAGTAGTACATATTTCTATAAAGAATATTTTTTATTTCAATTGATAAGTCTGCTACAAGTAGACGTCTTTTAATGTCCAACGGCATTGCTTTCTTGGCCACTTAATACAACCTAGTCGACATGACCATTCCATAAAAAAACTTTAAAAATGGTTAACATATTTTTTGTAACTAACACACATTCCTTTGAAGAATGTTGTAATACTAATTGAGAAGTCTACTACAAGTAGAAATCTTTTAATATCCTATAACACTGCTTTCTTAACCACTTTAACATCCTAATGGACTATGACCATCCCCATGAAAACTTTAGAAATATGGCTAACATAATTAACACATTTCTTTTGTAATATCGATTGACAACAGGGTGTTAAAAGTATAAATCCTTTAATGTCCAACGACACTGCTTTCTAGACCACTTAAACATCCTAGTCGACTAACCATCCCATGAAAAACATTAGAAATACGGTTAACATAATTTTTTGCTATAAAGTAGCACTTATTTCTTTGAAGAATATTTTAATATCAATTGAGAACAGTCTGCTACAAGTAAAAGTCTTTTAATGTCCAACGGCACTGCTTTCTTGAGCACTCAAATATCCTAGTCGACTATGACCATTCCATGAAAAACTTTAGAAATACGGCTAACATAATTTGTTCTATAAAGCAACACGCAGTTCTTTGAAGAATATTTTAATACCTATCAAAAATAGTCTACTTCAAGAAAAAATATTTTAATGCCCAACCAATAGACTTGTGAAGAATTATCCACAGTAAAAATTCCAATATCCGTTTCGTAAAAGCAACGATTGTATGATTTTTTTGGATTGGATAGCATTGTTTTCCGAAAATCGGTAACCCTCCTTTTTACATTTGGAACCCCTACCACCAATTTCCCTCGCTGGTCTCCAGGCTTTATTTATGCATCCATTTTATTTACATTCAAAGAGCATAAAGGCAGGAACCGTGTGCATTCAAGTGTTTGTTCTCTCCTGCTGCCCCGCAACTTTTCGTTGATTTGATGTTTTCCATTCAAAAGCCAATACGGCCAGCACGGTATGGTAGGTAGGGCAGGGATAGTATTTTTATGTGGGTGACTATCTCCTTCGGTGTCGAGGGGAGGCAAAATCACACCAAGGGAGGGAGATCTGAGTAATGCATTTGCGATTAGTTCCCCTTCTGATCAATAAAACGCCAATGACAATGTATTCCCAGTCATCGATCCATTGCTTAACCCTGTGTGGCGATACGCAGGCTCGTTAGAAAATCGGGATGTGTCGAGGCGTGATGGAAATGTATTTCGGCATCGAAGGTGGTTAGAAATATTTGCGGCCTCTTCATTGCGGTAGTGCCTCCCAAGTGAAAGGGTTCAAAAAGCCCAATTTGGGAGCTCCAAACCTCAGTGAATGTATTGCCAGTTGAATGCTATTAGTCGTTTTTTGGTAAATGAAGTTTTTTGCCTGAGTATCCCCAGTGAAGGCATTGCCAGTTGAATGCCATTAGTCTTTTTTTTTGGTAAATGAAGATTTTTTTTTTTATCTTTATCCGACTGTCTTCAGCGATGGTATTGCCAGTTGAATGCTGTTAGTCGTTTTATGGTAAATGGAGTTTTTTTTTGACAGTATCCTCAGTGAAGGTATGCCAGTCGAATGCTTTAATCGTTTTATGGTAAATTAAGTTTTTTATCCTATCAGAGTAACCTCAATGACGGTATTGCCAGTTGAATGCTATTTGTCGTTTTTTGGTAAATGAAGTTTTTTTAATCTTTACTACAAGGTTATCCTCATTAATGGTTATTGTCAGTTGAAGCTGTTAATCGCTTTTGGTAAATGGACTTTTTTTGCCTGAGTATCCTTAGTGAAGGTATCGCCAGTCGAATGCTTTCAGTCGTTTCATGGTAAATGAAGTTTTTTACCAGAGTATCCTCAGGATCGTGTTATTGCCAGTTGAATGTTATAAGTCTTTTTTCCTAAATGCAGTTTTGTTTGAATCTTTACCAGACCATCTCCCGTAGCGTTAACGCCACCATTGCCAGTTGAATAATATCACAAGAGAGAGTCGTTTTCTTTAATAAAGCCTTTTCAGACCTTGTTGAATGAAGAAAAAAACAAAAATGAAGCATTTTGCATTTCGAACGGAAATGCTAAACACCAATCGTACGAAATATTCTCACGGGACTTCAACGGTAGGTTGTAAACAGTCTTATCAAAATTGTTTCCCCACCTTTGGCACCTCCACCTCTTAAATAAGATGTAATCCATGCATGCAATATTCCGCCATCTCCAATGGCGGCATTAGGCACGCCATTCAATTTCAGAACTGCAATTCCACCAATTCGTGATGCGGATAATTTGCTCATTGTTGAACAACAATCGCGCCGCTGCAAAACTTGATGCACGACCTACGGGAAACATGGCAAGGAAACAGACATTTTTTTTTCAGTTGCAATAATTTCAATCCAATGTTTTAGGACTGATTTAAAAATCAGCTTGTTATCAGACAACGTGAGCAACATGGGGGTGTAATGCATTTTAAAGAATACACAACCATAACTTTCAGATCACTGTTTCCCGAAGTGGTCTCTAATGGAATCTTGGGGCCAAGAGAAAATAGAGAAGCATTGAGGAGCAATAGTAGACAATAAAAAATGGGTCGCCTAAATTGTTTTAACCCTTCAAGTGGTTTAGACGAGATGTCTCGTCCATCAAGATCTGACTAATTTTGCTAATGACGAGGTATCTTTTTACCAAGATACTGCCGATTTTTTTATGATGACGAGGTCAAGATCTGGTCATTTTTTTAAAATGACGAGATATGTCGTCCATCAAGATCTGGTCAGTTTTGCTAATGAAACGAGATAACTCGTTGAGACAACCACCATGAGTGTTAAGCAAATACTTCGTAGCCCTAGAACAAAACTTATTAACTGATAAAACAAAATTTTATTATATAGTCATTTAAAGACGAACTATAAGTGTTTTCAAGGTAAAATATATATATTTATTCATTTTGGGGGATAGTGTTATCTTCAATGTTATTTGAAAGTGTATCTTCTACAGGCATTGGATTCAATGATTTTTATTATTTTTAAAAAAAGGCTGCAAGTATTTAATCAGTATGATTAGCGAAACTTGATTTTTCATTTACGTTTAACGATGTAAGGTTCACAACAATGGACACGCTCACCAAACGCAAATTCAAATAAAATTCAAAAAACGATTTTTAAAATATCAAATAAATGACCAAACCAACATTAAAATGTAGATTTCAAACATGTAAACAAGCACATGTAAAATGAAATAAAACGTTAATTAAAAGTAACATAGCAAACTTGGATTTACACATTGATTAGAAATTTTCATTCAATTTCAACATTCATGACTTACAAACTGAGATTCGAACTCAGTTCTACTGCTTGGCAGGCAGGAGTTGAGTTTTCGGAGCCCTGCAGCAACACAACGGTCTATTGGTGACGGTCCAGGATCATTCTCAAAGGGAAAGATCCGAGGACACCACCTCGTAATTTTGAACCACACGGTCAGATGACGAGGTCAGCACCTGAGCCGGCTCCCCACTCTCCAAACGTCCACAACATTCCAATGTGAGGATATTTGAAGTCACGACTGTCTTAACGTGCATCAGCCTCCACGTACATGATGGTCTTTGGTTGGATTGAGTTTCGAACTCGCGACCCTCCAGTTACCAATCCTCAACTGTACCAACTGGGTACCGTGGGCCGCCTACTGGGTGCTAACAAACACTGTGACCACTGTACCGGTAAGACAGGCATTGATTAAGTTAGATTCAGTCAATCAAAAGTAAGATAACGTAGATTGTTTTGATAATTTTTGACATTAAAAATTTTGCCCGTTAAGGCATTCCCAAAACAGAAATTAACCCAAACAATCAAAAACAGATTTGATTCTTTGGAGTGGGGTCAACTGCAAAAAATAACCTCATCTTAACCTCCTGGTGGTTGTCTTGACAACGTATATCTTTATTAGCAAAAATAACCAGATCTTGATGAACGAGATATCTCGTCATTTGAAAGAACCGACCTGATCTTTATCTCGTCATCCTCAAAAGACGGCAATACCTTCATCATTCGGAATTCAATCGACATTTTTGATAACGAGATATTTCTTCATCACAAAACACAGCAATATCTTCATTCGGAATTCAATCGACATTTTGATGACGAGGTGTTTCGTCATTAGCAAAATTTGTCAGATCTTGATGGACGATGAAACCACTTGAAGGGTTAAGACTTAAAACAAATAATGATACAGAGTTTAAGAAAATGAATAAATCAGTTGATGAAGCCGAAAAATCAATAAACAAACTTCGACAAACGCCCACAGCAAAATGTGAGGTGTTTTCACATCGGCGGTGCTGCGACGCTAAACGAACCGACGAGCCCAACTTTACGTATGCTTCACTGTTCGGACACATGGCACGAGCACATAAGATAAATATCACCTGACATGAACTGCACCGTAATAGCCCCGTTAAAGAAGCTATCCGATTACGTAGTCTTGGAGCCCCTTCCACCATCCCCCAGCACGTCGCACGAGCGCTAAGGTGGTCTTGCGTTTCGTCGGCTAATAAAGAACCTAGTTCTACAGTCTGACTAACGCTAATTGAGAAGGGTATAAATAATTTCTCCTACGGGGGGATAGACCTCGGGTGAATGATAACAGAAGCGCATGCTTTGGATTCGGTAATAGACTGTTGTCTGCCTTTGCACAAAATGCCTCGATGAATCTTGGTTGTCCAAAAAATTTGACGCTGTTTGTGGTTATTCCTATGCCTAATTGGGGGTATAAATAATTTCTCCTGCGAGGGGGATAGACCTCGCGTGAATGATATGGTGATTCCGTAATAGACTGACTAGCACGAAAAGCCTCGATGAATCTTGGTTGTCCGAAACATTTGACGTTGTTTGCAGTTGGTCCTGTGGCTAATTGGGGTTTAAATAATTTCTCTTATGGGGAATAGACCTTGGATGAATTAAAAGTGATTTAGCAATATTGTTTTCGGCTTTTGCACGAAATGCCCTGATGAATCTTGGCTGTCCAAAAATTTGACACTGTGGTTAGTCCTGTAGTTAATTGGGGAATAAATGATTTCTCCTGCGAGGGGGATAGACCTCGCGTGAATGATATGGTGATTCCGTAATATACTGTTTTCGACCTTAGTACAAAATGCCTCGATGAATCTTGATTGTCCAAAAAATTTGACGCTGTTTGTAGTTAGTCCTGTGGTTAATTGGGGGTATAAATAATTTGTCCTGCGAGGGGGATAGACCTCGGTTGAATGATAACAGACGTGCATGCTTCGGAGTCGGTGATAGAATGTTTTCGATCTTTGCAAAATGCCCTGGTGAATTTTGATTGTCCAAAAAAATTGATGTCCTTTGTAGTTATTTCTGTGACTAATTAGGGGTATAAACAATTTCTCTTACGGGGAATAGACCTGGGGTGAATTATATGTGATTCGGTAATACTGTTTTCAGCTTTTGAAGAAAATGCCCTATGAATCTTGGTTGTCCAAAAAATTTGACTGTGGTTTTTCATGCGGCTAATTTGAGAGGGTATATATAATTTTTACCATATGGATAAATTTTGTGTGAATGATATAGTGATTCGGTAAGTCTGTTTTCAATCTTTGTATGAAATACCTCAATAAATCTTGATTGTACAAAACATTTGCCGCTATTTGTGGCTAGTTCTGTGGCTCTGTAATTGGGGGTGTATAATAATTTCTCCTACGGTGGATGGGGACTGCGAGTGAATAATATGGTGATTCGGTAGTATACTGTTTTCAGCCTTTGTACAAAATGAGGTTGTCCAAACAATTTGACGCTGCTTGTGGTTATTTATGTGACTAATGGGGTATAAATAATTTTTCCCTCAGGGGGATAGACCTCGAGTGAATGAAATGGTGGTTTGGTAAGACTGCTTTCATCCTTTATACCAAATGATTCATTGAATCTTGGTTGTCCAAAAAATTTGACGCCGTTCGTGGTTAGTCCTGTGGCTACTTGAGAGTATAAACAATTTCTCCTACGGGAGGATATACCTCGGGTGAGTGATAACAGAAGTGCATGCTTTGGATTCGATAAGATTGTTTTTGGCCTCTGCACAAAATGCTCAGATGAATTTTCGTAGTCCAAAAAACATGACGCTGTTATCCTGGAAGGTTTTCCTGTTTTCTTCATTCTTCGGGTCAGTGGCCACCTGGAGTAATTGGGATTTGATGAAAATGAGACTTAGGCGTCTCAGTTCACGCGGTCTAGGTGTGAAGACGTAATTGATTGCACGCGCTATTAGGAACTATCAAGCATTTCTATTACGCAAAGAGAATTACCTTGATGGGTTTGTGGTTTTTCTTTCAGTAGAAAAGATACGGTTATATTTGTAATATTTTAAAGGGGCGTTTATTTTATCCTACTGGAAATTAATAATTTTTCTACAGTGTATTTTGTGTTGAACCTTTGTAAGGTTCATAATTTATGTAGAGATGAGAAAGTAAAATGTAATAGCTTCTAAAATTTCAAGTGGCAACGTAGTCGCATAAATACGTAAAGGAACTTCACATTACGAGCATTCTAGCAGTTGTATTACAGTAGCTGTGTATTCATTGAATATGTGCTTAAAATAAATTTGTTGTTTTTATAATAACAATCTGTCTCGTACTAAATTTCCTTGTTTTCACCCCCATCCACCTTATACTTTAAGGAAGATAAGCTCTATAAGTAAAGATCCGTCCCCTTATATGAATGTATTTTGCACACAAAAAAGCTTTTTAAAGGTAGGTGGGATCTTTTATCATCGGCTTAGAGCAGAAACTCAGTGATTGACATTTGTTTTTACTTTACAGTTGCTTAAAGACTATTAGTTTTTAGGTCAAAAATAAAAATAAAATTTCGATGAGTTATATATCTTTTAAACAGGTTACAATGCAACAATGCATTTATCACTTGCATAAAAATAAACATTTAGTGTCTGAAAAAGTATCAGTAATGGGACAGTGAACTATCAAAATTACCAAAGTCGATATTTTTTATTTTAGCGTTAAAATTAATTGATATCAAATTAAGGAGGTAGCAAAAATAATCTTACAATTACGATCATTTTTGAAGGAGTTACATATACCACAACATAAAACATACAGTAGATGAATATTACTACAAAAAAAATCATTTTTCTCCTAATGAGATTTTTTAACATTCTTCTGATTTCAAAATGTTTCCTCCGCATCCGGTTTATTTGATTTCCTTGAAATTGTTTTTGGATACTCCTTGCAATCTGTTGATTAAGTGCAAATGAGAAATTCATCATGCTTCCAAATTTTTATTTAAAACGTCGCTTAACCTGTGCTTTTTTGCAAAATTTTAGGCGTTTCAGTACCCCTTTTTTTCTTTACATTGAGCGATACTCTTACCAAATAGCGTTAATTTGATTTATGTGCAGACAAACTATTAAAATCTTGGCAATGTATGGAAAATTAATGTGCGTGGACCTATTAATTTTTGGTAATTTATCAAAAAATTTTACCACGTTTTATTTAATAACATCTGAATGATTTAATGATTTTGGATCAAACTGGGTACATTGGCTTTTTTGTAGAAAACAATCAGTCTGCAGGTGTCATAACAATAGGATAACTGCAAAAGTCTCTTTTGAAAGTCCACTGTCCCCTTAATAAGCAATAACTATTTAGTCCCTCTTGTTCCTTGTCTTAACTCATTCCCTTAAGTGATAAGTCCTGGTCAAATTAGCCCACGTGTAGCAAAAAATGACCACAGAACGACAAACTAAACCCTATTCACTCAACAAACTACTGTAAAACCCCATATCACACGTTTTTTATAATGAAAATAATTTCCTTTGAAATTTTTAAATGTGTCCTTTGAATAAGGCTCTACTATTTATTAAGATAAGTAACGGTAGCTATACTTCAGCTTCGTCTGTAGAATCAGAAATGAGAAATATTAGCTTTCAGTGCCTGGACATATCGAATGGAAGCAAATTTTTAGAATGAAATTTTTTGACCCTGTTTATCAATAATTAAAGAAAAATTGAAATTTTTTGACCCGTTTATCAAATAATTAAAGAAAATATGCGAACATACAATTTTTCTCTTTAATCTGCTCACTACCTGCCAAAATAGAAGTAATGAAATGTGGATTGGCTGAAAAACATTTCTGGACTTCGCCCGTTAACTTTATTAGTTATGAATATAAAATTATACTTGCATGATACATGCAAGCGAGCAAGCTACATCAACTCTTTCGTGAATGAAGCGTCTAGAAAAAAAGTTAGATGACTTTCCAAACTCCAAAGCTGGAGTATTCCATGAAGCAGTATAGGAAAAAAGCAACTTTTATGAATATAATGGCTTTGGCGGATTCCGAGTTGAAAATAAAAATAAAGCACATCTTCCACATAATTTCCACGGAAACCAAAGTCCTGCACAGTCGTATTAAAACGCGCAAAAACGTGTTGATCACCACCATGTCCCAGAACGAATTATATACCCGCATAAGCATAAAGTTGAACATATTTCTCATAACTTAAGCTTATGTTTAAATTATGCTAAAAGCAACAGCAACTTGAACGCAAACAAATGATAATTGCTGTTCCTGGAAATCAGAAACTTCACTAAATGGTCAAATGAGGCTGGAAATGAGACATCGGTTCGATTTAGTTCCGTCAACGCAATTGGAAAGACAAGGTAGAAGAAATCATATATGAAAGGGCAGGGTTAAGCTAAGATAATTTCTTCCCCCTGCCCCACTTGAGAATCTGCGACTTGGGGTGGAGCGAAGAGTGGAGCTGGAATAAGTAGGTGTAGGACCCCACACCTGACCAATCAAATCGCCGCTTCACAACGCAATTTCTCTCTGTTTCAACAAACCATTGTAATCCCGAGAGTTCTTTGGTGGTCCAGATTGTGGGCTATGATATGCCAAATGGACATTAGCTCTCTTGTACGCGAAAGGAAACGAGATAAGGCACTGGAAAAAGCTATCTCGTGCTTATTTCCCGTGACTAAGACAGCCTCTGAGAAGAGAAGAAAAAGTTAAAATTGTTCCCCATGGTCAGGCGAAAACGTTTTAAAGTTTTCCCTACTGCAAAATGTAGGACTAGTATTTTCTACAGAAAACGTTTTCCTGCAGTTGTAAAACACGAATAAATTGACGCTTATAGTGGTATTAAGAGGAAATGGAATCCATAGCTTTCAAAAATATCGATTTTGAGATTTTTAGAGATTTGGGTATTCTATTACTCGTTTCAAATTATATATTTTTTAATTTGTTTAAAGTTTTTGTTTTAAAGATATAAATAACAAATTCATTCAATAAACACAAATTTTGAGCTATACACTCGATTTTTTTCAAGATGAAAAATTTCTATCTTGGGAGTACATTTTCTAAGTGCTGTCTTTATTCAATGATTACAATTTTTATTGATGATATTTTATTAGAAATAATGTTTTATTACTGTCGCTTGAATATTAAAATAAAAGCGTAATAGGTGGTATAAGATGTAGACTAATTCAGGCTAATCTAAATTATACCGTAAATTTAAAACTTTTACAAGTTTTATAAATATAAATAAAACTAATAACAAATGCAATTAAATTAACTCGAATTTGAACTTTAAATTCGATTTTCTCAAAATGAATATTTAACTCCGAGGCATATTTTAAACGCAACTACTTTAACTTGTTAAGTAAAACTATCCCTAATAAGTTCTACTTTTAAACCTATTTGTTATATGGCGAGTTTTTTTTTTAATTTTATGAAAAAAATATGAATGTTTCGTGATTTTTTATTTGTTTTATAGAATTATTTTTAAAAATTAGCATCGAATGCAATGTCTTCACTTCGGTATGTAACTAAATGTCTTTCTGTATTACCTCAGCATAATAATTTAGTAAATGTCTATTGAGTACACAAAAAATCCAACAAGTATCTTCATATTCTGAGAAATGGTTCATAGAAATTTGGTAAATTAACTTTGTCGTTAGTAAACCCTCCCAACTTCCCTTAATATAAATCATTATTTCAGTATTATAAATACCTACAAAAAAATTCAAACCGGTATATTCAGAATTCTGATGAAAGTAAAAAATATTTCACCTTTCTCCAATATATTTTGAGAAATAATTCATAAAAGGTAGACAAATTAATATCGTTGTTATTGAGCCTTCCAACTTCCCATATTGAAGTTGTCAGCTTGGCCAAATATGGCAATTGCGCCATAAAACCCAACTTCCCTTAACCTTCTTGGTGGTTGTCTCGATGAGGTGTCTAGTCATTAGCAAAACTGACCAGATCTTGAAGGGCGATATATCTCGTCATTAGAAGAAAAGTGAACAGTTCTTGATTTCAAAAGGTCGGCAATATCTTGATGACAAGATGGTACTTGACGAAATGATACTTGATGACAAGATGATATGGCATCTTGATGAGGCAATATCTTGATTTCTCGTCATTGAAGCATAAACTGGTCAGATCTTGATGGACGAGATACCTCGTCGAAACCACTTGGAGGGTTAATGCAAATTATTACATAAAAATGGATTGACTTGACATTTCTAAAATGCGCCATTACTTTTCAAACTTGCTCAGTCGTTGTGTTACCTCACAGGCCGCATTTCATCTGAACCTGGGTTAGTCAACATGTCCTAGGGCATCTTCCTTTGGAGGGCATCGCTGCAAGACTCGCTCAGCAATTTCCCCCCTTAAGCGTTGCTTCGGGCATTCCTGTTATTTTGAGACAAGATGGGGAAGACTTCCACGTTTTGCTGTCAGAGAAAGTGACGGGTTTTATACGCGTTGAACGGTGTCCAGACGACCTCATTAGCACGCTTTCGCCATTGATAAGGACACCACCGGACAGTCGACTGCTGTGCGGAACTGGCTTCTTTTCTGAAGTTGTACCTCCAAGCGGGTGAGAGCAAACTGGGACAAACGGCTCTTTGTGTTATTTCCACAATGAGGGGCTAAACCCAGAAGTTGGAGCAGCAGCAGGCGTCCGGGTAAACGTGACTCCAAGGATTCCACCGATCACCTGTCACAGGTAAATGGTATAGGACAATAAGGGCGGATCCGGAATGTTTCTGTAGAGGGACGAGATATTGTGATTGAAACGCAATGCCTACAACTGTGAAATTCATGCTGAGTTAAAATTCCTCGTCTATCGTAATAGAATGTGTTAATATAGAATACTAAAATATTACTAGTATATTACACTTTTAATGAGCATTACATAATATAGAATATACTACAATAAATATAGAATATACTTGAATAAATATATAGAATGTACTTGAATAAATATAGAATATACTTGAATAAATATAGAATATACCAGAATGAATATAGAATAATACACCTTTCGTGACACAATCACCGGGACTCTTCTGGTGGCTGTCTCGACGAGGTATCTCGTCATTAGAAAAATATTGACCAGATCTTGATGGAATTTCGGAATTAAACAGCTGGAATTTACAATTGTCTTACTGGATATGCAATTTATTGACTCTCCTGGAGGTTGTGGCGTCGAAGTATATCTAGTCATTAGCAAAACTGACCAGATCCTGATGGGCGAGATACCTCGTCATTAGAAGAAAACTGACCAGGTCTTGATCTCGTCATCATAAAAGAATTGGCAAAATCTTGATGACGAGGTTTCTCGTTATTAGCAAAATTGGTCAGATCTTGACGGACGAGAGATCTCCATCGAAACCACTTAGAGGGTAACCGTTAACCCTAAAACTAAACCTGGAGATACTGCCCACTTGACTAACACATACTCACCGGACACCACCACATATATATAATACTATATTAATAATACTCGTCCCCACGTCTTCAAAACGGCAGCTGACATAAAGGACCTACGGAGAGTTCATCGTGAATAAAAGGAAGACCCCAGAGTTGAATGAGCTCCATAGTAAGAGATGACAGTACCATTGTCGACGGCACCCCTTCCATAAGAAAGAAGATAGGGCGGAAAACTCAGAAAAGTAGAGCACTAAGTTGCAGTAAACAAGCGGAAATGCGCTTTCTGTACGCCTCTTTTTCCAACAAAACGAAACATTTCGAACCCAAGTACAGGTGATAAAAAATATGGCTCGATCAAAGGATCTCTGCCCCTCCCAGACCCGATATCTCCCCGCTTTCCGGTGCTTATAAAAATAACTAATTGAAAGAGAGTGCACCGGTTGTTTTCGTGGACATTGCTTTCCTCGCTGACCCAAAAGCGGTTCTTGGGATAAAACTGGACCGAAGCATTGGATTCTTTGGTGGAGGCGCGACTGAAGGGGAATTATTCGGAGGAGAGTCGAATAAAATCCCAGTTGTGCATCTGATTCGTGTTTTGGGAACTCAATTTAGCTCATGCAAATCACTATCAATATTATTGGTACATTTGTAAGATTTATGTTGGGATGGGGAAGACCCATAAAAATATTATGGACAAATGTATTCGAGTCCTTAGGTCTTAGAGCCGCTGTCTCTACCTATAATATTAGAATAATGATCTGTATATACAGATCATTATGGCAATATTATTGTTAAGTTTGAAAGATTTATGTTGTAGGAGGGATGCCGTGTCTCAACCATAAAAATATTGGGGCCAAAGGTATTCGAGTATCTAGGACTTGGCCCCGCTGTCTCTACCAATAATATGTGTATAATGATCTGTATATACAGATCATTATACACATATTATTGATACATTTGTAAAATTTATGGAGGAGGAGGGAATGTCTAATGGTATAATGATCTGTATACACTGATTATTATACTAATATTTTTGGTACTATAAAAATTTATGGAGGAGGAGGGAATGTCCAATGGTATTATGATCTGTATATACAGATCATTATACCAATATTATTGGTACAGTAAAAAATTATAGAGGAGGATGGAATGTCTAATGGTGTAATGATCTGTATTTACAGATCATTACACCAATATTATTGGTACATTTGTAAAATTTATGGAGGAGGAAGGAATGTCTAATGGATCTGTATATACAGATCATTATATCAAAATTATCGGTACATTTGTATGATTTATGTTAGAGGGAGGTCGGGCCTCAGCCATAAAAATATTGGAGCCCAAAGGTGTCGGGCCCCTAGGACTTGGCTCCCTTGATGTGAGTATCTTGTTGGAATAACATATTTACTTGCACAGTGATAATATTTTAATATTTACCCATTCAGTTTATATGGATCTGGTCCCTTCCATAAAATTATTGGGTCCTCAAGGAGCTCGAAACCTTAGTATTTATTACCTGTCTCAGTATTACTTGAAACAAAAGAATATATACACCATAGATACGCGGAAATATTTCCAATTGAGGAAAAGCAGTTAACTGTCCAGATCAATGATCAATAACTTTAAGACAGATACTGTTAAGATGTCTAGAAGGAATATTTGAAGAAAAGTAAGCCAAATAAAAAACCGAGTATTTAAGCTCAAGGAAATTCAAAACATGAAAAAAAAATTGAAACTCAGCAGGCTACAAATTTTGAATTTTATTTAGGTTTACTTCATGAATTCTGAATTATTTTATTCTCTTATTGCTTGTGAGACATGATAATTACAAACCTCAATTAAGAATTACTTTAAATTGACGATGTTTTTTTTATCAAAGTCACAGCGAAGATGAGTGTCAATGCTCCTATATAGTAGCGATTTAATAAACAATTTTACATACTAATATTAATTTATTTTCTTATTACCTGTCCTAATTAGATCAATTTGCATTCAACAACACGTTTTGTGACCTTGGAGTTTAATCCTCAATAAGTTAAACTATTTGCATCAATAATATGAATTAAATAATAATTTTACGATTGATTATTCTTTAACATATTCTGCCTCACCGTGTACCGATTTTAGTACAGTGAAACTCATTTTCAGGCGAAATGATATACGATTTTGTTTATTTTCAATACGAAACAACTTTTTGTTATGTTAATATTATAGTTCTAATATTTATTATATTAAGCTTCCGTTATTGTATATTTTATCTTTTAAGCAAAACCTTTTTATGAGCTATAAACTGCATCGCTTCAATTTTAAATTCACAATATCATCAATGCGCTTTAAATCTGACCAGATGTTGACGAAATATATCGTTATTAATAAACATTGACCAGATCTTGATTTCGTAATCATAAAAAATCGGCAATATCCTGATGACAAGATACATCGTCATTAGCAAAATTGGTCAGATCTTGATAGACGAGATATCTCGTCGAAACTACTCGGAGGGTTAAAGCTACTTCGGAGCAAAAATGGTAAGTAATTATTTTTTTGTAAATCAATCCAAGTTATAGCTATTTTTTCGTTTGTCAGATTGACAAAAAAAAATATTTTTTTTTTATGCCGCAGAATTTTAGAAACTAGTTTGTGTGCCATGGATGAAAAAAGAAAATCAGATTTAAGTTGTTGGCTTTTTAATATGGTTTTATAGCGCAAGGTCCAAAAACGGACTAGCCTAAAGGTTTTTGAAAAGCAATCAATACCAAACCCGGATGCGAGCAGCGCATTTCAGGTGTTTAAGAAAGCAAAATAAAACCACAAACATGATCAAACCACACTTATGCGCTGCTTTGGGAAATGAGAGGCAACGTCACCTGCTCTTCGAGTCTAATTAACACCTTGTGTTTTTTCGCTTGGAACCAGAAACCAGAAAAGGCGTATTCGGCCATCACACCAGCGCGTTTCTGAAAACTTTATGGAACCGGCTCTCATTTACCGAAGGGGGACGAGCCCGAAAGAAACAGCGCGGCAAGAAAAAAAAAACGCAGCGCCTAATTTCGCGATGGGAAAAACCTGCGAGACATAAGTATCGGTAAAGCAGAATCGCAAAAAAACAGACCACCCGCGGATAGAAATAAGAAAAAGTACACCTCCAGATTAAAAACAAAATGAAGCACTGATGTGAAACCCTTTCAACACCTCGCCGAGCGCATGAATCAGCCGCGAAGTGAAACGAGGGGGAGGACTTCGGGGGGAAGCATGTTTGAGCATCATTGTTGCCCCCCGCCTATCCCAAAGAAAAGGGATTGGGGAAAATCGCAGCTTTTCCATCTGATCCTGTCACTGGCATAGAACGTGGTCTTCCCTGAATGACACGCCGGCTCAACGCCTCCGGATTGGTCAGCGTACGTCACGTGGTGTTGTTTTCACTGAATATGATTAAATCGGGGTAGTGCGAGGATGAACGCGAGTTACAGAGAAGAATCACAAATCATCTGCGCGACCTTACAGGACAATATGACTTCGTCGTTCAACAATGGCTTGCCGGACCTCGTGTATGCCAGCGGGATGGACCCGCACTACCATCAGAGTGCGATGGCGAAGGCGTATGAGGCCTACCCGTACATCGCATCTTACGATAGATATAATGATCAACTCGCTTCACCAAGGTACAACGTGTCCAGCGAGGTGACACCCCCACAACCAGATAAGACACCACCGTATGACTATCCCGTCTACAACGGCCCCTCGAGGTACGAGCACTCGCAATTAGTTCCTCAAGCTTACTACGCCAATTACTGCAATCAGAACTATTACCAGCAATCTCCAAGCACATTGCCGTATAGACAAGACATAAGACAAACTGAAGGTGCGGCTGAGACTGGTGACTTTGATAGCTATAGAATGATATCGCCGGCATTTACCCCACCGAACACCATCCCTTACGAGCAAGTTCCTACAACAGTTCCTCATGCATCCGAAAACATCACCACAAGAGCTGGGGTAAGTACCTCCCCAGTGGTTGATCAAAAGACAGTTTCCAGTCTTCCAAAAACTGACTATGCCTGGATGAAAACGAACTCAAGTAAGTGAAAATTTTATTTCATGTTTGATCGATTCGTTTGAAAGGTGGGATTAACCTCACCTTTGTTAAATCCTATTATGAATTCCGTTGATGCTTCTGTCGTAATTGTAGGCGGCCATGCATCAAATCACGTGCTGTTATGTGTATTTTGCTGAGAAAATTACGTTTTTGATGGAACAGCACATTTGGTGTATGTGATCTGATTTTCCGTGTTTATAACTTGTGAATCAATGCTATATTTTGGAAACAGTTCAATGTAATATTGTAATATATACTCGAAATCGTAATTAGTTTAACTACCTTTTCGATTAACTTAATTTGGCGTTGACAAGATAAATTTTTATTATACTGGATTTCTTACTAACATAAAAAAAGCACCTTAAGTTAGAAAACTCTACCGGTAACATTGACGTAAGGAAGAAGGTAGGTGCTTTTTAGTTAAATCTAACCTGTCTAATGCTATAGAATGTTTACGACTCAATTCATGTATTTAGAAGTCACTTGTTTACACAAATGTTTTGCTACATCACATGAAAATGCTTATTTCAAAATAGCCTATTAGCTAAAAATTGGTAAATGAATTTAATTCCCTGATTTTGTTCAAAACTAATTCGTACTTTGATTTTTACTGAATATAATGCGAGTAAAACTTACATAATTCCCAAAATTTACTTAAAACAATAAATTGATTCTTAGTTTTCTATGAAATCTATTGGGTAAAACTGAATTTCAAAGTTTGAAATTGGTTGATATATTTACAACTACATTCGTTTGATTGTGATGTATTTTAAAAAATTTAGTAATTCGAGCGGAAGTAAAATAACTGGATCCCTCCCGGTGGTTGTCTAGTCATTAGCAAAACTGATCAGATCTTGATGGACGAGATAACTCGTCATCTGACGAAAACTAACCAGATATTTATATCATCAAAAAACCAGCAATGTCTAGATGACGAGATATCTTCGTCATTAGCAAAATTGACCAGATTTTGATGGACGAGATATCTCGCCGAAACCACCCTAAATCAAAAATACGTTAAAGTTAAAGAAAAGTTAAACGCATACTAGTAATCAAAGCCCAAGTTTACATAACATTCCCAAAGGTTGAAATCGCTAGTTTGCGTGAGTTATAGTAAACGATTATAGCACGGCGATAAATAACACAAATGCTTGAGAATTTATCGCAATAACAACAGGTAGGACGTGATATTACATCATAGTACACAGAAACATGCCGCTGTGGAAGTGAGAACCACGCGGAAACTTGCATGGTAACCGGTTTTAAAATCCACGTGTTTTTATCGCTTTTGAAATTGGCTCCAGTTCTGGTTTGCTCTTTTGACCTGCTCTGTCCGTGGTTGAATAATAATGAGCAAACACTCCGGGCTTTTGCTAGGTTTGTTTTTCGCTCGTTATTTGAACGTGGTTGTTCTTAATTAAATTTTATACGTACTCGGATTGAATTTGGTTTGATTTTACCAAACATCAGCGTTTTGATTGACGTTCAAGGGGGAAAAATAACGCTAATCTGGACTATACGTCATAATACGATATGTACATCTTTGTACGTTTGTGCGGTTTGTTGTAATGTAATTGCAAAACAGCCGTGTCGCTGCTTGTAATTCAATACTCTTTAAGAAATCAAACATTAATGTGGAAAAATTGGAAAGCAGGATCATAAAAAATGACGTGATTTGGACCGGATTATAACTCGATTTGTATATTTAACGTACGATGCGTATAAAATTTGAAACTAAATTAAATTTTATATGTACTATCACATTGAAGTTTGTTTTTGCCAAATATTTAAATGTTTAGATTGACGTTCACGAAAAACTAACCCGAATCTGGTTTACAACTCTCGGATTGTGTCTTAATTCGTTTGTGTTATTATAATGCAATTACAAAATAGCATATAGCTTCTTATAGTTAAATACTTTAAAAAAATCAAACACCAACTTTGAAAAATCGGAAAAAAGGATCAGGAAGACAAAAAATGATGTGATTTGGACTGGATTATAACTCTATTTGTATGCATGATTTAACGTATACATGTGAAATGTGATAGTACGTATAAAATTTAAAAACATTAAATTTTATAGTGCTTTCTGATTGAATTTTGATTTGTCTTGCCAAATGTTTAAACGATTTGATTGGCGTTCACGATAAACAATTAACTCGAATCTGGTTTACACATAACTATAGGATTGTCTTAATTCGCTTGTCATTTGTTATATAATTGCAAAATAGCGTATAGCTACTTATAGTTAAATACTTAAAAAATTCAAACACGCGCCAACTTGGAAAAATTGGAAAGTAGGGAAAGAAAAACAAAGAAATCTAAGTTGCGCGCGGTTCATAACTCGATTTGTATATCTATTAGTGTAATTTGTTAAACTATAAATTGATATAGATGCTTTAAATAAGCGTTTTAAAAATTAAATATAAATGCGGAAAATTGAAAAACGACCAGAATTTCACAATCGGAAATTGTAATCTATATGCCATCGAAAGTAAAAGAATAGTATATTTTTCTTCCGATGTTTTGATTGATGTCACAGCATTTTATCATGTAACATTACATATAGGTGTTATCTATTTTGAAGAGTATTTGTATCAACTTTGTTGGGTTTTATCGATTGAAGACAGAGTTTTATACATTAAAAATAAATTTTATTACGTAGCCAAGTCTTATGGTTTAAAAACATACAAGAAGTCTGATCAGATCATGATCCCCAATCTTTCTTCACTTTTATACATTCAAAGATTTACATTCTTCAAATTTATGTGCCCCACACGGCACTATAATTGGAGGTTTGAGACCGATTCCAACATGCGGCCCCATCGGTTGTAAAACCTCAGCAGATGTATTACAATTCAACATATATATATACATAAATCTAACAAAATATTTTTCTAATAATATTTTTAAATTTATTTAACAATAAAGGCTTTGTTAAAAAGTCAGCCAAATTATTTTCCGATGAAATATAATTTACGTTAAATAGTTCATCTTTTATTAATTTATGAATAAATTTGTACTTGATATCAATATGTTTAGTTTTCACATTTTCCTGACTATTTTTTGAAAAATAGATAGCAGATTGATTATCACAATATACTTGGGGTCTTATGTAATCACACAAACTTAATTCATTTATAATTCTACTAAACCAAATAACTTCTTTAGTGCAATCGGTTAGTGCAATAAATTCAGATTCCATTGAGCTAAGAGCTATGCACTTTTGTTTAGAAGATTTCCATGATATTGGGATGTTACCCAAATAAATTAAATAGCCACTGCTTGAATGTCTGTTTGTGAGACCACATCCCCAATTTGCATCAGAAAAAGCAATCAAATTTGAACTTTTTACATTGGAAAGATTAATTTTAAAATCCTTTGTAAGAAAAACATAGTTCATAATATCAACAACGTAAGACCAGTGTTTGTAAGTATAACCATTACAAAACTGAGACATTATATTAACGGCAAATGCAATATCTGGTCTGGATCTATCTGACAAAAACGATAAACATCCTATTAAGGAACGATAGGGAAATTTCCTCATTAAATCATTTTCAATTATTTCTTCCTCTTTAACCTTATCAGGTAAGTTACAACCAATTTTAAAAGGTAAATTCACAAAACTTTTAGGAAGATCTTTGAATTTTGACATTAATTTTTCAATGTAGGTAATTTGATGTAAATAAATCGAATTTTCAATTTCTTGAAAGTTTACGCCTAACAAATATTTAGTTTTACCTAGGACTGTAAGATCCAATTTTTTGTCCAATAATTCGATTACTTCATTTATCAAATGTTCCCTTTTTGAAAACAAAACCATATCATCTACATAAACAATTAAAATTACATCTTTAAATTTGTAGACACAATTACACCAATTTAACTGAGAAAATCCTAATTTAGTTAAAATACCGTCTAATTCCAAATTCCATTCTCTACCACTTTGATGCAGACCATATATAGCCTTTTCCAATAGACATACTTTGTTTTCGGATCCTTTCAGCACAAATCCTTTTGGCTGTTTCATGTATATAGTATCCTTAAGGTGTCCATATAAATATGCACTTTTCACGTCAACTTGACAGTGATACCAACCCAACATAGAAATCAATAGTACAAACAATAATCTAACAATAGAAAAATTCACAACTGGTGAAAAAATATCTTTAAAATCAATGCCGGGTTTTTGCTTAAAACCTTGAGCAACAAGACGAGCTTTATACCTCTTAGGTATATTGTTTTCGTCCATTTTTATGCTGTACACCCACTTACTTCCAATTATGGTTGTATTTGGGGGTGTGTCCACTAATTTCCATACTTGCCTATCCTTCATTATCTGAATTTCTTCATTCATGGCAGTATTCCATTTAATTTTATCCTTACTTGCTTGCGTTTCTTCATAACTTTTGGGGATTTCGACATTGTAACACTGATCATACATGTCGTACAGCTGTTGGTCTAAAAAATTAGATTCATCACTAGAAGTAGATGGCACATTAGAAATATCCACATTAGGATGTTCAGTTTCTGGCTTAAAATTGAAATTTACAGGATCAAACCTAATCTTATTTTTAGTACAGTACTTTTTAATATCATTTAAAGATCTCATTCTCAAATTTTCAGGAGAATAATAGTATACATCTATCCTATTGCTTTTATTTCTAGGTTTTTCGATTCTACGCCAATTTGAAATGTTAAGACATTTTAAGTTCTCAGTTTTATCTAAATCTTTAGAATCTAAAACTTGAGTTTCACTTTCCGATTTTACTTTTATATTTTCATTTGATTGATAAATAGGAATATCAGAATTAAGATCAAAAGAAACGTACTCAAAGTTTTTACCAAATAGTACATCAACAGCTTTCTTACTTTCGTCGATATGAACATGGACTGTTTCAACTATTCTCTTCTCGTTTGGTACATATATTCTGTAACCTTTAGTTTTCAAACCATATCCTGTCAAAATACCAAGTTTTGCTCTGGGTTGTAATTTATTTCTCTGTATTTTAGGAATATGAACATATGCCAAAGAGCCAAAAATTCTAAAATGTTTTACTGATGGTTTGAAACCAGTCCATATTTCGTTAGGAGATATACCCTCAGTTAATTTGTGTTCGCATCTATTTTTAGTATGAATAAATGCTAAAAGTGCTTCTGACCAAAATTGTGGTTGTAAACCACTGTCTTGAAGCATAGCTCTGACACAATCCATGGCTGTTCTATTGAACCTTTCTGCAATGCCATTTTGTTCAGGGGTATAAGTTGAAGTTCTTTCGATTTTTATTCCTAGATCATTTAAAAACTTTTTAAATTCTTTGTGACAAAATTCTAAACCATTGTCAGTTCGGACACATTTTAACTTAACATTTAGCTGTCTTTCAGCTTTAACCAAGTATTTTTTAAAGTAATCAAAAACTTCATTCTTATTTCGAATAATATAAATAGTTACTTTTCGTGAAAAATCATCAATAATAGATAAAAAGTATTTATTTCCACCTAGAGAGTTAACTGGAGCAGGACCCCACAAATCCATATGGATCCTTTCCAAAACATTTTTAGTTTTCCTTTCGTACATATAGTTTCTTTTTAAGGATATTCTAGTGGATTTAGCAATAGCACAAATCTTACAATTTTTATCTATATTCTTACAATTAAGTTTTTCAATTCCTTTTACACAATTAATTTTACTCATATTTTCAATTAAGGGCATGTTAACATGACAAAACCTACGGTGGGCTTTTTCTAGATCTAAACCAGTTACATATGTATAATTTTTAATCTTGGGATAACCTTTCAAGATATACAATTTTCCAATTCTGGGAACAGTAAACAAATATTTATTATAACTATTATAAATAATCATTTTGTTATTTCCCCATTTAATTTGGTTTCCCACAAGGTCAATACGAGCACCACTAATTAAATTTCTTCTCATATTAGGTGAGTATAAAACATCTTTCAAAGTTAAATCAAAATTTCGGTTTCTATCTAAAACTGTAAATTGAATATCACCCATACCTAATACTTCCGAGGTGCTGTCCTTGTTTCCGACTAGGATCTTCTGTTGTGGTAGTTTTCTGAATGTCGTAAACATATCACGTTCTTTACAGAAGTGAGCAGTTGCAGCAGAATCAATGAGAAATTCCCTCGGTCTTTCATTTGGAAAATTTGAAACTGCATAGGCACGTTGAAGATCAGTTTTTGGATTGTCCTCCATATAAAATAATTCACCACCAGGTTTCTGCCGATTGCATTTCTTGAAGCACTTCGATTCGTAATGTCCCGACTTTTTGCAGTAGTTGCAGAATGGTCGCGGCCCCATTCGACAAACTGTCGACTTTCTTGGGCTTGAAGGAATTAATTCAGGGTCCAGTACGCATCTGCTGTGATCAGGAGTAGACGCCCGTGTCTCCTTGCATCTAGATGACCTGTTTCTTGTAGCATAAGCATCGGCCACGATACTTAATTTTGTGTCTTCGTCCTTCCGCTTCAGCTCGATCCGGCTGGATTCTGTTATTAAATGTTTAGACAAATTGTCTAGCGTGAACTCCTTGTCATCCATCCTGTATAGCAGTTGTACCAGATTATCGTATTCGTGAGGCAAATGTCTTATTAGTTGAAAGCAAACTAAGAGGTCTGGGATTTCGAATCCACCTTCTTTTATCTGTAACAGCTTCTCATGCACTCGTTTGCAGAAGAGTCCAATGGATTCGTCCTCCGGCTGGTAGCGGATTGAAAATAACTCGTCCACAAGGCCTGCCAATCGTGCTCTAGATGCTGGTTCAAAGTTGGTCTTTAATATATCCCAGGCTTCCTTACCGTCCTCAGTAGATGAAATTAAGACTTGATATTTTCTGTCTATGCCCTGGTAGATAGTTGTGTATAGTCTCTTTTTTCTTGTTCTGGAGCATCTTCCAATAATAGAGGTTCCGTTTTAGTGATAAATTCCCAGCAGTTCCGGTCCATTAGCAATATCTTCATGTCCGTCTTCCACGTGGCATAGTTGAAATCCGATAACTTCGGGAAGGAAAACATGGACATTTCTTGAATACCCATCATACTGGAAACCGGTAGTGGCAGAATTCAGGTTCAGCTTAAGGTCTGAGGCCCATAACCAATTGTTGGGTTTTATCGATTGAAGACAGAGTTTTATATATTAAAAATAAATTTTATTACGTAGCCAAGTCTTATGGTTTAAAAACATACAAGAAGTCTGATCAGATCATGATCCCCAATCTTTCTTCACTTTTATACATTCAAAGATTTACATTCTTCAAATTTATGTGCCCCACACGGCACTATAATTGGAGGTTTGAGACCGATTCCAACAAACTTAAATGTTCAATACGACAAAGGAGCAAATAAATCTGATTATAAAGATTTTTGACTTCCAAAAATGAGAAATAAAAATAAAATAATGATCTTGATCAAAATTTCAAATACTAGAATCCGAATATGTAGAGTAGTGATACAAGTTTATTAAACTTCATGTTTATTTGAAATTAAAAAAAATACTTCTAAAATATAGGTACTAATCAACAATTTTAAAACACTTAATTTGAATTCCATTTTTTCATATAGTGCAAAGTTTAATAACTATTTTGAATTAATAATTCATGATCATAAGTTTTCTCTAATCTCTAATTGTCATGGATAAATCGGCAAAGAAATGCAGCCTGTAAACGTTGAAGTCAATAATACATTAAGATTTTTATACGATCTTGTCTTCATTGATAACATTTTTGTTTGCAAAACTCATTCGTAAACTTAAAAGGCATTGCATACAAAGTTTTAGTATATCTGTCAGTTTCCTACAGAGAGGGTAAAAGTACAAGTAATTGTAATATTTATAATTTGCATCATGTATTTTTCTATATAACCATGAATAGCCTGTTGTGTTGCTCCAGAGAGTGCGATGTTAATTCAACTACTACCTATCTATATAACCATGAATCTTCCTATTAATGAGAAAACATTGCTTTCAATCCAATTAAGTTTAAATAGAACCAAGTTGAAACCTAAGCACCAATCCTTGAATATTTATTAATTTTTAATTTAATCGAAGTTTGTTTGGAAGATAGTTTTAAAACAAAAGCGTGATAGAATTTGTATGCAATTATAGTTCTGTGAGAATGATTATCTCATTTGGTTTTTAGATCAAAGCAACACTTTAAAGGGCAAAAGTATGATTAATTTCTATCTGTACTGGAACAAGCAGGAAAAGGAATGAAATAACAAGGAAAGAAACCATCTGGTAGTTCTTAGTTTATGAATAACATCAATTAAATTGTCATTGATAAATCTATTTTATTTAAAAACTCAAGTGTTTACAAAGCAAAATTGTAAATATGGTTAGACCAAGGTTGGTTTCTTTTATCGAACTTCCTCATGAGTTTCCCTTTGTCAAAAGTAAAAATTTCCAGCGCTCAAAATTTAAATTCAATGCATCCAGCTTTATATCTGTTTAATAAAAGAATGGAAAGAGGATGATTAAAAATGTTTGATGTTTATTCTAAACTTTTCATAGGTGAGACTTGAGTTTGCATTCTCTTGCATTCAAAATCTAGCGTTGAATATTTTGAGTTATTGAAATTGCTGCCATTACTGAATGAACTGAATTAATTTGAATTTTGGTTTAGAACTGATAGAGCTCAAAGGCCTCAATCTATTATTTTTGCGGAACTGCAGTGATTTGGGGTTTGCCTACTGCGCTAGCAACCTGTGAGTCTTAGGCGGTTCAATTCCTGTAACTTATCCTGAGTGTATTTCTCTCTTCTGTGTCAGTCAAGCTTTCCTTGTGTGTACGTCCATTTGCTTGACGTTGACTGTCTTGAATTTGACGCAGCTTGGCCAAATATGGCCCTTGCACAGAATCCAACCATTATTTTTGCGTTTTATATTCAGTGTAAAAATGACTTCAGCCTGTAGAACGGGTAAAAGTCCTTGAACAATATAGACCTTGCGCCATAAATTCCAAATCAACCAACCTTGAACAATATGCTTTTGAATGAGAATCGTAGGACTATTTGCAATGACGACCATTTTACTAAGTGAATTTTTGTCAACATGTTTCCACTTAGTAAGATTCAAAATTTATATCAGGATTGTCTTATGCAATACTTACAGCTTTTTAGGAAATTAATTTTTCTCGAAGTTCTTGTGACTGAAACCACAGTAGGATTCAAAATTTTCATAATTGTTAAATGCATTTTTTTTGTAATTTTCAGAAATGAATTTTTATCCAGATGGCTGCCTCTGGTTTGGTGTTTTTATGTCCTACACAAAAGGACATAGGTCCTACACAAAAGGACATAGGTCCTACACAAAAGGACATAGGTCCCACAAACACGAGGACAATGGACATACACACAATAAAAGTTTTACTGACACAGTACAGAGAAATACACCCAGGGAAGAATCGAACCTGGTTGTCCCTCGAACCACAGAAGGATTCAAATTGTTCAACGTGTCAGTTCAATTACCGTCTTTCTTTAACCCTCCTGGGGTTACCTCGACGAGGTGTTTCACCATTAGCAAAACTAAACAGATCTTGATGGACGAGATATCTCGTCCTAAAAAATTGACCAACCTTGATCTCGCATCATGAAAAAAATCGGCAATATCCTGATGACGCGAGATATCGTTATTAGCAAAATTGATCAAATCTTTATTGAGAGTGGGGTGCCAGCTCAGGTGTTCTCGTCATTTGACCGTGGTTCAAAATTACGTGGTGTTGTCCTCGGATCTTTCCCTTCGGGTTTGATCCAGGACCGTCGCCAACTGCCCAACGTGTTGCTCCAGTGCGATGTTAATTAAAATACCCACCTACCAAACAAGATGAGTTCTGAGTATAACGATATACCACTTTCGCTCGCAACCCCGGGCACATTCACTCTTATTTTAATTTTAATTTCTCTATCCCTGTACTCATGAATATTTACCCCATCGTAAATCAAGGTCCACACACAAACGAAGATCTCACTCCCCCTCGGAACAAGGCTCAGCTCATAAACGAATTAAATACTCTTCATTTAACACTAGCTTTTCTGAAAATAGTAGATTTCCTAGACGCTTCCTTCCAGTGCTCACCCGCAAGCAGAAAGCAAAGTCTGCAGCAAGGCAACCTCCGAATCGACTAACCTCCGTGTCTTAAAATCAAGATACACGAGTTGGGAATATACGAGTTAGAAGATGGATTGATTAACTAAACTAATCAGGTTCATTACGAGCCTCCTTCTCGGGGAGGTATTTTCTATTTACTTCTCCACGGAAAGGTAGGGTTCTCCCCAACCACTGCTTGTTTTGGAACTCTAATCTTTTGTTCCACCATCACGCATCATCTGTGTATTAATGCCAAGTTGCTGGATGTTTAGGAGCCGGAATGGCCGAGAAATCCGTTTATTTGCTGCTCGCTTGTCTTTGCTAGCTAAACATGTTAACAGGACTCGGATTAATCGCTACATTCGCCGTTTGGCTGTTCCGTTTGTCCGAAATGTCGTCAAAGAAAGGCCCATTTGTTTCCATATAAAAAGGACTCGTTTGGGCCTTGTTGGAGATTGCGGTTTTGTAGGGTTTGATAAAAACGAGCGGCCATGCGTCGATTTCATCAAATAAATCAGACAAGACTGGGAAGGTATCTGGTTGGGTGATTTATGCGGATGACTTATTGGAGCTTAAGCGGACAGTGGACTTTCAGAATCATCAGAAGTTATCGAAAAATCGATTTTTTAATTTTAGCGTTAAAATTTGAGTAATATCAAATTCTGCGAACAGCAAAGAGTTTTCAATTACGATTTTTTTTGACAGTTACATGTACGACATCAAAGATATAACAGAAAATTATAGTAAGTCTATTTTTACCCTCCAAGTGGTCGACGAGAAAGCTCGTCCATCAAGATCTGACCAATTTTGTTAATGACGAGATATATTGTCATCAAGATATTAGCAATTTTTTGATGACGAGATCAAGATCTGGTCAGTTTTCTAATAAGAATATCTTGACCATCAAGATCTGGTCAGTTTTGTTAATGACGAGATGCCTTATCGAAACAACCACTAGGAGGGTTAAACAAAAGAGCCTTTTTCTCAGATTGAGATTTTTTCATTCTGATTTTAAAATGCTCCCCGTGCATCAGGTTTTGTATCAGTAAAGCTTTCACTGTGTGTGTCAATTACTTGATATTGTATGTCTTGTGTTAATTTCTTGATATTATATTGTGTCTGGCGCAGCAGGGCCATAATTGGCCCTGCTGCGCCATAAAACCCCAAAACCAACCCTGCGCATCAGGTTTTAATTGATTTCCTTGTAATTTTTTTGGAATAATCCTTGTAAAATCTGTTGTACATATATAAGTGCAAATGAGAAATTCATGCTTTCAAATTTTGAAATTTCGGTTTGAAATGTTGCCAAACTTATGCTTTTTTGCAAACTGTTAGGTGTTTAATTGCAATTTCTTTCTTTACGATTGAGAGGTACACTTACCAAATGAGTTAATTTGATTTATGTGTACAAACTATTTGAATTAAAATATTTACAATGTATTAAAAATTAATGCACTATCAATTTTAACTGATTTATCAAAAAAGTTTTGACCACGTTTTATGTAATAACTTCCACACAACTTAATATTTTTAAACCAAACCTTATATATAGAGGCTTTTTAGTAGAAAACAAACCGTCAATAAAAATTTTATCACAATAGGAAAAGTTTGCTTTGAAATGTTTGCTGTTTTGAAAAATTGCTGCAAAAGATTGTTTGGAAAGTCCACTGTCCTCTTAATGATATCTAAAACAACTCATTACTTACTCTAAATCAATTATCTTAATATACAGCAGTCACCAAAGTCAGTTTTTGTACCGTGTGTGTATTTCTTTCTGTATGTATTTCTGTTCTGTTTATCAGTAAAACTTTTCTTGTGTGTATGTCCATTTACTTGACGCTGTGTTTGACGCAACTTGGCTAAAAATGGCCCCTGCGCCATAAAACCCATTGCTTTTTATCCTTTTACATTACTGAGACTTTTTAACTCATTTGTAATTCATCACTTTCTAAACTAATCTCACGACCTCTTTAACTCTCTAAGTGACTTCAACGAGATATCTCGTCCACCAAGATCTGACGAATTTTGCTAATGACAGGATATATCAAGATATTTCCAATTTTTTTATGCTAACGAGATCAAGATCTGGTCAGTTTTGCTAATGACGAGATATCTCGTCCGTCAAGGTCTCAGTTTTGCTAATTACAAGATACCTCGTCTAGACAACCGCCAGGAGGGTTAATTATCAACTAAGATGGGGATACTCCATCTCGGTCATTTCTGTTCATAAAGAATTTTTTTGCCTCTACTTTCAAAGATCACCGACATATTTTTATGTATCATCCTTTAACAAAACCCTTATGTATTTTAAGCTGCATCTCATTTTTGAAATCAACTTTCTCAATTCAACGTATATCTTATTATATGCTTCTTATATATCTTACCTTTTGGATTGCTTGACTTATAAAAATTGCCTAGGTTTTTATCACCCTTTTAATGTTATAGTTTGAATTTTATTTCGTCTTGAAATTGGTGCATCTTATCCATTTTCGGATTTTGCGCCATAAAAACAATCAAAGAAACTTCCTTTGGTCGGTTGGTTGATTTTTCCTTTAGTTCAAAAGTAGACTGCGTTGTGTACTTTTGAACTAAAAGAATGTACGGCACATCTACATCCTTTACTAATATCGTAATTCTCATATCAAATTACCAGCCTTTCTGGGTAAGACCTCTAGGCTTGTGGGATGGCTTGACCGCTTACTTCAACCATGATCGAGCTTGCTATTAAGTACAATAGAACACTAATGCTACAGTTCATTATGATATAGAGCTAATTTTATTATTGATTTACAACACTTTACTGTCTTTCTAATTGGAAAAAATATTTAAATTACCGAAAAAATAAACTCCATGTCTAATGTCACGTTGTTTTTGTATTAAAGCCTTTACAGGCCTGGTGAAGCATCAGCCTCTCGGGGATTTCCTGATGCGCCAGTCCGACACTTTTCCAGTATTCACAGCTTACCGTCATTTTTCCATTCCAGATTCCAAACCGGGTCCGAAACGGAGTCGACAGACGTACACCCGACATCAAACTCTCGAGCTAGAAAAGGAGTTCCACTTCAATCGCTATTTGACCAGGAAACGCCGAGTCGAAGTCGCTCATTCGCTGGGTCTCACGGAAAGACAAATCAAAATTTGGTTTCAGAACCGCCGCATGAAAGCCAAAAAAGAAAACAAATTTCCTTCCGACTCAACTAGTCCAACTCACCAACTCAATCAAAATAGCAGCTCCTCTGATGGCCACGAAGCAGTGCATATGAATGGACATGACGAAATGCGACAAGTTCAACCAACAGATGGAGGTGTGTTTTTTCTCCCCCGTGGCAATTTTATTGCATGAGTTTTGAAACGACTTTTAGAAACTTTTATATTATTTTATAAATACGATTATTTATTTTTAAACTTATTTTTGTGATGTGATGTCATTATATTTTAAAGTTTTATTGGATTGTAGAATTATGGAAGCTTCTTTTGAGCTTCTTGGGTTTGTAGAATTTTTAAGAGCTGATTGTTTAAATTTAGTCATTAAATACTGCTGTGTTTGTAATGAAAACAGTACCTTCAAGTTTCGTTCTTTGCGAGTTAGTGGTTGTATTCTGTCTAACACGAAACTAATATTTAACCCTCCAAATGGTTTCGACGAGATATTACCGATATTTTGATGACGAGATCAAAATAATCTGGTTAGTTTTTCTAAATCTGGTTGGATCCGGTTAGTTTTTTCTTTTGGCGATATATCTCGTCCATCTCGATCCGGTTAGTTTTTTCTTTTGGCGATATATCTCGTCCATCCCGATCTCGTTAATTTTCTTAATGGCGATATACCTCGTCAAGACAACCAGCAGGAGGGTTAACATTAGATCACTCAACTGCTTGATGATTCAGTGTACTCAGTCTTCTAAGTATTTTTAAGCGTCATGAGGCATATGCTTTTATACACGGCATTTTAACAATTTTTAACCCTAAAGACAGCCAAAACAACTAAAGACAAAGTTTGGAGGTACTGTTTCCACTAGCATAGCAGAATGTATTAACCACAAAATATCAATCACGTTTTCGATGTGGTCTGATTGAAAAATGATTCATGTGAACTCAAAATTTAATTACTAACATGTGATAAAAGTCATAATTTTTACGCAGTTAGAGAAATTGTGTATATACATTCCCGTGTGTGAATATACACATGTATGTTTATATATCAGGCTCAATCTCGAAAAACGTTGGAGAAATAACTTTCCATTAAGCAAATGCGGTTGGGGTCGTTTTGCAAAGTTTCGGCTCAATGAACAGTTTTGCGGATTAAGCCTGTAACATACATCACCAAAAATATTAACCATTCGCTCATAATGTGAGTTTTCCTTGAATCGACACAACCTTGTGTTTTGACAAAACACGAGATTGTACACTTTAAACAAATTCCCTGTGTTACAATCAAGTATTTGCAATTTTATTTAGATATGAAGGTTTAAGATGTTTAGTAATTCAAAATGGTGTATTGAATATGTAAATTGTGTTCTTCAAATAAGTTTTGAAATGTAGCCATCTGCAAGAAAAGTATTTTCAAAATTATCGAGGTATTTCTAGTTTTGAAATGTTTTTGATTATGAATAGCCAGGTGTGAGACTGCCGAGTGAATATATTCTTGAGGAGATCTTTGAATTCAAACACGAAAGGAAAATCTGATTCTTGATAGGTAGGTATTTTAAAAAACGTCGCACTGGAGCAAACACAACGGGTGATTATCTGATTCTTGGCGTTGATTCGTTTCAAATCAAACATCTAAATGCCTGTTTTGGTTGTTTTTTAATTTAAAAATAGCTCGCCTCTTTCGGAACGCATGGGTCATAACTCTGACATTTTGTCGGTTCGGAAAATCGATCAGACGTCAGTTCGCAGACGCAAATCAGGTCTCCAGAAGGAGGAACAATGGCTAGTTAAGATCTTAATAAAACGGCAAATAAAATGCAGTTGTCAAACTTCAATGCGAAATCAAAGCGACAATGGCAGCAATTTGAACCCCACTGACCTCCCTTTGAAATTAATCTCTTTCAAGACCAGGTGCAGTGAAAAAAAGATTGCGAAAAGCATTAATCTTTGGGCCGCATCTTTTTTCAACGCCTAACCCTTCACTGACTGGCATTCCGGGACTAGAGCATTGGTGACGCCTGTCAAAAAGCTAACGTCCGTGAACTCTTCTCGACTGCGATCCTCCCCTTTTTGTCCGAAACCCACAATTTACTATCCTGAGCATTTTTCCGGCCCCCTTAAACCCAGCTTTTGCGAACAAGGGGGTTCCTGGACCTTCGGACGATCCATCCCCAAAGCGGTGCCTAGGGCTATGCGAACACCCAAAGGGGTTTTCCACTCCCATCTCTGCTTACCTTCCTCTGCTGACATTCGAAAACCATTAGTCTTTCTCAGACCTTACCCTTTTCACAAAAGATCTATTCTCCCCTGTTGTTTCACGGTTTGACAATGAGCTTTTACCTTCAAAATCACTACGACAGATATCACCTGCTTGGGGTCGTAAGCGGGAGGAACCTTTTCCCTTTCAAAGACCAAGGGCCTGATGGTTTCATGATTCTTGCCATTTCACACCGATCTTTGCCGCCGTTTAGCCGGGAATCCTTACCCCTTTTCCTGTCCTTTCACCAGAAAGTGACCCTTTATGGAGCAGTCCCATTCTGGGTTCTGTGTTTGAGCAGGGGAGGCCAGTTCGAGAAACATTGAACTCCCGGATAAACGCTGGTGATGAGGAAAGTGTGATAGATGCCTTTATGTTTGCTCAGTCGTTATGCTGCTTGTCAGCAGAGGTTTCCTCGTCCTTTCATTCGAGGCAGGGCAGAAAAAAGCGCTGTCAAAACAGCTTTCGGGCTGTGTTTGGTTTCACAAAAAGATGGCGCTTTGATGCGTAACTTGCCAAATACCAAATCTGTTTAGCCTCAAATCCGTTGATGTTTTACTAACTTGAATATCATTTACTTTGTTTTCAGAAATTCGATACTTGGCTTCAGCTCAAATGAAAAAATATGAATATTCTCAAAGGGCACTAATTCGTTGTAGGTGATTCTTCATAACTGAACGAAAAATATTTAAATAGTAAAAATGCAAACTTTAAAGAGAAATGACTAAATATTAAAAATTTAAGGAAGAACGCTGCCATCGCTTGAAACTGTTGAGTAGGTAGTTGAATCAACATCGCACTGGAGCAACACGACTATTGCTGACGGTCCGGGATCAATCCCGAAGGAAATGATCTTGTCAGATGAGTTCAACACCTGAGCAGTCCCCCAATGTCCAAACTACCACACTACGCCAACTAGAAGTTATTTGAGACCACGACAGATATTTAACGTGCTCCAGTCTATTACTTGATACTGTATGTCTTGGTCTAGCGCAGCATGGCCAAATACGGCCCTTGAGCCATAAAACCCTAAAACCAACCCACAATCTTTGAGTCGTTTCTTTGAAGTTTTGCATTTTTTAAACTCCATCTCGACTAAAATTTTCATCTGCTAATCTGAGTTTTAAGTGCTCAGTTAAACAGAACCGGTTTCCGTCATCTCCCTTCCATTTTTAATACCCTTCCCACTCCAAAAAACTTCCATTAAAATCCCGCAAAAATGCGTAATCCCATTTAAAAGGATCGCGCATTTGCATTTACATTAAATATTTTATAACCCCAAATAGATGCAAAGGGACGGAATTTTTATCAACGCCTGTTCTCTCCACTCAAAAGGGTTTGAAATTGCAATATCCCGACAGCAGAAAGTCGAGGAGCAAAACAGAGTAGGAGGGGGATCAGAGCTTGACAAGAAAGAAACATCTTGACTTGAGGGCCATGATAATAGTTTTATTATCCTAGGGCTGCGACTAATCATACGAGCGATTAAACACTTCCAGCTCGATCTAATGTATTATTCAACAGGATGTCAGGGCACATGCCTTTATATGGAGAGATGCTCCCTTCCCTTGCAAAATACTAGCTATGTATTTTCTCGGTCTTTTGAGGTACCACGTGAACGGATTTTCACGGATCTTTTTTGTTGCCGTCCGTATCTTTTACTTTCTTTTGTGAAAGTCGCATTTAATTATAACTGACGTCACTTGCGAAAATGTTTGAGCAGAGATCTTGATCAATGCTGCGATTTGGGAGATTCGTGTTTTGCTTTTCAAAGATACGAGGCATTTTTTATCCCTCCGAGTGATCTGACCAATCTGGCCAATTATGCTAATGACATCCATCAAGATGCTGTCGACTTTTTTTTTATGACGACGAGATCAAGATCTGATCAGTTTTCTAATGAGGAGATATCTCGCCCCTCAAGATCTGGTCAGTTTTGCTAATGGCGAGATATACTTCGTCGCCACAACCTCCAGGTCAAATTACAAACCCCGTGAGACAATGGTAAATTTCAGCCGTTTAATTTTGAAATTCCATCATGTTTTAAGATCAAAAGATGGAATTTGCTTAACGAGCAGATTTATTCAGCAGTCAACTATAAAGTCTTATTGAAATTGTGTGACGATTTACTTGTAGAATGAATACCACATCATTCACATTTTTTCAGAAATCTCATGGATTATTTTTAAATATTACACTGTAGCAGTCTACTAAACAGTCTGAAATCGTATGAACAACACTGGTGAAAGAGGATTCACTAATGTAGAATGAATACCACGCCATTATCAAACTTTCTTTACTCATCATTTTTACGGCTTCGACGAGATACCTCGTCCATGAAGATCTGACCAGGCGATCTTTGGAAATGACGAGACATCTCGTCATCAGGATATTGTCAATTCTTTTTATGATGACTAGATTCTGATCTGATCAGGTGTTCCCTGAGGACGAGATATCTCATCCACCAAGAGCTGGTCAGCTTTGCTAGTGACGAGATAACTCGTCCAGACAACCACCAGGGGGGTTAATCACTTTTTCCCTTCCACAAATTTCATTTATGGATTGTTTTAAAATATCGGAGTCCAACTTGTATTTTGGGCTCGCGTCTTGTGTCTTGCAATTGTGTATTAGCAATAAAATGTGCAATCTGCTCATCAGAAATACAAGGCTACTTTGACATATCATAGCACTCACTAGTATGGACTGGAAATGAATAGATTTAAAAGCAAGTGAAAATCAGGAAACAAAATCTAAAATGTTATTTTGATTCACCTTTATTGTGCTGTTAGTTCTTGATGTGGAACGATAATCAAAATTTTGTGCGGGTAACAACAAAAACGGGTATATATTATATCGTAAAATGAATATTGTATGTTAGAAAATCGGTATTGTTACAAGAACACAGTAAAAAGTATAACTGGTTGTATTTGCTTAAACAAATTAGTTTTCGTTTATCTGAAAACTTAGATTAATACTTTCTACATAAATTGTATAATTTTAACAAACGAAGCTTATATTTTAATACTATAATGTTTTTCTATGGAAATAACTTTAACATTTGTATTTTTAACTAAGCTTTTTATTATTCACATGCTATAATCAAAATGAACTAAAGTTTGGTGTCAAAAACATGTTGAATTGAGTTTTTAAAGCGTCCTATTACGGCATCGATTTGTAAGATTTGTATCTACATCAGATTTTAGGCGCAAAACTACCAGTGGCATGTATGCGCTTAGTTTTATAATGCTCAAGTCAATGTTTTTATATGTATTCTACATACATTTTTATGTGTCTACATACCCTTATAAAATCGAAACTAGCTAGGCATGCTATGCTGTAGATTTCAGTTTTAACTTGAAAATATTGTAAAATAAGCTTTATCATTTTAATATTTGTTCTAAATCAATTTTTTTTTAAATTTAACCTAGTATTTCATTTTATTGTTATTTAGTAGCTTTGCATTTTCGCCCTTGAAAACCAAAGTTCATCTTCTATTTATGTTAAAGAATTTATGTACATATGTATAATTTTTTTTATCTGTATTACATGTAAATATTTATTCAAGAATGCATGCATTATTCATACCCTGTGCTGTACTATTTAAGACAATGTATTTTCATTGCATTATTTTTCTATTGTAAATTGCTTTGTTGTAAATTTGGAAATGTTCATCGTGTCTGTTTTCCGAGCACTTGATCAAATAATGTGAATGTAATACGTGTTCCTATAAGTACATTGGAAAGGGATGAGAATTGTAATTAAACTTTCCATAAAAGTATCGAAATGTATTTTATCAGTAAAATTTTTTTATAATTTTAAATGGCATTTTTATTCTTATATCGGATGAATGTTGAATAATAAATCTTGCATAGAAAACTGGATCTGCAGCTTTTTGGGTCGTGTTTGTTTCCTTTAAGGTGTATGTATAAACTAGATTATTATTTTTTAAATTTTGATATTAAAAATTCAGGTTTTTTCCAACAAGTCATTGGCTTATGCTTAAAATTATTTCAGTGAGAAGAAATCAGATTAAGCTAATTATTAATTATCTAATTTAGATATAATCAGCTAATTAGCATGTTCTTTTAACAGTGATATTTCAAATTCTAATTCGTTCAGAAAGACGATTCCTGTTGGAAATTATTTCTAATATTCTTCATGTTTTGACACTCAATTTAAGTTACTAGAGGGAATAGGTTATTTTTACAATTCTTTCACTACGGAAGTCTAAAAAATCGAGATTTTTCAGGAATTTTGACATTTAAAAATCAACTAAAAATTAATTTCTAAACTAAAAACTCAGGTTCAGAACATCCACTGTATTACATAGATTATAATATAAAATAATTATAAATCCATTGTTGAGTTATCACCGTTTGAAGAAAGCATCGTATTGCAAAAACAGTTCTTCAGAAATTGAGTTTAAAGTTTTGGAAACATGTTCGTACTGGTACCCAACGAAAAACCCTTGTAACTAGAAAAGTACTCTGAATATTTACAAGATCTTGGTATCGTTTAAAAGCTCAGAAATTGGGAAATATTTTGAAGCAATAAAAACAATCGATATTCTGGTCAAATTTGTGATTTCTAGTGTATACATACACCTTAAGTGCTGGCTTCAGGATCGAAAGGTTCCTGGTACGAATCCCGGGTAAGACGTGGATGTTTGTACGTCCGGAGTGAATGTGGCCTCAATAAACGGGTTGTGCCTAGAATGTGGAACGAATGTTGGGTGTATCGTGAATCCGACCCTCGTGGTGCAACAGAGTAACAAAGTGGTTCACAATTCTGCCCGCATAGTGTCACGATTAATGTTCAATTGGCAGGACTTTAGAAAAAATGTTTATTTTAAGGCGTACTTATACATACACTAGATTTTAAAATTTTGACTTTAAAAAACCAGTTTTTTGTCATTAATGATGAAATGTCGAAATGATGTTACAAAGTTATTAGAAAACTAGTGCGTGTTATCCAATTGTTAATCTTCTAATACGACTAAAAATTTTGGTGATACGGTGCAAAAATGTGTGATCTAATGCTCATTCAAAATATTTTCCTTTTTATAGTGGATCTTTCCCTTTGGGATTGATCCCGGACCGTCACCAATAGCCCGTTGTGTTGCTCTAGTGTGACGTTAATTGAAATACCCCCTTTTTATAGTATACCAGAAACGCACCAATGAATCGCATTAGGTTGTACATAATAGAAGATTTTTGTTTAAATTTTGACTAAAAATCCAGGTTTTTTTTACAATAGATCATTGGTTTATGCTTAAAACAATTTCAGTGTGAAAATATCAGATTAGGCTAATCATTAATTATCTAATTTAGATATAATTAGCTAATTAGAATGTCTTGAACAGTGATATCTCAAATTATGAGTTCAGAAAGACAATTCCTGTTGGAAATCTTTTGAACAGCGATATCTCAAATTCTAGTTTGTTCAGAAAGAATTCCTGTTGGAAATTATTCCTACATAATATTCCCATGTGAGACTTTCAATCGAGTTTCAAAAGGTAATAGGTTTTTACAATTTTTTTCACTAAGAAGCATAAAAAATCAAGCTTTTTCAAGAATTTTACCATTTAAAAATCAACTAAAAATTAATTTCCTTAACTAATAACTGATTGAAAACCAAAACATCCACTGTATTATATAGATTATAAGGAAACAAAAGTAAAATACATCAAATTCATTGTTGAGTTATCACCGTTTGAACATACCATATTGTAAAAACAGTTCTTCAGAAATTGAGTTCTGGAAACGTACATGGTGAAAATATTTACAAGATCTTGGTATCGTTCGAAAGCTAAAGGAGTAAGAAAATATTTTGAAAAAAAAAAATGGTTCGTGGTGAGATATCTAGTGTATACACCTTAACTTCACTTTAAAATTTTAGGATCTGCTATTTATGACAAAGGTTTATCGAGAATTATTTACTCATCCCTAATATTTTATTGGCTTGGTGTGGAAGCTTGGAGAGTGGGGTGCCAGTTCAAGCGTTCACCTCATCTGACTGGTTGAAAATTGCAAGGTGTCCTCGGATCTTTACCTTCGGGATTGATCCCGTTGTAGCCCGTTGCTGGAGTACGACGTTAATTCAAATACCTACCTGCCGTAATATTTCAAACAAACCATCTTTATTTGCTAATAAATTGGAAATTGTGATATTTAGAAATGATTAATTAAGTTGATTGGTTTTGTGGCAAAAAGGCCATATTTGGCGAAATTATATACATTTAAGGTATTGAATATTGAAAATTATTGGATCATAAGTAAAACAGCCCGCGATTGCGTGAAACACATTTTCAGTTTAGTTTTTGCAAAGTTAAAATTGAAATTTTAATATATGCAGCATATCTGGGCATCATGTGATAAGTCAGAAATATATGTTCCGTTTTGAAAACAATTAAAAAACATTCAAGATCAAAAGAATTTGAATGAGCGCTTAGGTAGTTAATTAACGTCGCACTGGAATAACACAACGGGCTATTGAATGAGCGCTTAGTACTTGAAAGTTTAAGATAACGACCTTAAATAGTGGATAAGCCATTATAATTTTTGTAGGTAGGCATTGATTTCGCACTGGAGCAACACAACGAGCTATTGGTGATGGTCCGGGATCAATCCCAAAAGGAAAGATCCGAGGACAACACCACGCAATTTTGAACTACGGTTAGATGACGAGGCAATACCTGAGTTGGCAACCTACTCTCCAAACTTCCACACCACACCACACCAATGTGAGCATTCCGTGAATGTGTTTTAAGTTAACTTTCAACGTTACCAATCTAAACTCAGAAACATGAGCAAAATCAACTTCTACAAATCATTTGTCGCCAATTGTAGTTATCAGTTTTGTTTCCATATTCGAAGATTTGTAGCGGATTCATTATTTTTATTATTTGTATTTAATCCCATTCGGCGAAATGGTAAAATAGGTTCAACGAAATGACAATTCGAAGCACATCGCCATCACTAACAATATCCGAAACTCACCAATCCAGTCTGCCTCGAGTTTCTACTTATCCGCTTTGCCAAGAAAACGGCAGCGAATAAATTTTGTTTCCACCTTCAAGGATTTTTAGGTGATTAATTTATTTTTATTGTTTGTATTTAATCAACATTCGGCGAAATGGTAAAAATTGGTTCACTTCCGTAATGGCAATCGTCATCTGACCGTGGTTCAAAATTACATGGTGTTGTCCTCGGATCTTTCCCTTCGGATTTGATCCCGGAACGTCGCTAATAACCCGTTATGTTTCTCCAGTAATTAAAAATACCCATACCATACCGAAATGGCAATTGGAAACACATCTACATCACCAATCATACGTATAATGCTTTACGGAACTCACCAATCCAGCCTGCCTCGAGTTCCTACTTATCCGTTTTGCCAAGAAAGCGGCAGCGAACAAATAAATTAGGAGCGTGAGATAAGGAAAAACTTCTTTTATCAAATAAACTGAAACATACGTGAGGAGTAGTGCTGTAAAAATATATGCCGGAAGTTTATTCTACGGATCTCAAAACACCAAGAGATCCGTGGAACTTCCTTTCAAGCCCATGGCTAATTGCAGTTAACCGTTTTGTTCCCACCTTCAGGATTTTTAGGGGATTGTTTATTTTTATTGTTTGTATTTATTCAACATTCGGTGCTTATTAATCGGTAAAAATATATTCACCCACGAAATGGCTATTCGCATCACATCACCACCGACCCTACGTATAATGCTATCCGAAACTCACCAATCCAGCCTGCCTCGAGTTCTTACTTATCCGTTTTGCCAAGAAAATGGCAGCGAATAAATAAATTAGGAGCGTGGGATAAGAAAAACTGTTCTTTTTATCAAATAAACTGAAACATACGTGAGGAGTAGTGCTGTAAAAATATACGCCGGGAGTTTATTCTATGGGTCTCGAAACACCAAGAGATCCCCGGAATCTTCCTTTCAAGCCCATGGCTGGGTACTTTGCGGCATTCCAATATCGCTGCCAAGAGATGATATTACATTCCACCTCAGAACTGGGAGAGAGGCGCATTTGAAGGATAGCCAAACAAGCACTTGATCAATAACTATGCCAAGAGTGTTACTTCTATATTTTATATCGTCTATCCTTACACCTACCCTTCTTTCTATGAGCAATAGCAGATCTGGGTGGTTCATATTTTATGGGCCGAAACAACATGTGCAGGCACAAGTTGAGCGTTATGTATCAATTCTTTTCATAGATGACAAAAATAATGTATATATACATACGGGGATATCTCGTAAACACCATTCTTTTCCCTAAATAAATCATTCGATTTCTAGAGCGCATTTGTTGTCTCGCGACGGTGGTTTTTTCATAAAACCGCACTTGGGTGATAGTGTTGCTCGGGTTCGGATGAATGTTGCTTTTCCTGAGGTGAAAAATTCGTTTGAGTGTGGGTGGAAATTTATTCTCGCTGGTCTTTACTGATGAAATGCTCCGTTTCCTTCACACAGGTTGTTGTCCAAAACGTCCCCTGTAACAGGGCGGTTTTTCTTGAGATTGCGAGAACTAGAGGAGGGAAGGGTAATTGGGCGAACCGAAACGGGATACTGAATCATTTTTTGAAGTTCATCTTTGTTGAGAAATATCCATCTACACAAGATAAACATTTTTTAAATTTGTTTGGCTTGATAAATGAAAATGAAAAGAAAATGGCGCTCCCACGTAGATGGCTGGTTGAGTTTAATGGCACTAGAGCCATATTTGGCCAAGCTGTGCTAAACACAAGACCGACAGCGTCAAGTAAAGCTCACGTAGTAGAATTTAACAGTTTAGTCTTACATATTTCTATAGTTGGTAACAAATTGAACTGATATTTATAGATGAAATCCTCCATTTCCTTTCAAGACAAGACGATATTTCTAGAGGTAGGAATGTGAGGACGGTTCAAGGAAGAGTAATTCAGTATCACCAAAACGTGATACTGAATCACATGTTTTTGAAATTTCTATTGTTGAGAAATATCCATCTGCACTACATAAACATTAAAAAAAAATTATATTGGATTGATGATAAATGGAAATAAAATGGAAACAGCTCCCACGTTGATGAGTGGTTGGGTTTTATGGCACAAGTGCCATATTTGACCAAACTGCGTCAGACACAAGACAGAAAGTGTCTAGTAATCGTTCCCACGTAGAATTTAATGGTTTAATCGTACGTATTTCCATAGTTGGTAACAGAAATTGAACTGTTATTTTCTGATGAAATTCTCCATTTCTTTCGAGACAGGCTATCCAAACTTTCCCCTATAACCGGCGATATTTCTTGAGGTATGGATTTGAAAACTGAAGAGGATGGTTCAAGGGAGAGTAATTGTACGAATCAAAACGCGATAACGAATCATGTTTTTCAAGTTCATCTCTATTGAGAAATATCCATCCACACAAGATAAAAATTTTATATTGGATAGATGAGAAAAGGAAAATTGAAAAGAAAGCATCGCTCTCACACGTAGATTTCAAACGGTCTAAACTTATATATTTTCATAGTTTGTAACAGAAATCGAATTGGTATTTACTAATGAAATCCTCCATTTCCTTTCGAGACATGCTGTCCAAAATTTCCTTTATAACAAGATGATATTTCTTGAGGTATGTGGTTGGGTGTTATGGGTTTTATAGCCAAGCTGCATCAGACACAACACAGGTGACATCAAATAATGGATATACACGCAGCCAAATGTTTTACTAACACAGAAGAGAGAAATATACCCAGCGAGGAATCGAACCTGCGCAGCCTACAACTTAGGTTTGTTTGGTTTTATGGCACAAGTTCCAACAACGAACAAGCTGAGCCAAATGCATCTTTTAGGAACGGAAGCCATTGCCCGACTAAATTGAACAACGAATAAATCTTGGGCTTTCTCCCTTCGGCAGATACGAAAGTTCTACTTATAAGCTAATTTATATCGATTCATATGAAAGCAAACTTTTACCCCATACACCGCATACATCAGTAGAGGAAGGCGAACTCCGACTCAAGCCTTTACGCAGACAACAGCACTCGTTACAAAAAAACTCAAAAAAAGATACAAATCCCACGAAGTGATTGACAGGATTTTTTACCCAGCAAGTACCTAAGCGATTTTTAATTGAGGCACCCCAAAAATTCGATCTTTTATTTCAAATTAACATCGACGTTCTATCGCTTATTTTTTCTCTCCCTCCGAATCGAACCTCCCCTGCTTATACGACAGATCCCTATCGATGGATTCCACCCACCCCTAAAAAATTCATCAAAAGAAAAAAAATGAAGGAGGGAAATAAAAAACGAGGAAAAAATGACTCTCCGTACACCCCTCCTGTAGGAAAGGGCTTTTTAATAGGAATGTGTTTAAATGGGACTTTAGAGTCCCTAAATTAGAAGGAGTGAAGGGAAAGGACCCGATGTGGCATATTATATTTCTCCGGCCGACTGCATCCGACCGTTTGACTTATCTTGTGTTTCCCCACTTGAATTTCACATAAATTTATCATATTCATGTTTCCCGGTTGTGGACGGTAAAATCTCATTTCGCAAGCATCTATCACTGTGGGATGGCAGGTATTATAATACAGAGAATCTACCTGCGAAAACGCAGTGGATTAAAACGGAATTCTTTTCTTCGGTTTTAAAGCAAATGGAATAAAGGAGGAGGCCGTTTGCATTGGGAGAAAGAAAGCAGGTTTTAATTAAGAAAAGAAATAATTTCGCTTCTCTGTTTTATTCGTTTATTAAATTCTACGTTGCGGAATAAAGCGCTTGATTTATTGTTATTGCGGGTTTCGGGTTCTACTGCTGTGTGAGTTTTGGAAAAGCGCTTTTGAGGTGTGTGTGTAAGCATGGATGCTATGTAATTGCGTGAGATTATGTTTACTGGTTCGGTTTTAAATTTTCAATTTTTTTCTGATGAACCGTTAAGGACAGTATCATTCCTACTTCAGTCGGCCTTCTTGAGTCATTTTGCGCGAAATTAGATTAAAACAAGTTTATTTTCTGATCAATCGTTAAAAATAGTATCAATCCTGCTTGCGTCATCTCAAAACCAGATTAAAATAAACTTATTTTCTGATGAATCAATAAAAATAGTATTCCTACTTCGTGAGCCTTCTTGCTCAAAATCAGATTGATTAAAAACATTATTTTCTGATGAATCATTAAAATAGTACCATTCCTGCTTTGTCAACCGTCTAGCTTAAAATCAGAATTATTGAAAATTAGATTAAAACAATTTTATTTTCTGATGAATCATTAAATTTTTATCATTCCTGCTTTGTCAGCCTTCTTGCGATATCTCAAAACCAGATTAAAATAAACTTATTTTCTGATGAATCATTAAAAATAGTATTCCTACTTCGTGAGCCTTCTTGCACAAAATCAGATTGATTAAAAATATTATTTTCTGATGAATCATTAAAATAGTACCATTCCTGCTTTGTCAACCTTCTTGCTTAAAATCAAATTGATTAAAAACCAGATTAAAACAAACTTATTTTCTGATCAAGGACTGATCACTTTCATTCGAATATATTTAAAATACCACGCGTATACTCTTGGTGGCAAAGCTGAACAGCCTACTAATCACGAGTATACTCGTGGTGTACAAGTATACTCATGGTGTACGAGTACACTCGTGGTATAGGAGTACACTCGTGGTATAGGAGTACACTCGTGGTGATGAGTTTACTCGTGGTATACGAGTATACTCGTGGTGGTAAAAGCTTTAACTATACTAGAAATCTTGTAGGCGTGATATTGGAAATGCGCTATAATCGCAATAAGTAGACGCTATTAGTGCGGAGCTATTTCCTTTCATATCAAATTACTTCGATAAACGTTGAAACTGGGTGCAGACTGAGCTCCAAGGCACAAGACTTTGCAGCAGAGCTCATGATCCTGATACGAAAAACACACACAAGGGCTAAAATGAGAAAAATGAGTAAAAAATCGCCTCCGAGTCATCCATCACTCCTGCACAATCTCCAGTGAAGAATAACACACCTCCTCGATAGAACATAGGCTGAAAGTGGCTCTGGTCCTTTTGAATAAGTGCCAGTGCTCACAGGAGGAAAAACAAAGCAAAAAGAGGAAGCCAAGAGTTGTTGAGAGGTTGTCATAATGTGCCTGCAGCTGACACAGACTCGAGAAACATATTTCCTCTAATATATTATTCTGTCACTAATAACAGCCTTTTAAGAGCAGAAAGCGTAGTGAGCTTCTAGAGTTCAGATCACCGTTTAGTCAGTTATCTTCGTCCAAAAACATTTAATCGCCCATAAATACAACCTAGTCGCCGTGAAAGAAATAAGCCGAGTAATCTGAAGGTGTTAATTTCAAGTTTCTGTGTGTTTGATCATCTATGCGAAGACGGAAGTTCAGATTTGTTGCTGGTTTTGTATTTACCTCTGTTTCGTCGAAGCGTAGAATGCGGTATCTTCGGATGGTATGGACTGAATAACTGTGTTTAAATTCTAAATGTGTGTCGGATTTTTTACTAGTTGGGTTAGTATTTGGTGGTATTTATAGTTTTCATTATATGAGTTTCTTCAAATGTTTGCAATAAAATGCTGTTATTGCCTTCAATTTTCAGTTCCTTTTACTGCTTCGCTGCACTTTGAATTTAATTCTCTTGGTAGGTAGTTAATTGACGTAGCACTGGAACAGCACAACGGGCTATTTGAACGGGTCTGGGATCAATCCCTAAGAGAAAGATCCAACGACAACGCCTCGTAATTTTGAACCAAGGTCAGATGATGAAGACAACACCTGAGCTGGCACCTCACTCTTCAAAATTCCACACTACGCCAGCGTGAGGGCATGAGGCCACGATAGATTTAACGTGCACCAGCCCCCATGTACACGACGATCTTCGGCTGGACCGAGTTTTGAACTCGGAACCATCCTTATTTCTCTTAGAGAGAGCATCTATTATTATTTTTATTTCTTTAATAGATCATGGTATTCTAGGAAATGAGAACTAAAAGGCGATGAAAAATAGATAAAACTATAAAATTATCAATGAATAATTTGGTAATGAGTTCCTAATCATAGAGCTTAACAGTCGATACGCTTTTTTCCCAAGTCTTGTCTGTTTTTGAGATATAAGACTAAAATAATTAACTTTTAACAGTGAAAGAGTATTTGAAGTATTCAATTTCATCTTTTTGCTCTACTTTAAGAAATTTTTATTATGGAATTAATGCAATTTATAGAATAAATATAAAAAATTTAGTTGTAGGCAATGGAAACTAAAAACTATGCAATAGAGATAACTAGAAAATTATCAATGAATAATTTGGTTATGAGTTCTACGCATTTTGCACAAGTCTTGTTTGTTTTTGAAGTATATAAGGCTAAAAATATTAACCTTTAATAGTGAAAGAGTATTTGTAGTATTCAATTTCATCGTTTTTATTCCACTTTAAGAAATTTTTATTATAGAATTAATGCATAATTAATGCAAATTATAGAATAAGTGCAAAAAAATTTAGTAGTAGGCAATGGAAACTAAAAACTATGCAAGAGATAACTAGAAAATTATCAATGAATAATTTCGTTGAGTTCTTAAGTAAAGAACTTAACAGTTAATACGCATTTTTTCACAAGTTTCTTTTTAAGTATAAAACTAAAAAATTAACCTTTAACAGTGAGAGAGTATTTAAAATATTCAATTTCATCGTTTTTAATCTACGTTAAGAAATTTTTATTGTAGAATCAATGCATATTTTATCAGTTTCATATAGAGGGTAAATATAATGGTATAGATTATGTAATATATAATTTCATCACCAAGACACACACACACACAGAGTTCCCAAATGAGGTTCATATTGACTTTAATAACTTGGTGGACTAATAAGTCCACCAGGACATAAATAATTGAGGACTAATAAGTATGTAGAACTTGCTTCTTGTGATGTATTCTCTGGTACCTTTTATTAGATAGATCTTTGAAATAGAGTATATTATAACTGCTTCAGTCAGAAAAAAAGCTTTGCATTTTTCAGGAAAGGTAGGTAGTTTATTAACGTCACACTGGAGTAACAATGGGTCATTGGCGATGGTCCGGATCGATCCTGAAGGGAAGATCCGAGGACAACCCCTAATTTTGAATCACGGTCAGATGACGAGGTCAACACCTGTATTATTCAGGGAACTTCTCTAACACCAGTTTCACTACTGAAATAAAATCCTGTACTACCGAAAATTAATAAATCTAGAATATTTCCTGTAATAGATTCTAGTACTTAATACAAGCAATAGAGTATTATTATCATTCATCTCTTCATCTTCGAAACCATTGTGTGTGTGTGTGACTGGAACCTGGAATTTGTTTAGTTATGAACTTCCTGCAATTGCGATAGATGAGAACATTAAAATACACATTTTGTGCCAAAGAAGAAATTCTTTAGTTTATCGTGACAAAAGATGGTATTGTTCTAACTAACAGCGTTGCACCGCATAAAGCAGCGAGAAAATGGGGCTACATTTGCTGAATCGTTAGTCAGACACAAGAAACTTAGCGATGTGTTAAAGAGGTGTAGACAATCTGTAACCTTGAAAGTGATACTCTTAAAAATGAGTCACTGTATAGAATTCGCTCCACTTGTTTTGCTTTATCTGAAGTTATTGTTTTAAACCGATAACAATCACTACTTCTTTTGATACAGCAATCGCCCTCATCAATCAACCTTTCATGCTGAATCATGTTAAGATCTCAGAATCTGATATTTCAAATCGCAGGTTAAGTATTTGGATATTTTTCTGCCTTTCAGTCACTTTTTATTCAAAAATTAAATTACATCAACCTTTCATGCTACTGTTAAGATCTGAAAATCTGATGTTTCAAATCGCAGTTTAAGTATTTGGGTATTTTTTCTGCCTTTCAATCGCCTTTTTCTTCAAAAACCAAATTACCTGAAGAATTTATCGCGAGTTTCAAAACGCGCTTTCAAATACCAACGTTACAAAAGCGCCTTCGCATGCTGCAAACATTCTTTAAATCTCATTACCAGAGCGATTTAAATGTCGACGAGGAAAGAGTCCCCAAAAGAGAAGATTCCGACGAACGAAATCTCTCTAATCTTGTCCCTCACCGACAAACCTTCAGCAACTTTTTTTCTTGCCACCTAGGAACTGACAGTCTGATGTCATGGCAAGAAGACACGCACAGCCTCTAATCTCTTCTCATTCAGCAAGAACATTTGGAAATGACGCTCTTTATTTTTAAAAAGCGCTGCTCTATCAAAACAGATGAGCTCGTGTCGGCCGCCATATTTGTTTACATTTCTGTACCCTCCCCTCTTTCAGCATCGTATCAAACATGGCGGGCACCAAGCGTTTTTAAAGGCGCGAAAGGCGATGAACTTCGACCTGGAGCACATCCGTTTTCGCAGCCCAGGAACTGAGTGCTTCTGAAACATCACGAAACCGTATCAGTTGGCGATAAAACATAAATAGAGCTTTATTTATCGTGCCAACTCTTCATTCATTATCCTCGCCGGAGTGGGTTTTCTTTTGGAGGGCAGAGAGTTATTTATTTAAGAGTTAATGAAGTAAAGATGATGTCTTTCGCCTGCGCAGCACTCGCAGTGGTATCTCACTCATAACGCTAATCATAAGTGATATTCAACCAGCCGTAAACAGTGATTCGAAAGTAAAATTTGTCGCGATAGCTCTGCACGCGTTTGTCATTATCTTGTTTTGTTGGGCTCTTTTTAAACTTATCCAGAGCGTTGATGCTGTACTCGGCTTACGTCAAAATGATGAGCTAAATTGTATCGTAGTTTATGTTGTTTTTTATTTGCGTCTTAAACTTTTATTGTGCGAAGGAGATGCGACGATGATAAATTAAAATAAAGAGTGACGGATTAGCAATCGGAGGGTTGCGAGTTCGAAACTAGGTCCAGCCAAAGACCGCCGTCGACACGGGGCTGGTGCATGTTAAGTCTGTCGCGGCCTGAAATGTCCTCACGTTGGCATGGTGTGGAAGTTTGGAGAGTAGGGTGCCACAGCTCAGATCTTTATCTCGTCATCTGACCGTGGTTCGAAATTTCGTGGTGTTGTCCTCGAATCTTTCCTTGCGTGATTGATCCCGAACCGTTGCCGATAGCCGTTGTGTTGCTCCAGTGTGACGTTAATTAATTACCATAAGGAAAACATGTTTATTGAGGCTTCTTTATTTGAAATAGTTATTCGAATTCTCTTCTAATATTCGAAAAAATTCATGTTACTTTTGATTTGGGTTTCATAGAGTGAATAAAGCGTGTATTGCATTTTCAAATATGGGACATGATCTATACGTAATTTAACTTGCTAAGAAAACGTTGCTATTATAGACTTTCAAAAGTAAAGTGCTAATTTTTACCATGAATTTGTAATCAGTGCGTTTCTATTTGTACTTCATTTCCCCCAAATTGCTTCTAATTTTTATGGACTCACAAATAATTTGGTCTCGAAAATATAATTTATTATTTTATAAAATATTTTGTGAGTGGAATATGGATATTTATAAATTGATAATTGACAGAATTATTATTCTAAAGAAAAGACACACATTCTAGGAAGAAAATCATTTTATTGGCAATATATTTTACATTTCTTCATACATTGTCAAAAATAATTGATTAGTTTGAAAATTTTCAAATGTTAAGTTTACTGAATAGTGTTAGAACATAACATTCTTTCCAAGAATAAAATCAACGAAAAGTTCTGTATATGATTTTCCAAAAAGTCTTCCGTATTCAAGTGTAACAAGACGTATTTAACTTCCACAACTTATCTGGATTGGTGAGTTTGATGTTTTGTGAATAATCAGGAAGGTAAAAAAAATCTTGTACTTCAGTTTCCTTTACATTCTAAAATAAATGGAGGGATTAATATGTAATAAATAATTTTTCATATTCATATTTAATTAGAATGTAATGTCAAAGAAAACAAAATATTCTATAAAGAGAATGTACGTATACTCTTCTTTACGTACATTACGTACAAAAAGACCTTTCCAACTCTCAAAATTTTTATCAAACTAGGAAACACAAATGGGAAATTGTCTACTTTTCATAACATGAAAACTTCAATTTTTCTCGAACTAAAATTAAAAAACTTCGATGATTTACTGTCTGTCTACTTCGAGAACTGCTCCAGATACAAAGTCGCCTTGTCTGTTGAGACAAGGAACACATAGAAACGGACCTTACCCATAGGAGATGTTTGAAGAAATTTGTTCAAATTTTTCATTGATGACAAATTGGAAATATATTTGTTAATATTTTAATTTGTCGTAGAGACGATCTATGCTAATAACCTACCTCTTTTCATTACCAACATGCGCTGAAAACAAAATAAAATTAAGTTATCCTGAAAGTGACCCCTACTCAAAATGAACAAGCTCCGTTTCTATAGCGACAGCCAATAAATATCCCGACTTAGTGTCGGTTCGCTTGGTAGGCAAACAGCATCTTCATGATGATATTTAGAATATGTAAAACTTTAATAAGTAAGAAAGGGCATAACGGTAAAAATATGCAAGTACTTAGCACGGAGCTGTATGATTGAATTAGAATTTTCCCAAGAATTCAAATGAAGCTTCATTTGAGTTGGACAACTTGGACAAAAATTTAAACACGGAGCGGTGTGATTTAATTTGAATTTTTCCAAGAAAATGTAGTTTCATTTGAATTTTTCCAAGAAAATATAGTTTCATTTGAATTTTTCCAAAAAAATGTAGTTTCATTTGAATTTTTCCAAGAAAATATAGTTTCATTTGAATTTTTCCAAGAAAATATAGTTTCATTAGAATTTTTCCAAGAAAAATTCAAATGAAACTACATTTGAGTTGGACTACGTGGACAAAAAATTCAAGCACGGAGTTGATGAGTGAATTTGAATTTTCCCAAGAATTCAAATGAAACTTCATATCCTCCCAAGAAAGAATTCAAACAAGCTTAAGGTGTAGAAAATGAGGAAGCTTATTTGAGTTGGACTGCTTGGACAAAAAATTCAATCACGGAGCTGCATGATTGAATTCGAATTTTTCCAAGAATTCAAATGAAGCTTCATTTGAGTTGTACTACTCGGACAAAAAATTCAAGCACGGAGTGTGATATGATTTAATTGAAATTTTTCCGAGAAAAATTCAAATGAAACTACATTTGAGTTGAACTACACGGACAAATAATTCAAGCACGGAGCTGTTGAGTGAATTTGAATTTTCTCAAGAATTCAAATGAAGCTTCATATTTTCCCAAGAAGGAATTGAAACGAAGCTTGGAGTGAAGAAGAAAACGAAGAAGCTTATTTGAGTTGGACTACACAAAATAAAAATTTAAGCTCGGAGCTGTGTGATTGAATTTGAATTTCCGCTGCACGATCTTCCCCACTGACCTTACTTTTAAGGTAAGAGTACGAAATTCTTTTTCAGGACGCTGTAATGGTTTATTTTAAGAAAGGACGCGACTATTAGCAGATCATTTCGATCGTATTTTCTTGTCATTAGTACCGAATGTACAACTTGCGTGGTCGAGAGACGATTAACGATGAAAATTACGTCCTCTTAGCTTATGTCCCGAGCTATGCTCGGGTTTGCCTTTTCAAATTATTATAACGCGCATTTGCGGCAGCAAAGATTTGTATTCTATATTTGTTCTGCCACACACAGTCCAAACCACATTTTAATGAATAGTCCTTATCTCATTCTATGCAACCCTAATCATATTCAGTAATTTGATGATTCGGGGGATGATTAATGATCATGAAAAGACATGTACTCTGGTGTGTTGCCATACATGCGCCAGGAGAAAAACGAATGGATTTTGAATGGATGTCTGCGATTTATACGTTAACACTGGATATTAACACACAACTTGAGACTTTTTTACCTTCCAGTTCGAAAAACCAGAAAACACAATTAGGATACGACTTTGGTTGATTGCCATTACGGAATACTTGTAGCCTCTTTTCTAGGGTTTAAATATTTGGGTTTTGTGAAGCAAGGTCCAGAAACAGACAAGCTGCTCTAAGCATAATCCGTGGGCTTGTATCTCCAAAAGTCGGGTTGAAAATGCAATAAGTTTTTAATGGTATGAATTTTTAATGAATGAAATTCGTTTTTTCAAAGCTGCCAATTTATGGGAGCTACGCAGAACCTTTTAAGCGGATTAAACGCTAAGCATTGAACTATTAGTATTAAAAGGATCAAGCACACTAAATATGCTATATTGAATACTAAATATGGACATTGGAATGTTTATAGTCTCCTTTCTAGGATTTTCTTTGGCAGGAAGAGGTAGTTTATTTGTAGAGATCTCTACAACTGATGTTTGCTTGTCGCCGATATCTGTTAGTAAACTGCTTCTTTCAGTCGCAAACATTCACGAAAAAATAAAATAAAATGAAGTTATTCTCGAAAGTCCCCCTATTTAAAATGAACGAGCTCTGTTCCCATAGCGACCGCCACCACCCAGACTTGGCGTCGAGAGCTGTTCTCATGGTAGACAGACCGTAGCTTTCCGTAACTACCTCTTTCCATCGCCAACTCCCACAACTCTGTTCCCCAATCCATCTTTTTTCCTTTCTCAACATTTCTCACTTGACGTTGTCTTATGTTTGGCGCAGCTTGACCAAATATGGTCCTTGTGCCGTAAAACCCCAAAACAACCAACCAACCGTCACCAACCATGGGGAAAATAAAATAAAATTTCGTCTCCCGAAAGTCACCCCTAATCAAAATGAACGAGCCCTGTTCCCATAGCGACCGCCAAACTCAGACTTGGTGTCGGGAGATCGTAGTAGACAGACAGTAGGTTTGAGGGTTTTAGTTGGTTAGGTTTTATTTCACAAGGCCAAACTGCGCCGAGCACAAGGCAGACAACGTCAAGTAAGGGACAAACCCACAAGTTTTACTAACACAGAAGGTAGCAGGACACCCAGGGTAAGTTACAGGACTCGAAGCATTGTACAGGTATCAGCTACGTTAAAATGACACCTAATTGCATTATTCAAGCATCGACGGAATGCGACGAAAAAAAATTCACGAACGTTCTTAGAATGATTGATTCGAGAGGGAATGACTTCGCATCCATGATGATGAATGAAGCCCACCTAAAAAGGGGGAATCCAAGAAGGAAGAGCACAAGAAAGGCGGATGTGACACAATTCAAAATGGTCACACGTCAAAAGAAATCAGCAGAAAACTACTTCAAAATCGTACTTTGTGCCCCTACTCTGGATTTGGAAAGAAAAGGTGAAAATTGTAATTGACGACTCGATGGGCATGTGAATCACTTCCTCAAAATAATAACAAATGCGGCCACTGGTCGAAACCTTTGAATGACTGCATTCGCCTGTTTCATCACACATGTAACTGAGTATAACCTTCAATTCTCTCTTTCTGATGATAAATGAGTCTTCAACCCTGCAAGAGAGATGGGTTGGCGGAGAATGACAAAGATTTGCTACTTCTTATCCCGAACGCAATGCTTTTTAGTTCGCAAAGAACAAAAGCATTCCTTAAAAACTTTTAAGCACGTCAAAAACATCCAGTTTCAGCTCTTGACAGTTGCGAGGAATTTTTTTCATTAAACAGTTTTACTTAAGTTCCCAGCTCTATATCCGAATGTCGCTGCGCTCCCCCTCGCAAAAATCCCTTTTTGTGTTTGTGTTTCCATCCATTATTTCGTGTGCTTTTCTTCTTTTGGGGACCGTTTGTTGTTTTGTTTAGATCTTGAAAATGGATGTCGCTTTTTCCTTCTTTCGTCCGAGGACTGATCTTTTATTTTGAATTTCATGGAGGAGGTTTGTGTTTCAACCTATAAGCAGTATGGTTTGGGCCAGTGTTTCTTTGCCGTCTTTGTAATAATGCTTAAGCATTGCGTTATCGCTTTAGTTATATTTTTGAAAATCCAGTTGAAATGCTGGCTCTTAAAGGTATCTCAATACAAGATGGCTTGAAGATGCCAATTATAGACTTCCTGCTTATTCTAAATCAGACATATAAACAGGGCATTTCGAAAGCATCTGGCCAAATTGTAAAAGATGGTAGAGGGCCCGAAATAAGCATTTTTGTCAAAGAATCTGTGTCCCGAAATACCGCTCTAGATGGTAGAGGGAGCTGTTTAGGTTAGTCAATAACATCGCTTCTGTGGCGTAAGGCTTCATTATGACCTAAACAGCGCCCTCTACCAACTAAACGTGACATTTCCGTACATTCTTTGACAAAAATGCTTGTTTTGGGCCCCTTTACCACCCTTTAGAATTTGGCCAAATATTTTCGGAACTCCCTGTATATTACGATACTTCTCACTAATATTTAAGTTTCCTTTAGTGACATACGTGTAAACGAGAAATAAGAGTTCTTCCTTTCGATCTCAAAGTGGGTAAGTAGTTGAATTTACACCGCACTGGGGGCAACGTAGCGGGCTATTAGCGACGGTCGGGGATCAATCCCGAAGGGAAAGATTCGACCTTTTGATCTGAAATAGAAAAAATGTTATTGTATCATTTTCATTCAAAGAGAATTAAAAGCAACATATCTGTGCCTTTCGTTGCTTACTACGGTAAAAGATAGTAACAAATCTATTGAATGCAGTGTGTGAAAGTAAAATGTTTTATCGATTTACTAGACTTTACACTAGAGATTATCGCTTTGGAGTTAAATTAAAACTATCTGACCATATACATTGTTTTAAAGGGAAGTTTTAATTTTACACATGTATATATCCTTTTATGCTTTCAAGCTAAAGATTCTCATGGACAAGAAAGAAACGCAGACGTTGTGATTATTTACCTTTGCACCTTTTTGGTACCTCAATATGCCTCACTTGCTGTCAGCCCCAACTGCACTCCTGGCACCAGTACCAGTTTAGATGACTGGCCCCATTGCCAATTTAGATGACGGACCCCAGTACCTATTTAGATGACGAGTTCCAGTACCAAGTTAGATGGTGAGCTCTAGTAGCAATTAAAATGAAGGGTCCTAGTATCAGCTTAGATGACGGGTCCCAGTATCAGCTTAGATGACGGGTCCTAATCTCAAGAGAGATGATGGGCCCCAGTACAAATTTAGATGACTAGTAACAGTACCAAGTTAGATGAGGGGTTCTAGTAGCAATTAAGATGACGAGTCCCAGTACCTGTTTAGATGACGGGCCAAAATACTAAGTTAGATGACGTTAGACGGGTTCCAATACCAATTTAGATGACGGATCACAGTACCAACTAAGATGACGGGTCCCAGAACCAATTTAGATGACGGGCTACAGTAGCAATTAAGATGACGGGTCTCAGTACCAATTTAGATGACGGGTCCAGTACCAATTTAGATGACTGGTAACAGTACCAAGTTAGATGAGGGGCTCCAGTAGCAATTAAGATGACAAGTCTCAGTACCGGTTTAGATGATGGGTCTGAGTACCAGTTCAAATGACAGGTTTCAACATCAGTTTAGATGACAGTTCCCAGTACCAAATTGGATGACGGATTCCAGTACCAATTTAGATGACAGGTCACAATACCAGTTTAGATGACGGGTCCGTTATGAAATAAAACCGTGTAACCCAAATACTCCATTGTTCAAATGTATAAACGAAAAGAGGCGGATATGTACACAATCGATGTACACCTCATTAAACACACAATGAAAAAATTTTTAACTTTTCGAACCCAGAAAACAGATCGCACACTACAGTACAAAAACGTTTCACACTGCCCCGGGGACCCAGAGCGGGGGCCCTCGCGCGAAAACGAATAACATTTCCGCTTCAATTTAAAAGCAACAGTGAAACACCGAAAAGCCTCCAGAAAGAAAAGGTGCTTATTACAGCACGTTTATCGGATATTTCAATGCTTTTGTGTTTGGTTCTTTCCGGATATCGATTCGGACGCAAAGTCTAGTCTAAAATACCCAAGAATTGACAAATGTGGGTAAGAAACATAACTATTGAATTCCTATACATTTCCGCCAGTGAATGGAATTTTTCATCATTCCTTACCTTTGGCAAATGAATCCGGCATTCTTCCTCGGGAATTGAGTCCCGAATAATTGCGCAGCATTGAGGTCGCCGGATAACAGACAGTTTCTGTCCTAATTAGCGGCCATTTAAAACAACCGTTAAATCAATAGAACAATTATCTGTGCTCAGGTTATTTCACACGCACAAATCAAATTCCGATTCCAAGGGGAGTTTGCTCGGGTTGGAAATCTGATCGCAAAATTCACTTTAACTAGTTTCTCGGGTAATCGCTTTCGGCTAGTATTGCATTCGGAGTTATTGAAATGAAGCTCCGTTTGCCGGATTGGGTCGGAAATAAAGGGTTTGGGTTTCAACGACCCCGGAGTGATTTTGGAGACAGATGCCTGTGATTGTGTTTACTCTGGATCGGGTGTTTGTCTGATCTTATATAGTCTTTCATCGCTTCATTCAAATGGAAACTTGTGATTGGTAGATTTGCGAGTAGTGTAGTGTTTCTTTTACTCCATAACACACTTAATGACTAAATAGCGACATTTTTCTAAGGCACATGGATTCGTTCAACCGAATGAAAGATTCTATTGGTCCTCTTTTCCTGAACGATTCTATTGGCCCCTTCCTTATAATAGAATCATTAGGATTCTATTGGCCCATTTTGTAGAACAGAATCTTTTAGAAAGATTCTATACCTCCTTAAAATAGAATCATTTGGAAAGATTCTATTCCCCTTTCCTTAAAATAGAATCATTTGGAAAGATTCTATTCCCCCTTTCCTTAAAATAGAATCTTTTGGAAAGATTCCGTCGATCTTTTCCTTAGAATAAATGCTTTGGAAAGATTCTATTGATCCTTCTCTTGGAATAGAATCCTTTGGTTAGATTCTATTGATCTTTTCCTTGGAATAGAAGAATCCTTTAAAAAGATTCTATTGATCTTTTCCTTGGAATAGAAGAATCCTTTAAAAAGATTCTATTGATCTTTTCCTTGGAATAGAAGAATCCTTTAAAAAGATTCTATTGATCTTTACTTGGAATAGAAGAATCCTTTAAAAAGATTCTATTGTTCAAGGAAGTCAAAAAATTTTAGAAGTCATGCTGGGAAGACTAGATTGAAAGGTGGAATTATGAGTGGTGAACCCCTATCAAGGTTAATACTCTATTGAATGTTATGACTATATCGGGGCCGTCGTTGCTCAGTGGGTATGCCCACTGCTCTAGCAACCTTCGAGTTGTAGGCGGTGCAGGTTCGATTCCTGTCAGGTGCATTCCTCCCTGGGTGTATTTTCTCTCTTCTGTGTCAGTAAAACTTTCATTGTGTGCGTCTATTACTTGATTTTGTATGTCCTGTGTCTGGCGCAGCATGGCCAAATATGGCCCTTGCACCATAAAGAAAGCAAACTTATTACTATATCGGGGACTCACATGTGAAACACACTAAACCAGAAAACAGTTTTGAGAAAACGAAGGTAAAATTCTCTTTTGAAACATCAGTAGCCATTATAAATACGTAAAACATTTCGAAATGCAAGATAATTAATATTTGTGAGATTGTGTATATATGGGTGCTTTAAATGTACCTTATGCATTTTGCTGATTCATGTATGTAATGATCCAGTAACAATTGTTGTCCAGAATGGAAATGTTGTCAGGTATGGAACAAGAGTAGGTAACATTTTCCAACCATGGAGGAAATATAAAAGTAGTGAGATGGTAACCTTTTTATATGCCCAGGATCATGTGAGCAAAAGTAGTAAAGTGACACTTAAACTGCTTTCGTCTGCTGGGTTCAACCAAACATTCGTCATTTGATTGGTCCACGGGACGGGAGAAGTCGCCCATCCATTGATTCATCATTTGATTAGTACACTGATTGATCATTTGATAGTAGTAGACTTTGGCGATTTCACCACGTCGTTGTCACTAGAAATGCGGATTCACACACCTATGCTGTCATAAGATGTATCGCTAAACGAGGTGATAAGATACTAAATCAGCAAACCAAGTCCATTTTTCACAGCACAGTCACGTGACTGCTAGTCGACACGTTGGTCACACTTTGTGAAGCTCCTCTCAAATAGCAATGCTCAGTCTTATATTTCGCGTCTATGCGTCCAACACTCTTACGCCTTTTCAGGGACAGAACTGCAATTAGGAAAAAACCAAAAACCCCTCAGAGAAAGCCGCGCAAAAAATACCGCACACAATCCTCGGTTATATATATTTTCCCTCTTTAATTCGTTGTTTTCATTTCAGTAAAAGAAATGCACTTAACCGGAGGACTTATATATTAAAAAAAGGAGCCGAGAAAATAAAGAAACAGATCATCTGAAAGGTAGGAAAGGTTTTACCCAGCGATGGAAAAGGCTGAACACGTTGAAGGGAATGATTACATTTGAATCCACAAAGGGCTGGTCTTGAGACACTTTTAAATCCCTAAAATCTCAAATCCCTTCCATCAATCATCCCTGGGGATTCGGCGGGGATTTCAAAGTGCGACGCATTAGGAGGAATATAATCGCGATCGAAGTTGCCATTCTCTTCCTTTTGATTGTCTTTGTTTTTTCCCGTTCCTCTTTTCCCTCTTTAATATCGACAGGGGAGATTCAGGACATTGTTGTCACCGCTTCTTTTCCTCCTGTTAAAGGGATCTCCTACGAATTAATCCGGGGGAAATAGATGAAAACCGCCTTGGAGGGCGACCCAAATGATCGTGGAGCTGGAATTGAGGGTCTAAATGAATAGCCCTCCAAACGAAGGAGAAGTCGTCGGAAATGCTCTAAATATGACGTTTTAATAAGAGCCTTACATCCCAGAATCCGCTTTTTTTTGTCCTCCAGAGTTTTTACGTGCAGAGGATGAGGTGGGTATGATAAAGCTGATTTGGTAATGGGGGTAAAGGTGAGATCGATGCCTGTGTAAGATTTCGGTAAGAAAGAAAAGGTTAAGGTTTAATAGATAATAAAAGTCTGGATGGAGGACATTTTAATACTACATGCGCACCGTTTAATACAATCACTTCTGTTTCGTTTTGGATTTGATGGCGCAAGAGTCATATTTGGCCAAGCTGCGCCAAACTGGACGAATTTGATTTTATTTACGCTTTCAGTGGCAGTGGGATGTCTGGCGTCCCACCTCTTTGTCACATTTAGGACTAGGTACTTAAATATTCTAGGTTTATTAAGGCTGTGAAGGTAAGAAAATATTCTTCCGTTTAATAAAATCATTTGTTTCGACGAATTTGGTTGGTTTGGGGTTTTATGGCACAAGGGCCATAAAACCTATATTTGGACAAGCTGCTCCAAACAATTTGACGAATTTGATTTTATGTACACTTTCAGTGGCAGTGGGACGTCTGGTGTCCCACCTCTTTGCTATATTTATGAGTAGGTGCTTAAATATTCTAGGTTTATTAAGGCTGAGAAGGTAAGAAAATATTCTTCTGTTTAATGAAATCAGTTCTGTTTCAACGAATTTGGTTGTTTCAGATGTGGCGCAAGAACCATATTTGGCCAAGATGCGTCAAAGAATTCGACGAATTTGAATTTATTTACACTTTCAGTGGCAGTAGGACGCTGGCGTCCCACCTCTTTGTCATATTCAGAACTGGGTGCTTAAATATTCTAGGTTTATTAAGGCTGTGAAGGTGCGAAAATATGCGTTATTTAATGAAATCTTTTCTGTTTCAACGAACTTGACTTTTTTTCTTGGGGTGGGTGGCGTAAGGGCCATATTTTCCAAGCTGATTTAATTAAAGGATTTTTTAATTAAAGGAAGGTTTCATTAAAGGTTGTCTAATTTTTACAGACTATTGAAAGTTTAGATACACGGAAGAAATTTATTTAAACTGGTTGTCAAAAATTTAAAAACATCAAAAACTGACTTATAAAGATCAAAACATGATGATAAAATTGTCAATAACAATTTCCGTGTAACAAAACGTCCACCGTCATCAGGACCATCTATTTTCTGATGATAGTGAACGTTTAGATCCATCGAAAAAGCTATTGACATTTTTATAATTTTGTATATTCATTTTTTGAAGCTTTTAAATTTTTGACTATTGAAATTTCTGTCAAGACATGAAAAGTCGTAAATCAAGACTAATTTTGTTTTTACTTATCGAAGAAAATTCCTCCTTTCAATAGTGCCCAATTCAAAATCGCTTATCAAAGGATAATTCTATCAATAAAGATATTATTATAACAAAAAGTCGGTCAAAAAGTAGTAAAAGTCTGAATTAATTACACATTTCTTCATCCTTAATTTTTAGAAACTAGACTTTTAGAGTAAGAAGTTTCTTCCCAAAATCTTTAAACAACTTAACGCATAAAATAAACAAATTTTTAAACATAAAATACGTTGACAACTTTATGCAAGATCGGAATAAAGTTGCCTGTCAGCTTAATACAATAGCTCATTACAAGATATGGCTTGTGAGTGTCATAAAACATTTGAAGAAAAAGAATCGAGCTATGCACAATGTGTAATTAAAGCTTACTTTTAAAAAAGAAGCGTCAATGCAACTTTAAAACGATTGAAATCGGATCAAGAATGGTTAAAGATAAGCATCAATGAGTTATGACAGACCCTCATTCAATACGAACTGAAACCAAAATCGTACTGAACTTTTTAACCCTCCTGGTGGTTGTCTCGACAAGGTATCTAGTCATTAGCGGTCTAGGTATCTAGTCATTTATGGACGAGGTACTCATAGATACCATTTGGGGTTAAGAGTCGAAGAGTTTAATATTATTTTCCTTTCCCCACTGCGGAATTTAATTATCTTGAGATGTACTAATATTTTTAATAAAACTAGTAGTCGCTCACATAGCATCTGCTCAAAACTTACTTAAGGTGTATGTATACACTAGAAATCACGAAAATCGACCAAATTTGTTTTTGTTAGTTTAAAATATTGTCCAACTATTTAGCTTTCAAACTATACCAAGATCTTGTAAATATTCGGAAGTCTTCTAGTTCCAAAGGTTTATCGTTACGTATTGTCACTATGTACCGTTTCCAAAACTTTACACTCAATTTTTGAGGAACTGTTTTTGCAATACGATGCTTCGTTTCAACAGTGATAACTTAACAATGAATTTATATATTATAATTGTGTTTTATATCATTATAATCTTCGTAATTTCGTGGATGTTCTGACCACCAATCGCAGTTATTAGTTGAGAAATGAATTTTAAGTTGATTTTTAAATTTTGAAATTCCTGAAAAAAAATCTATATTTTTTAGACTTCCTTGATGAAAGAAACTATAAAAAATCTGTTCTTTCTAGCAACTTGATGGAGGGTCAAAATATGAGGAATAATAGTAATAATTTCCAACAGGAAATGTCTTTCTGAACAAATTAGAATTTGAGATATCACTGTTCAAAAAACACGCTAATTATATTTAAATTAGATAATTAAAGATTAGATTAATCTGAATTTTTCACACTGAAATCAGTTTAATCACAAACCAATGACAAATAGTAAAAAAATTGTATTTTTAAAGTCAAAATTTATAAAAATCTTCTAGTGTATGCGTACACCTTAATTGCCTTCAAGGGCACATCTCCTTTATGTATGTGCCGGCTTCACAGACCCGAGGTACTCTAGTGATCTTTTATTTTCACATGGGGCTTACTGTCTTTAGTAAACACGGGGATCGCGCTCCCGAGATACCCAAGCGATCTTTATCTGCTTTCATCCTACTACTCTGTTCCCAATGCCTCTTTTCTTCCCTTTCATGACAGTTTTTGCTTGACATTGTCGTGTTTGGCGCAGTTCGACCAAATAGGGCCATTGCACCATAAAATGCCAAAACAACCAACCTACTTAATTCCTTATATATTGATGGTAAAGCGTCGTTACTCACATTTCATCTTATCCATTTACGATGAATATAGCATCGATATTCACAATAATGGATTTCATGCCCCTTTGAATGAAACGAAATTATCCAAAAATAAATAATAGCATTTCGTTTACTTTTGCTGGTTATGATTCTTATTTCTAATAAAATACACGGCATAAAGCCCACATCAGTCATGTTACCACTTTTGGATTCTCAAAGTCCTATCCTAGACTTTCTTAGAGAAACTTTAGGAAAGCATGGTACAAATGCGAACAAAGATAAATATAATTATGAGCAGACCCGCGCCATAGCATCTAAACTTTCTAAACTGCTTATATCTATGGATTGTTAAGTTTCATTATGCATTTGGTACTATTCGGTTATCAGGACGCCAGTCGTAATTGTGCGCCAAATGTTGCCGCAAAATTTACCTAGAGATAAGAATATGAGCCAAATATTAGCGTGAAATATAACTAGCAATAAGAATGATAGGAATGGCAACCCTAACTATACATACAGCTTCATGAAAAGAATGTCTATCTTATGAAAATCAAAATAAATACAAATATTTTAATAAAATTGTCATTTTTCACGAAGCTATAAAAACGTTAGGGTTGGCATCATTCTTATCTCTAATTAAATTTCTCGCCAACATTTGGCGCACATTCTTATCTCTAATTAAATTCGTGCAAACATTTGACTAACAAATACGACTGGCGTCCCTATAACCGAAAAGTACCCTCCCACATTTCACATCTTATTTCAATCCATTAATAATGAATGTAGCATCCATATCCACATAAATGGATTTCATACCTCTGAATGAAATAAAATTATCGAAAAATACATAATAGCATTACCAGTTTTACTTGTGTTAATTCTTATTTCCAATAAAATGCACTGCGCAAAGCACACATCAGTCATTTTACCATAACCATGTTACACCCTTGTTCAAATTCGATTAGGTATTTTTTGACGCCAAACCTATTTTTGCTCGTATTTTCTCTTCTGTGATGATTTCCATCTTCCAAATTTCTCATTGCTCTCCGTAATCAGACTGCTATAGAACTGCATTAGAGGCGAGTTCTTCCTTTTAGTTTTAGCAATATTATACTATCCCGATAGCTCAAATCAGGTATATTTAAACTAAACGGACAAAATTGGCGAAAGAATCCCGTAACGGTCGATTTTATATTGTTTATATCCGTTGATGTCATTCGACATTAAACAAATAAAGTCGATTTCTGTGCCATGAACGTAAGTGAAATTTATATAGGGATGATCAGGCGACTGAAATTCAAACTCTCCACCAATTGCACAGAAACGAGTTTCGTCCAATCATAGGCCGGGATTCTGAAAGGACATCATAACCAAGAGTTATAAATCATAATATATTATGTATGTCCAATGCAAGACGGAAACGTTATATGTCAGCGAAATGTTTTGAAATTTAAATATCTAGTTTGAGGGGGTTTATTATTTTCTTTTTACGTTTGTTTTACATTTGTGTCAACAGTCTACTAATAGAATCAACAGTTATATGATTGCGAATGAAACATGAAGTATAACAGAAAAATTCATGGTTTCATAAATAGGTGCTGAATTTATTGTATATAATAAAATAGACACGTTTATTCTGCTTAGTTAACAGATTAATATCTTAAAGGATTTAAACGAAATTAAAAATAATTTGCTTCATAATTACGTGTTTAATAGGTTGATAAAAGTATAAATTTTTAATTTATACGATATTTATTTTCTACTTAAGGTTTCAAAAATATTAATTCTAACAATTATTTTTAATAAAATATTTAAAAATGTTTACAATTATATAATAGTTCATAATGAAATTTTTATTTTCTTGTTACTATTTGTTCTATATTTTTGTTTGTTTTTAATTATGCTTTACTTCTTTTTAATCTTATAACAAGTATTAAAAAATGAAATGTATTTGAACTTGGACAGATATTATATTTAGATAAATGATCCAGGTAAAACAAATATAACGTTGGTTTTTGCTAGGAAAGGAAAAATAAATACGTTTTAAATAAGTTTAGTATATAGAGAAACATTAAAATTTAAGGCGTTTTAGATAATATTCGAGTTTACTAGAATTTAAGGTGAAAATCTTGTCGATAGACCTTTCAATTTTTGATAAAGTAATCGACAACATGAAAAAACTTTAACATATTCACTTAACAGCCAGTCACCTGGGAAATTCTTATTAACTTACATATTTCTGTTATTCTGAGTTGATAATTAAAGAATTAGTATCGATATCACATATATTACAAACTTCGATTATATTTAGTTTATAATTTCACATTTTTATTAACTGATGTCTTAAACGATACCTGGAATACAAGGCTTGTTTAAATGACCCTTCAATCAGGAGCACTGTAATATATTGCTACTATTGTATTCCAGGTAACTTATAAAATCTTGATTGACGACAAGGTTCATCAAAAGGGTTTTATAGGAAATGTTGCCTTCAATGTCTAAAGCGAAAATTATTGTTGAAGTTTTGCCATGTGTATCAATAGATCGTGTAATGTTACCCATTTCCTGACTTCCTGGCATACACTATAAGTATCAATGTGAGAGTGAAAAGTAACAATAGGCGTTTCGCCTAAATTTAATGGAAACCAAAAGTTCAATTTTTGACTTCAATGTGTTCGGGGTAGACATGGCTTCAATGAGTACAATGGTAAAGGCATGTCTTCGATGTGTCCAGGGTAAAGACAGGTCTTAAATGTGTGCAGGGTAAAGATATGGCTTTTATGTGTGAAGATATGGCTCTATGCACTATCGATGACGCTTCAACCATGCATCAAGAGATGGTATCGCACATTAGCAAAGTGGGAGTGATAAGTGATGAAAACTTTTAACCCAAATTTCACTGAAGCAACAATTAAATTTTGCCTTCAATATATGTCCAAGGGGAGGACGTTATCGCTGAAGTTGTTACCACGCATGAATGGATGGTATTGCTTTACTCATTATCTGACCGAACCCCTTATGTTAGCGCTCATTAGTATCTGAGTGAGAGTGAGAAGTGATGAAAAATTTTCGCCTAAATTTCACTGAAGCAAAAATTCAGTTTTTGCCTTCATTGTGTCCACGATGAAGACATTATCGATGACATTTTTTCCATGCATCAATGGACCCTACCGCTTTATCCATTCTCTGACAGACACCATAAGCTGGTGCTCATTAGCATCAGATTGGGAGTGAAAAGAGATGAAATTTTTTCGTCGAAATTTCACTGAAGCAAAATTTTTGCCTCCAATATATGTTCAGGGAGAGGACATGCCTTCAATGTATCCATTATGAAGACATTATCGATGAAGTTTTTGCCATACTTCAATGGACCCTACCGCTTTACTCGTTCTCTGACAGACACCATAAGCTGGTGCTCATTAGCACCAGAGTGAGATTAAAAAGTGATGAAACGCGTTTCGCCTAAATTTCACTGAAGCAAAATTAAAATTTTGCCTCCAATATCTGTCCAGGGTGAGGACATGCCTTCAATGTGTCTAGGATGATGACATTATCGATGGAGTTTTTGCCATGCTTCAATGGACCTTACCACTTTACTCATTCTCTGACAGACACCATAAGCTGGCGCTCATTAGCATCGGAGTGGGAGTGAAAAGTGATGAAATGCGTTTCGCCTAAATTTCACCGAAGCAAAAATTCAATTTGCATATTATCCCATAATGTCAATGCCTAAATGAAAGGGGAACAATAAGGGTAAGGGCACGAACCTTCCTCTCTCTAATCAAGGTATTGTTTTGTGGGAAGATTTACTACCAGAGGTTTGGCAGCCCTGTGGGACTTGTTGCATGTGTGTCATGACGTTCGTTTCCCCCTGGTGAATGATGCGTACCGTTCCCCTGCATTTCCGGGGAACGTATTAAATTACTTAACTGTCGCATATTGCAGGGATTGGGGGAGGGAGATTTGGGATGGGGGGACCACACACAGTCAGAAAAGAGGACTTGCATAACTGTATCAACTCATCAGTTTTCTCTGGGGAGGAGGAAAGAAATAAAACGGATGGGCCACACTCGCAAGGTGCAGTGTAAACTGGATACCTAAGTGTTACTCATAGATATTGTATACCTAGCGCGCGTTGATAAAGCTGAGTTAGGTGACTCGCTGAAAGTGTAATTTATTATGCTTCCGGGTCTAAAGGGTAGTGGTGTTTGGGGTAAAATGGATTGGTTGAGGTTGGGAATTCCACGATGCTTAGATGCTTGTCAATACCGAGTTTACGAGCAGGGTTAAAAAGTTTAAACATTTTCACTTTCCATCAGCCTGGATGAAAGAGATGAAGAGAAAGAGATGCATGTCAATACCGAGTTTATTAACAGGCCTAAAAAGTTTCAACATTTTCTCTTTTCATCCGCTTGGATGAGAGAGATGAAGAGAAAGATGCCTGTCAATACCGAGTTTACGAACAGGGTTAAAAAGTTTTAACATTTTCTCTTTCCATCAGCCTGGATGAAAGAAATGAAGAGAAAGAGATGCGTGTTAATACCAAATTTACGAACAAGGCTAAAAATTTTAAGCATTTTCTCTTTCCATCCGCCTGGATGAAAAGAGAAACAAGGGAAAACGCCTTTACACGTTTTTTCTAATGAATGCAAAAGTCAAGAATTTTAACAAGTAGATGCGATTTCTACATATTGTCCTTTTACTATCAAAACTTCCTAAATTTTAAACGGGAACCGGAAGATTGCGAATTCAAAACTCGGTCCAACCAAAGATCATTGGGCATACTTACTGTGCCACGATGCCCCCTGAACGGGAAGAGATTGGACAAGATTGTATTTATACAGACTACAACTATCATCTATAAAATTATGTAATCTGAAAGCTTGTGATTATATTTTTACAAGACGATTAAAATCAGCCGTAGAATAAGCATATCATGCGATTACTTGTCGAAAATCGACCAAAAGGTGTCCATTTTTTATTTGTCGTATCATTCCGGATTGCCCTCATGTGTATCTACAACTGATGGTTTGATGCACACATTCGTATTTGAGTATCCATCTGGTGCTTTATTTTCATATATGCGTCTCGATTTACTCTCGGGTCCCTTTAACCTCAAGCACGCCTAAAGGATTCGGTATTTTCAGCACTGAAATTTCGTATGACCTGAAGGAACGTCATAAAACTTGTGACGCGAATATCCCCCAACGCCACGTCCAATCAAAAAGGGGACGCTTTTTCTGGTTGGTAAGGTAGGTAATTAATTAACGTAGCTCTGGAGCAACACAACGGGCTATTGGCGAGGTTGGGGATCAATCCCAAGGGACAACACCACTTAATTTTGAATGCGACGAGATAAACACCTGAGTTGGCACCCCACTCTCCAAACTTTCACACAGTTCCAACGTGAGGACATCTGAGGCCACGACAGATTTAACGTGCACCACCCCCAGTGTACACGGCGGTCTTTGGTTGGACCCAGTTTCGAACTCGCAAATCTCCGGTTGTATTGGGTTTTAATAGCGCAAGGGCATATTTGGCCAAGCTGCTCCAAACACAAGGCAGACAGCGTCAAGTAATTGTGAAAAGAAAGGAAAAGGGAGGGCGAGGAGAAAGTTGGGAAAGGTCGTTTGGGAATCCTGGGGTCTCGACCCCCCTGTTTACCAGAGGCAGTAAACTCCATGGTGTTCGACAAGGAATAGCGTGGCGTGATTATTGTGTGGTTGATTCTGACCTCTTTAAATTATGTGACATATGAAAGACTAAACGATGTAAATCTATGTAGGAAAAGGGAATATTTCTAGAATAGTGGAAGTTGTGTGTAAAATCTTTAATTTCCGTTTTGGCTCCAAAGACATCTCGTCGTTACGAGAAAACTGACCAGATCTTGATGGGCGATATATCTCGTCATTAGAAGAAAAGTGACCAGATTTCGACCTCGTCATCTTCGAAGAATCGGTAATATCTTGATGACGATACATCTCGTCATTAGCAAAACTGGTCACATCTTGATGGAAGAGATATCTCGTCATTAGCAAAACAGGTCACATCGTGATGGAAGAGATATCTCGTCATTAGCAAAATTGATCAAATCTTGATGGAAGAGATATCTTGTCATTAGCAAAATTGATCAAATCTTGATGGAAGAGATATCTTGTCACTAGCAAAACTGGTCAGATCTTGATGGAAGAGATATCTGTTCGAAACCACTTGGAGGTTAATATTTAAGAGGCACAGCTAAAGCAAATCAATGACGGTAAATAAAAAGGTATATTCACAAATTTAAAAATTATAAGTGCAAATTTCTATTTAAATAAACCACTGAGAGAATGATTTATAAAGCCACAGAACGCCTAAAGGAGAGAAATAGGGTGCAATAAAAAGAAATTTTCTCCTTTGAACTTCAACAGACTCAACCTGTATGAAACGATCTTATCCTTTTCTTCCCCGACTTTCAAACGCTGAAAAGGAATTTTTACTGTAGTATGGAAACCGAAAAAGCTTTTTATATTGTTATTCAATTTTGGAAGAGCGCCACGTCAAAATATCCACCTGGCACATTGAGACACTCAATGTACCACTAGAGAAGGTATATTTATGCACAAGGGAAAAAGCTTAAAAAGCATTCTTCGCTCGCAAGTTTTAAAAGAAACGGGAGAGAAATATTTTGAAGAACTAAAATCTTTTCTCGGTTTTTAAAAGATGAGGTTATGTCTACAAGTTTGGTTTCAAAAACGTGCATACCATCATTTTGCTATCAAAACTTCAAAAGTACAAATTTTTTGGTTTGGACTATTTTATTATTTGGGATAATTTACATAAGCAAGTTATTTTATACAGTTCACTAGATTGACAATGATACACAAGAGAATTCAATGAGAATTCCCGATTGCTTCAGGGGCCGCGGTAGCCCAGTTGGAAGAGTAATGGATAGCACCGGAGGGTTGCGGGTTCGAAACTAGGTCCAGCCAAAGACCGTCGTGTACACGGGGGTTGGTGCATATTAAATCTGTCGTGGCCTCAAATGTCCTCACGTTGGCGTGGTGTGGAAGTTTGGAGAGTGGGGTGCCAGCTCAGGCGTTGTCCTCGTTCAAATTCACGAGGCTTTGTCCTCGGATCTTTTCCTTGGGGATTGATCCCGGACTGTCTCCAATAGCCAGTGTTTTGCTCCTGTGCGACGTTAATTAGCTACCTACCTACGCACCGAATTGTTTCAAGAGAACAAATATCTCTCATCTTTTCGCTGAAACTTTTTTCCTGTAGTATACTAAGGAGCCACGGTAGCTCAGTTGGTAGTCGCACATTTTTGTGTCATGACCTGATTGTACTCAGGCCGTTTTTGGACCTTGTGTCACATAACCTAAGCTAACCAAACAAACTAATTTCAACTTTTCCTTATGCGCGCATCTGTGTCATGTCTTGGTTGATTTTGTGTTTTTTGGCACAGCTTGTCAGTTTTGGACCTTGCGCCATAAAACTTAAATCAATCTAATCTCGCCATCCCCAGCTATAAATGTTTCTCTACTGCTCTCCCTACCTGTGTTTTGTGTGTGAAGTCAGACCCTTGATATATAATTGCACATTTTCTACCCTCTCTCTCCAACTGCCCCTTTCCTTTTTTGATACCATCATTTATTTTTACTTGTGCTCGCATCTGTGACATGTCTTGATTGTTTTTAATCAGTTTGTTTTCAGACCCTTCGCCCATAAAGCCTAAATCAAACAAATCTATACCAACTTTTCTTGTGCACGCGTCTGTATGTCATGTCTTGATTGTTTGTACTTAGCTTGTCCGTTTATGAATCTTGAGCCATAAGACCTAAACCAACCAACTTACCGAACCTATTCCAACTTTTCCCAGTGGCGTATCTGTGTGTCATGTCTCGATTGTTTATACGCGGCTTGTCTGTTTTTAGTCCTTGCGCTATAAAACCTAAACCAACCCAAAACTTAAGACAATTCATCCTTGTGAGCGCTTCTGTGTTGTCTTGATTATACGCAGCTTTTCCTTTTGTGGACCTTGCGTTATAAAACTTAAACCAACCTACCAATCTAATCTCGGCAGCCCCAGCTATCAATGTTCCTTACCTGTATTTCACGAAGGCAGAACCTCGATATATAATTGCACATTTTCTACAATCTCCCCAACTGCCACATCTCTCCCTGCCCCTTTCCTTTTTTGATACCATCATTTACTTTTCCTTGTGCGCGCATCTGTGACATGTCTTGATTGTTTTTAGTCAGTTTGTTTTTGAACCTTTCGCCATAAAACCTAAACCAACCAACCGTATTCAACTTTTCCCTGTGGCGCATCTGTTTTTTTATGTCTGGATTGTTTGTATGCATCTTGTCCGGTTTTGGACCTTCGCTATAAAACCTAAACCAACCTCCCAATCTAATCTCCGCAGCCCCAGCTATCAATGTTTCGTACCTGTATTTCACGAAGGCAGATCCTCGATGTATAATTGCACATTTCTACCCTCTCCCCAACTGCAACATCTCCCTGCCCCTTTCCCTTTTTGATACCACCATTTATTTTTCCTTGTGCGCGCATCTGTGTGTCATGTCTTGATTGTTTTTACTCTGCTTTTGGATCCTTCGCCATAAAACCTAAATCAACCAAACCTATGCCAACTTTTTCTTGTGCGCGCGTCTGTGTCATGTCTTGATTGTTTGCATGCAGCTTGTCCATTTTTGAACCTTCGCTATAAAACCTAAACCAACATACCAATCTGATCTCGGCAGCCCCAGCTATCAAGGTTTCGTACCTGTATTTCGCGAAGGCAGACCCTCGATATATAATTGCACATTTTCTACCCTCTCCCCAGCTGCCACATCTCCCTGCCCCTTTCCTTTTTTGATACCATCATTTACTTTTCCTTGTGCGCGCATCTGTGTGTCATGTCTTGATTTGCCAGGGAAGAGGAATGCACTCTCCGTCACCGGAGCAGCGCGATCATTAAGGGAATGCGCCACGTTAATTGCAATGGCCGGGTCGCAAATCCCCGCCACACTCTAAACGCTCAGAGGATAAAGGCGGGCTTTCTTTTCATTACCAGAGCCCAACAACAAAAGACTGGAGAACGCGCGTTCCGAAAAGATTTACTGCGCTCATCTCTTGATCGAGGTTGATTAATTTCCCACGCGCTTGCATCGCACGCTGCTCGGCTCAATTAATAAAATGAATTAATACACTTTTCTTATGGCTGCGGTTGGAACAATTTCGCAGGATCTTTCGCCGCATTAAGCCCTGTGATCGGAGTAAATTCGGGGCTTAATTCCGATTATTTCAACTTTCTCGCCGGAGAAAAAGGACCTCTCGACCATTGTGCTAAGAGTGGAGGGAGGTTTCGTGTAGGAATAGAAATTTATTGGGATAATTAGACTCGGTGAAATCCTTTTAAAGTAATCACTGTTTGTGCCCCGGTTCCCCCTTTTAGAAGATAAAAAGCCCACTTTTATGTGCCGCATTTTTAATACTTTTTACGGGTATAAATAAAGTAAAGCGTACATTTGAAAGCGGTATCCTGTTTGATCAATGAACCATTAGAAGATAAATCGGGTGCTTTTGGAATTTAAATTAACAACGCTTTCTCAAACATGGTTGGGCAGAGTGATTTCTAATTAATATCTAATTATGTATACAAATGCTTTTGATAGAGATGAAAACCTTAGTCAAATTGGTAGTAAAAAGTGCAAAACTTGAAAACAGATACTAATCAAGATTAAAAACTTCGTCAATAACCATTTCGGTTTTTCTTTAGCTTCAGAGTTCGGACTTTGCTGTTTTATTAGTGCCATCCCGTTCTTACACGCTCCCTAGAAAGGCTTAGTTAAAAGCGGATGTGGAAACATTCTAGCTTCTGCAAACATTTTGGGAAAATTGATTACTAATTAATATCTAACTATGTTTACAAATGCTTTTGATAGAGATGATAACCTTAGTCAAATTGATAGTAAAAAGTGCGCAAACTTCGAAACAGCGACTAATAAATATTAAAAACTTCGTCAATGGCCATTTAGGTTTTCCTTTAGCTTCGGAGTTCGGACTTTGCTGTTTTTATTAGTGCTTTTCCGTCCTTACACGCTTGCGTGCTAGAAAGGCTTAGTTAAAAAGTGAGATGTGGAAACACTATTCTCTTGCAAACATGTGGGCAAAGTTATTTCCAATTAATACCTAATTATGTATACCAATGCTTTAGATAGAGATGAAAATCTTAGTCAAATTAGTAGAAAAAGAGCAAAGCTTCAAGGCAGCGACTAATAAAGATTATAAACGTCAATGTCCATTTCGGTTTTCTTTTTACTTCTGAGTTCAGACTTTGCTGTTTTTATTCACGCTAGTGCTTTCTCGTCCTTACACGCGGCCTGAAAAGGTTTACTTAAAAAGTGAGATGGTGGTAATACACTATTCTAGAGTAACCTATTTAAACTCGCGTTTTCCTCTTGTGCTTTTTTCTTTCCTGGTGATGGTGGACGCCTTGCTCCATCAAAATGGCCATTGACAACTTTCATATTATTTTGCCGTTGTTTTGAAATTTTACACGTTGTACTATACCAATAGGTACTAGTTGCTATTTTTGTTGATAAGTTTTTGATTAAAATTTCAAGGTTTTCAATCTTAAAAAACACAATGAAACTACGCAAAGAAATATTCAGTAGGCTGATAAGCTGTTCTTAAGGTTAGTTGATTGGCTTTGGGTTTTATGACACAAGGGTCATATTTGGCCAAGCTGTACCAAACACAGACAATGTCAAGTAATTGTGAAAAGAAAGGATGGAGAGAAGAAAGAGAAAGATCGCTTCGGCCCCTGGGGTCGCGATCCTCATGTTTACCAGAGGCAGTAAGCCCCATGGGAAAGAATAGATCACTAGAGTACCTCGGGTTCGTGAAGCCCGTACATATCTAAAGAAAATGTGCCCCCGAGGGGGCTTTTCTTATGGCGAGAAATATAAATACAAAGTGTGAACCCTTAAATTGTTGATAATGATGTGTTCAATTTTTTTAGGAGAGATTTCTTTCTATAAGTGAAAGAATATGTCCAATATTTCACGATTATAGCTAGTAATTTTTATTCCTCTACTTTTAAGCTTATAAAAATGTGCCGAAAGTCTAAATACATTTTCACACATAAAAACCTACTTTCCTATTGTCAATGTGTTTCGCGGAAAAATGTCGTTATAATTGGGATTGAGATATAGCTGTCTCTAAAATGTTGAATTATGTTTGTCATTGGATTGGATTTGAACAATTTCTGCTGATGGAAAAAGTTTCTCGAACTAAAAAGAAGCGAATAAAAATCTCGACTACATAAATGTCCAAAAGCGCCACCCAAATGTGCAAGAAGGCTCGCTAAGCGTAGAAATGAAAGACAGTAAGTATGCGAACATTTTTACTAGCCCCAATTTTCGTAATTTAGCAACAGTTGTTTACTTAGCTTCATAGTAGGTGTGCAAAGTGTGACAGCGTCAACGCATGGATTATCATACAAAATATTAACAGGGCGTTGTTGAATACTATCTTAAGCAAAACTAGATGCCCTACAAGCTTCACGTTCGATATTTGTCTTCGCAACTTTCAGAAACAGAAAGAGGAAGATCCGAGATATCTCGAGCAGCAAAATGTCTCATGTGTCAAGTCTGAAGATCTTGGATAGACTACTTTTCCTTCCCCTCGACCTCCTGTGTACTGCAATGGGTGGGAATGGCTGGAGAACCCTTTGTTCGACAAGTCCTGAGGTAGAGAAAACCATGAAAAGGTATTTCTTCAACTCACCACCTTTCGCATGTATCGTAAATTTGGCGAGTCATTTCTGAGTCTAAAGCGCATTTAGACTTAGGGAGTATTTGCCTTCGGGTTGTGCAGTCATAGATACAAACCTCCTTAACTTTTAAAGTTTGCATGCACCTAAAAAAACCGCCTTGCAAATGCGCTTGTTGAAAATGTATTATATTTACTATTATTTTACTGTTACTTTGATTGTCAGGGCTAAATAACCCCTTACTGTGCTCAAGTAACCACAGAAGGGAAGAGGAGTGTCTTAGTGCCCTGACACATTTTAGTCAAACTTGAGATGCCGTTTTCTTCGACAGTGGCCTAGCAGTCAAGAGGGTTAACCCTCCTCGTGGTTGTCTCGAAGAGGTGTCTCGTAGTTAGCAAAACTGACCAGATCTTGATGGACATAGCAGCCCGTTGTGTTGCTCTAGGGCGACGTTAGTTAAAATACCTACCTACATACATACCTTGATGGACGAGATATATTGTCATCAGAAGAAAACTGGCCAGTTCTTGATCTCATCCTCAAAACATTGGAAATATCTTGATGACGAGGTATCTCGTCATTAGCAGAATTTTTTCAAGCTTGATGGACGAGATATCTCGGCGAATCCACTTGGAGGGTTAAAGGTGCTAAATGGGCCCTAAATGTTTTACACTAGCCGAATCATCCAATCAAATTTTAGGTTGTCCCAGTATAAATCTCATTTTAGTAAATCTTAAGAACTGCTCAACGCGATTTAAATTAAAATTGAAAAATGAGATGATCGTGCTTCAGCACGTTCTACAGAAAGAGACGAAAGAAATCCGAGCTCTCCAATCAAATTGATTGTCAAGGTTAAGTGACGAAGGAGCAAAATCTACCGAAGAGACATTTGTTTCGCGATTACTTGCTTGAAAGAATTTTCACCATATCCATAACTTCATAAAAACAAATCTTCGCCAGTCTAGTCGGACAAAGGAGAAGAAAGACCTAGACAGACGTCAAAGTGGAAAACGGAGCGAGCGACTCCAAGATGAGGCGCTAAAAAGAAAAACATCGCAAAGAAACGCTTGAAAAATAGCTAGAGCCTCAACTCGAGCAAAGTACCCAAGTTCCTATAGCCGAAACCATTATGCTGAAGATGGGTTAGTTGAATTTTAAAAAGGAAACACGTGTTGTTAAATGCATAAATTCATCGCAAACAAAAAATAACGGTTCCTGATTCTGATGACTGAGACACCTCTGTTGTCACGAGAGCAAATTACGAATGAAATATCCAGCCGCGTTTTGCTTTTGGTCGGCGCATCGTTTATTTTGGAGGGAAGAAAAAACCCCGAAAAAGGAAGAAAAGCCAAGTTTAATACATAATTCATTATCCCGGCGTCAAAACGCTGCAAACGGATGCAGCAGGAAAACTCGATAGACATTTTGCGGACAAATTGGCAAGTTTCCCAGAGCAGAAATAGAGGCTAGCTAGTTAGAAGCTTAAAATCTCGGGTTTTGTAAACTGAAACGGGGTGTTTGTAAATCAGTCCCATTCCGCTCCTGCAGCGAAACCGCGGTCAGTTTCATTCGCCCAGTTGCTAATCAAGTCTCATTTAACGATTAACCCTGAAGTCAAATACGCGGTTAACAATAGGCGGCAGAGTGTAAAGGTTGCTATACTTCAGATAACGTTTTGATTTCCCCCGGGTGACGGAATCAGATGTGAACACCCTACAGTTATTAATTGCCGATATTATTCAAATTAAGCTGCAAAAACGGCTTAGTTGTAAAATATTTCACAACAGTTTGTGCTTAATGAGTCTCTGGACCAACTACTTGATTCTCTACACAGTAGTATTTTCCGAATCTTAATGAAATCTGACTGATGATTCCATTGATAGTAACGACCCCGAGGTGTACCCGAGTGATCTTTCTTCCCTTTCATTTTTACCCCGCCTACCCTTCTGCTTTTTCTTTTTCTTCCTCTCTCATTGTGTTGTCTGTTTTGTATTTGGCGCAGTTCGGCCAAATATGACCCTTGCGCCATAAAACCTGAAAACAACCAACCAACCATTGATAGTATCGTCAAAATAGGATGCAGAGTGTCAAGATTGCTATACTTCAGATAACGTTTTGATTTCCCCCGGACGATGGAATCAGATGTGAACACACTACCGTCATTAATTGCCGATATCATTCAACTTTAAAAACGACTTAGTTGTAAAATATTTCATAACAATTTGCTCTGAATGAATCTCTCGACCAACTACTTAATTCTCTACAGTCGTGTTTTCCGAATACTAATGAAATCTGACTGATGATGAGTAGTTGGGAGAGATTCATTTAGCTCAAAACTGTTGCGAAATATTTTACAACTAAGCCGTTTTTAGAGCTTAATTTGAATACTATCAGTAATTAATGACGGTAGTATGTTCACATCTGATTCCGTGGCCCGGGGAAATTAAAACGTTATCTGAAGTTTCGCATCCTTTAAACTCGGCCGCCTGTTTTGACGTTACTATCAGTGGAATCATCAGTCAGATTTCATTAAGATTCGGAAAACAATACTGTGTGATGCACTGCATGTCAAAACAGGCGGCAGAGTGTAAAGGTTGTTATACTTCAGATAACGTTTTGTTTTCCCATGTGCAACGCGCGGAATCAGATGTGAACACACTACCGTCATTTATTGTTCAAATTAAGCTGTAAAAACGACTTAGTTGTAAAATATTTCGCAACAGTTGCTGTAAATGAGTTGACCGACTACTTGATTCTCTACACAATGGTATTTTTTGAATCTGAAACTGACTGATCATTGCTCTGATAACGTAAAAATGAATTCAATGCATTTTTCTATTTCTGAAATACGACTCAGTGTTAATATTGGTTGGTTGGTGGGTGGGTTTTGGATTTTATAATGGAAGGGCCATATTTGGCCAAGCTGCACCAAACATAAGACAATATCAAGTAATTGTAAAATGAAAGATGAAGGAAGAGAAAGATAGTTTGGACATCCTGGGGTCGCGCGCGACCCCCTTGTTTACCAAAGGCAGTAAACCCCATGGGAGAAGTATAGATCACTAGGCACCTCGGGATCGTAAAGCCCGTACACACCTAAAGAAAATGTACCCCCGAGGACCGTGGAAAAATGGAGGACTTAATTTTTGCTTTAATAATTACCGCTTTGAAATATATACATAAACAACAATAAGAATATAGTGAATTGGATGTCATTAGTATGAAGTACATGAAATTTAAATACGGTGGTTTTCTAACATTCTACTGTAGGTTAGGACATGAAACAATGGCGTAAAAACCGACACAATGTTTATTTAGAAAGTTCCGATAACTCAATAAGTTTCAATGTTGACAAATATATTAGAAATGGGCGTCATCACGAAGTGGTACTTGAAATTGAAGTATATTACTTTTCAAACATTTTATTGTTGTGGATTAGGAGGTGTGGAAATCAAATTAATTTTTACTTAGAAAATTCTAATGAATATTGCTTTGAGGTAGAAACATAGGTATAACAGTAGAATTGGGTATGATCGGCATAAAGTTACTGTACATTAAACTGAAATATGAACATTGGTTTCTCTAATATTTCATGGTTGTGGATTTGGTTGGTTTGGAGGTTTTTTGGCGAAAGTGCCACATTTGGCCCTGTTGCACCAGACATAAGGATACAATATCAAGTAATAGAACCACATAAATGAAAGTTTTACTGACACATAAGAGAATACACCCAGGAAGGAATGCACATGACAGAAATCGAACCTGCGCCGCCTACAACTCGAAGGTTGTGGATTTGGACGTGGAAGAATGAAGTAAAATGGACATTTTTTATTTAGAAAAGTTTAACTAATAAATATAAATGTATAACTAATAAGAATGCTACAAACTGAGTATC